>JACBWW010000017.1:20199638-20375199 GCA_020086605.1 Lanius collurio | reverse complement strand
TCCCTTCCCTTCCCTTCCCTTCCCTTCCCTTCCCGAACCTTCCCGAACCTTCCCGAACCTTCCCGAACCTTCCCTTCCCTTCCCTTCCCGAACCTTCCCTTCCCTTCCCGAACCTTCCCTTCCCTTCCCGAACCTTCCCTTCCCAAACCTTCCCTTCCCGAACCTTCCCGAACCTTCCCTTCCCGAACCTTCCCGAACCTTCCCGAACCTTCCCCTTCCCCTTCCCCTTTCCCCACAGGGGTTTGCATCATGCCTCCCCCCAGCTGTGTGTTTCTCTAACAGGTACAAGGAGCTTTGAAGAGGCAATGGACCCAGTACAAAACGCAGTGGGGCCAAAGACGCCGAGAGCACTGTTCCACTCGATCTACCTCCTACACTGCCACGTCAATCACAGAGGTCCCTGTTTACCTGTACCCTCATGACGCCAACAATGAACAGTTAAATGGAAGATATGCAGAGGACTCTGAACTTGTTGCATTAAAATCTGGAGAGACATCTGCCTAGCTCGGCACCAGCCATTGCAAACACATTGTTTCATGTTCTGTTTGTGAAAAAATCGGGGAGAAGGGTGGGAGTTTGGAAATCCAAGATGCTGTGTGAGAGTGCAGGCCCAGGTGGAAGGACACATCCTATTTGAACCACATGAACCTCTGACAGCAACAGTGTAGGGGGAGTGTGATGCAGACCTGGAGTAGCATTTCTTCCGGAACACAGCAACAGGGAGTGAACACAGACCTGCTCACCAGGCTGTGTAATCTCTGCATCCCTGATACCAGCTGTGTGAAGTGACCATCTGAAATCTGTAACAACCCCAGGTAGCCAATAGCAAATAGGAAAGAAAGAACCAGTATGTGGCAATTGGAAACTTTTGGCACTTTTTGCTTTGGTATTTTTCCTTAACACTAGATTTTAAACCATCAACTTTCACAAAGTGGAACTGGCTTGGAGTCCTTTATTTTTCCCTTTTAATGAGCTTGAGGACTGCTTAAAAGATTTCGCACATTGCAAGAGAGATCAAACATATGAACAGCAGAAAGCCATTCCAAAGTACTGAAATCTTCATGCCTTCCAAAGAATGCCACAAAATGTTACCATCCCCAAGGGATATCCCAAAATATTATCATCCCATTAGCAAGTGCATAAAGCAAATTAAGGTGAAACAGTCATTGTATACCAAGATCTCAAATACCCTCAGAGAAACAGATCAATTCCTCAGGCTTAATGACATGAGTCCTGAATGCACCTCAAAATAGATTTCATTTAACAATACTAGTAGTTCAACAATATTTATTTAATAGGGAAAAATTGTCACCCTACTACTCTGCCCAGAAATTCATCATTAAGACACAATTCTCTCACTCTGAATAAACTGCAATATTTGCTTGGAAATGATGGTGTTATTTAATAGACATTCTGAGATGAATGCTAGATGAATGCTTGTCTCTGTTACAAAATTTTGGCAGTAAATGTTTCCATGAAAGAAATCAGAAACTAAAGTCCTAGCACAGGAAACATCCACTTCTAGAATCTCGTTGCTCTCCTGAGCTCCCAATCATTAGATATTCTTCCAAAAACCTTTATAATCTATTTCAGTTCATACCAGAATTAGCAGACAAATCCCTGTTAATTTGGATAAGCAATGAACTCTCTTCAGTGTCCAGGAATGAGTTATGCAATACTGTTCAGTGTAGACTTCAAAAACACGAGGCCATTTCCTCCACAGTGATCTGAAACCATTTTTAAAATGTTGCGTCCAGACAGGCTGATTTTCCCTCCCTGACATAACCAGACCCTAAGCTTTACTCTCAATTGGTAGATTATAACTGGAGATATAATGTACATGTCTATCTACATTAGTCACCATCTCACTGGAAAAGTCCCTTCCAGGAATGAGTTCATGAGGAATAGCTGTAAACCCAGCACTATGAGAAGGGACCAGATTCCCACTATCCATACATGAGTCAATGCCTTGCAGGGAAGGGAACTGCTCTGTGCTCACCACCAGCACACACACCAGCTGTGCACCACAACACGCTGTCCCCAGGGCAAGGAAGGAGCTGCTGACTCTGCCACCGTGGAACAAAAGAGGAGCTGGGGAACAAGAAGGAATTGTCTGCTGGCAGTGCAGATCATCACATGGTCAATCCAGTGGAACACTTACAAGAAAATACCATCATGTGTGTTTGTTCAAGCCACATGCCTATTTTTCAGACTTCAAGGAATACAAAGAATTATTTTTTCAAACAACAGTATTTCTCATATTGCTATTTCTACTTTCACCAGTGAACAACAGAAAATGGAGGAGTCAGGTGTTAAAGACAATGAAGGGGCTCTGCTATGAGTCTGCATTACTCTGAATAGCTTTGGGGCACACTGCACTTCCCAGGAGTGCTGCAGAAGGCATTCCTGGTTTCTAAAGACACAGATGAGCTGATTGTAAAAGAAGTGTGCATAATATAGAGTTTAATAATGAACATGTTGGTTTTAATAATGTACATGTTTACAACATGTAAGTGCAAGTTGTTTCACAGTCAGTTACGTTCATGTGGATGTACAAAATGGAAATGTTTTGCCGTTATATTGATTGCTTTCTTTCTTCGCTAATGATATTTTCTTGCTTTGTTTAGTAGAGTGCTCTGAAAAGTGAAATTCAGGATCTGAGGTTTAGGATATTGTTTGCAGCTTCAGTGTGTTTGTGTCAGTTTTATGGAAGCTTTGGTTTCAGTCAAGGGATGATGATTTGTAGCCACAAAAAATTTGGTCTAACATACATGCTAAGTTTAGGGCTGTCATCACACTTGGGTTTTGTAGGAAAGGCTGAGTTTTAAAGTCACTTACTGAGTAATTTCTAAGCAAAATAATTTCCCATGGGAAATGCTATTTTTCTTCATCTCAAGATGGTTTGAAATGTCATCATTGCACACATAAGGTACATTTCATTCTCTGTTTTATAAATAGCACCATACACTAGTGACAGCAATATTGGGAATGCTGATACAACCTCCATAATTTTAGTTATGAAAGTAGAGTGGTTTGACTCTAATAGATTTCACAAGAACAGCAGAAACACATAATTAACGTATCAAAAGTAGGGAGGGAGATGGCACTTGAATCAGTGGATTTGAGGTGTATTATAAGAGGAAACAAACCTAAAATTTATCACCTCTGCAGTATCTGTTTCCTCTCAAACACCACGCCCAACACATGAAAACCCAGTTTAGTGAGCATTTGCTCTGGCAGAAGATTTTGTGTGGTTGCTCTGAGCAACAAAATCTATCACGAAGATAGATTTAGATGGATGCTGGTTGTTATTCTTTACGAAGTACAGAAACACAGAACAAATTAAAATAACTTTTGTGGCATGAGATGTTGAAAGTAAGACTTGATTTTTATTTTATTTACTTAATAAATATATTTTATCTGAAATAAAAGAGCAACAAAAGCAGAACGGACAATCTTCTCTGTATTAAAATTCTTAGCAATTATGCTACCTTAATTAAAACATTAAAGAGTGCTCATGTAGCAAAATAACTCTCCTTTGCAATAAGAGTAACTGCAAATGTGGCGAATTTCTGTTCTCTTCTCCCATCCTTTGCCAGCCTCAATCATCAAAGCATGAGCAGATATCCAAGGATGGAAATCTGAAACACTAAAAATGTGAAGGTACCTATATTTCCACTGCTTGGAATTCTAAAATTTGGTGTGTCTTTGTGAAGCTAAATACTGCTCAAAATATGAGGATTTGTAACCTAAAAGTCATTTGCATCTAAACAGTAGTTGATCCCAAGCCAAGGAGATTCTGCAGTGTGAACATGCCCTCTCTGTCCCCTACAGAACTTTTCATGTACTTCCAGATGGATTCCAAATCTGTATTTAAAAATCCCTTTATTGAGCATTCAGAGCACAATTGAGAAATAAATTAATTCTCAGCATCACAAACACTGATCAGTTTGTTGCCCTCATCCTAATCAAGGACAGCTGTTTTAACCAGTGAAATCAAGTGTTGAGCAGGCTCCCACTGCTGACCCTGCCATAGTGCTGCAGGGGAAGGAAGCATTGAGGGAAAATGACCTACCAGGGTGTGCTGTTGGGAGTCTCAGGAAAAACAAATTGGCACAGTCAGCACTGGGAATTATTTAGGCCTGGCTCACCTGCCTTGGCTTAGGACCATTTACAGGACCTGATGAATTCCTGTCAAAACTTACTTTCTATGATTTCATGGCAGCAAAGATGGGCGCTGTGCTCTGCTGGGGCAGGAAGGTACTTTTATGCCATTTAAGATTTTCTTCATAATCCAACTTCAGGACCTCACAAGCCTATCTTTAAAAGAAACTATTGTCTGCAGCCAATTTTTAAAGGACATCAGCCTTGATTTTAAGAATCTAGTCCTTTTTCTCTCACTGCAAGCAAAAGCGACTTTGAGAAGTGACCACACTACGGGAAGTTACTTTGTGCAACGTGCAATGTGTGCTGATGTGTGATTACATACAACCCCCATTCCTAAGTGCTGGGGATGTTGGTTTGCATAATATGGTCAAATAGATACAGCTCCTTCCCTCGTATGCTTTGCATTTTTCTCCCCCTCAGTATCACCAACATAAGAAGTGTTTATTTCCCAATCTGTGCATTCTACATATTTTCAGGAGAAATACTTTTTCTTTACAGTTTGCAACTTATGTTGACTTGCTCTTGGCCCAAGATGTATTCACTGAAATCAGTCTGGAAAATGTGCATTTTGATCCAAACCAGATTACAGAATTCAGGTGCTTGGCCCACACTCATTTTTTATAACTGCTCAGGGGAACTATGGAAATGGTAGGTGCAGATTTAAAGCTAAGTTAAGAATAAAATTCTGAGCACACAAACCAAGTATCTTTAGAAGCAGAGTAACATTACCTTTCTACTTTTGACAGACTACAATCCTGTTATATAAAAAAATTTAAAATAAAAAAAAATAGAAAAATCTAAATTGATCTTGAGAAGTTGAAATTTATACAAAAAGCACCAAAAACCAACCATCTGGAAAGCCTAGAGGGCATACATATGTATGAATATAGGTACAGTGAATTATTATCAGAACTGTGTTCAGGTAGAAAGTGACCCATCATCCCAAAATTCACAAAATCTGAGTCATGAGTGGGAGAGACTGTGGGGTCGAGAAGATGTGTAGCCTCCTTTAAGTGCCTTAATGCTTTCTGGGGACTCCATATGGAGCACAGACAACCAAAATCATTCATCATCCCTCTCCCATACCACATGTGTTCATGATGGGACTGACTGGGACCAGAGACATTAGCTACACTGCAGTTCTCAGCTTCATAAACCAACACTGAGCTGATGAAGGGGTCCATCTGGGAGGTGAGCAGGAACAGTCTCTTTCCCAGTTGCATGATAATGTTGGGTTATCTCACTAGCATAAGACCCACTGCTATGGAGAAGACTGATGTTTGACCAGGCAGTTCCTTGGTATGGAAAACCTTTTAATTTCATTTTACCCTGGGCAACACACCAGTAATTCTCACTGACTTCAGCAGTGTCAGGAAGGCAGAACTTCTCCCTCTCCAACTTTAGAGGTTATCTAAATATCAAGCAAACACTGAAAATGCTTGGTGTAATAGAGTATCACCTGTATATCTGACATCAAAATCCCAGTTCATCTGTATTGTGCTACATGTAGACGCCTTATTTTCATATCTGCCTGGGTTTTTTTAGTAAAGTGTTTGATCTCCATTAGCACCGTGTTTCTATGTGTTACGTGTATTTGACAAACTTCACAGATTACATGGCCACTAACATATATTTTACTTGTTGTAAGTACAGTTGCTTATATGACAGGCTTAGTGTATAACAGTTCCAGAAGATCAAAATAAAAAGAACTCAAAAGGCCCTCCCAGTTCATGCTGACCATATAGAAAAACCTGAGAGGTAGGAACCCCTTGTATCCTACTCTCCTCACTTGTGTCCTAGTTATTTCTTTAGTTTTGAGCAAGAAGGCCAACATACCTCAGTCCAGATGGCAGCACAAGACTGATCAGCACTATTTTGTATGGATAGGCCTTTCTGGGAGGTACATAAGGATATGTACAGCTTTTCCCACTCATCATTGCAAGGAGATGAACTTCTCCTAGTGTGTGTGCACATGCATACAAGATACCTTTAGGTATATGTACCATCACAGTTAACATCCCTGCTTAGAAGGGCTGGGAGAGAGTTCTGCAGAATTTAAACAGTGTGTGAAATAAGATTCATGAAGAAAGGCTGCATCTCAGGTTCAGAGACAGCACTGCCAGTATGGCCTTCCACAGGGAAGGAAGTTACATGACATAACTCTCTTTAAGGAGTGCTGCTCTACAAATAATCAGAGCCCATATTCTGCTTGCTGCAGGCTGTGTAGGGGAGTTTAACAAGTTCAGGCCCACAACAGATGAAGAGGAGATAGCTTAAGAAAAGGTTCTTCCTACAGGCTTTTTTCTTTTATCCTCTTTTGGCATATAGCAAATATTTAACTCCCAAGGACCCAGCCACTATGTTCACGATTGCCTCTCCAGCAGCAGAAGAGAGGCTGCAGCTTTGACCTGGGGGCAATTTGGAGTCTTCATAAGAATTATGGTGAAAGTGTATCCAACACAATTTGGAAGGAAGAAACTGCAGAAATTTTTCATTTTAATCCTCTGCTGTAAAATTTCTTCCCTATGGGAGATTCCTTGGGAAGTCAGAAAGGATGTGGAAGGACAACAGACCCCTCCACATGTGCCATCAGTGCCATATATATGATGAATAATTTTTTATGACTTGTCAAGTTTTGGTAAATCCAAAAAAAAAAAAAATATATACATATATATATATATATATATAAAAAGATCATGTTTCTCCTTGGTAGCTATAGCCCGTGTATAAGAAATTTGGTATCAATTTTTCTTATACAAATTTTTCTTATACATCAGGATAGCATGAACAAAGATCTTTGTTTTTCAGACACTTGTTTTACGTTACACAAGTACTAACACTCTTCAGTGCAGAATGGTGCACCAATTACCAACAATGCTCTTCAGCAAAGAAATAAATGCAATCAAGACAAACAAAATAAATATATTTGATAATCAGCATATACCATCACCATAAATTAGCTATTTACCTCCAGTAATCAAAACACATACAATAAAATCTGGGTATAATTTAAACAATTCCATGAGTACGTAAGAAGTTTTCACTTTTTTGTAATATTTGTCTAGACAGAATATTACTGTATGTTCATGGTAGGAAAGTTTAATGCAATTAAATTTTATTGGATGATGTTTGAAATGTATGATTCACAGAATTTAAAAGGCTTGAAAATGTAGTAAGACTTCCCATGTTGGCAGATCTGAGGCACATTCATAAGTCACAAATTCATTGTTCATGATTGATATGAATGAAAAAACAGTTATAATTGAATTATCCCTTTCTTTTTATACCAGCCAGAAAATTAATTATCTGCTTTAGTATTTGTTACATGTGTTTTTATGGCATAAAAAATACCCTGATGTTTATCTACACCAGGAGATGTATATTTTTGATTGTAAATCAATTTTTCTGTTGCCTTGTGTGCTGTACATAAGCTGCACTTTGCTATAAGCAATCCACCACACGTAGAAAACCTTCTTACAAAGAAACACTGACCAGAGATGTGAGTGAAATCTTGACCTTACTGAAATCAAAAGTATCAGCTAAATTAGTTCTGTGGTAACAAGGATTCCATCATTTACAGATTCTATTTTCCCAGTGTTAATGGCTATGGATGGATCAGGGAAAGGGATGCTTGGTACTGCCTCTGTAACACCCATGTCACACACAGGGACTGCACATAGGTGAGGGCTGCTGTTGTCTTTTCAGGTCATTCCCCCCAGAGAGCTGTGGAGGTTAATCAGAGAGCAAAGTTGGAAGGAACAATGCAGAAATTAAGCCTTGGTCTGACATTTCCTTTCACTGCAGATACAGAAAGATGTAGCTCTGGAAAGGATTTTCAGATGCTCTGGAAAGCTTGGTCTGCTTGGGTCAGGCAGTGCCTGGTGGGATCCCTGTTGAGCTGAGTGCCAGTCAAACACCCTTTCTTTGTTTATTTGACATGCTGCACAGCAGTGGTTTAAAGAAATTTCTTTGGTGTAGATGTTTGGGAAATTTTGGCTTTGTGAGAGGCTTCTATTTTTGCAATTAAAGTCAGACTCATTTTAAAACTGTTGAGATGTCTTCTTCTCTTTAGCTGTTCTGATATAAATGAATACCAAACCACTGGTTCTTAAACAGTTGAATAACTCTCACGCCCTCAAAAGCTTTCTTACAATCTCTGACAGCTATGATCTAGTAGAATAATAACATCAAAGGTCACAGAAATACCTACTAAAATCAAGCAAAAACCTGTGGTTAAGGCACTGGACTGCATGGACTCAGCAGACTTACATTTGGATCATGTCCCTGCCACAGACTCACTGTGTGGTCCTGAGAAAATGATTGTGAACCAAGTGCCAGACTCAATGAATCCACTGAAACTTCCGCTGACAGATTTAGGTGCCTACATTTAAAATTGAGACTTTTCCTCCAAGCATGTTTTTGTTGGTGAAAATTCCCAGCCTGTCAGATAATTTTATCGTAGATGCAGGTAACCTATACCTAAGTCCTAACCAATGCTCCCAAAAAGGTCACTGAGGAAAATCTGTCCCTTCATAGCTGCAAACAACATATTCCTGACTGACCTGGGTTTCTGCTTTCCGAGGGGATTTTTGTACTGAAATCTCCTCCTTTGCCATATTGCTGAATCATGAGCACTAATTAGTTTCTTCCCTCCGGTTAGTGAATTTTGTGAAATATTTAAAACATTTTAAAGAGTTAGAAGGAAATATGTTCAACAAAATCTTCTGAAAGACCCCTGTCTTAGAGAGCCCTCTAGCATGCCCTGATGTAGAGACCACACATATGCATATATTTATACATTCACATATAATGCAAAACATGTACATAGGCTACCCTGTAATTCCAGTCATCTGACTGGGGTTTAAGTGATGCAATTTCAAGTGTTGCTGGGCAGGAAGGTGATTCAACTCCAGTACCTGATACAATGCTCCAGCAACTCATTTGCTGAAAGGTGTCTGATGGGCTGAGGCACAGCTGATATATTGCACAGATGTAGCCTGGATATATTGCACCTATTTTTAAATGTCCATGTAGTTGAGAGATCTGTGCCCTTCTCCATGAATAAGGTGCATCTCCATATAAATGTTAAAAAAGAAAAATTAAAAGAGCATATCAAATGCATGTAACACAAGCAGTATTATCAGCAGGCTTTGCTAGCAAGATGTTTTCTCCATTTCTGCTGTAAAATTGCCTCTTTCAATTTTCTTGTCAACAAGAAAATTTCTCCTGTGCCTACCACCAGTGACAAATTTACCAAGAAAGTTAAAATACCCTTTGTGTCAGGATGATCTGATGAACACACCTCTGTTTGCACAAGGGCAAAATGGACATAGGCACTCTTGACCTGTACGTGAATCTTAGCAGCCCTCAGAAAAACAAAACCCAAAATGTTTCTCTCAAATTGGTTCACTAACATCAAAAATACCAGCTCTTCAGCACAGTTTAATCTGGGTAGAGTTGTTTGTCAGTCTTCCAGGAGAGAGCTCCTTCTGAAGCAATGTTTGACATTGGATGAAGCACCACCAATTAGCAGTGTAGCCAAATAACATTAGGCAATTCTACCTGCATGGGGCACTGTGGTATTCAAATGTATCCTAAGAATATTCTCATTCAGCCAAGGCACAAAACCTTTCAGTGGCCCTTCCCAAATATGGTTGCATTTGTTATTTTGCTTGGATTGAAAAGCTGCTCAGGAGAGTCTGGACCATCGCTACCCATCAGAGTCACTGGGCTGGCAAATGTATTTCATAGATACATGGTTTTTTGGCATCAAATATGTACCTATTTAGTGGAACCTTCTGTACCTAAATAACATCTTCAAGGAAATAGGGGGGAAACCTTTTTATTTTAATATTCTTTGGACAAATTACAAGAGTAAAGGACTTCCATTTGCAGTTACACATTATCTATCCTAGATAAGTCATCCTCATCTGGGGGCAATGGTCCATGGGAGACTTGAGTGTCTGTCTTGGGAAGTGTTTAACAACATCAGACAAACAAACTCAGGTCTGATGGACAAGTATCAAACTGTTGTCTTTAACAATATTGCGATAAAATCTATATGCTCATTAACAATGTTCCATTTGCAGTGTGGGAACTCTCCTCCAACTCTTCAGACACTTACTTTACTTCTGGAGGGGTGCTTATTTCTCCTGGCAGCAAAGCACTCATTGCCCATCAAAACAGGTTTCATCCCTACAGATACTTTTCCATAATGTTGCTTGTAGTTCTGAGCTGAAAAGCAGAATAATGGTGTGTGTCTATGCAGTTTAAAAGCAAGAGACAAAAATGATTGCTCCAATTACAAAGCAAAAACCACTCTGCTTCACACAGAATTTTGTACATATCTCTGCTGGTTTCAGATATTGCTTTGAGATTCTTCTCTGTATGGCTCTTGAGTGTGAATGACTTTTGTAATGAAGAAAAACCCCCACCAAACATTTTTGGTCATATGAATTTCAAGAACATAGGTAAGGAATGGTTTGTGTTCAGACTGTATGACACTGATATTTAGAATGGACATAAAGTCTTTCAGCAACAGAGACAGCCTAGATATTCAAAAGTGTTTTAGTACTATGCATTTCTAAAATTCTTTTAAGGATGGTCTCAACCTTAGAAAATTTTCCCTCTGCCCCTGGTAGGTCTGTACTCTTAGTTGTTCTGCTAAGTATCACACAATTTCACAACACCACGTGGAACAGCTTGAAAAGATTATCAATGTTATGCCAGAGTAATAAATTACAAACCAAGACTCTGGTCATTAATGGTGTAGGAGCAAGGCAGTGAATACATCTGCAAGCCTAAATTTAACACCCCAAATAATCTGCCACAGCAAGATCTATTCATAATAGATCCATACTTCTGTTGTGACTGCAGCCATTGCCCATTGCCCCCAAATAGCCACCTTATTTCTCCTAAAAGCTTAAACTATTCCTTTTCATGAAAGCCTTAAAAAATTCCCACTACTTCATGCTGGAAAGCCCCCATCCTTTTGCCATTCTCTGACTAATTTAACATTAAGTGGATGGGACATTCTATCTCTGATGGAAAGTGTGGTTTTGTCCTTTGCTGGCAAGAACCCCAGCAGTAAAATTCTGGTTAATGTCCATCAGCTTTCTTTAGGTTTGGAGTCTGTCTCTACCATTTTTGTGTTGTGAGAGATCCAGAATAGACATGGACTAAGAGAAATTTTTCTGCACTTCTCTGTTTTCTCAAAACCAAGTTGTGCTGGATGTAGCACCTTGGAATATATATCTGAAACCAACAGAGTTTTGCTGTTATTGTTGCACTTCAAAAAACATAGCTCATTGGATTCCTTAGGAAACATACCTGACTAAAGCCAAGATTTGGTGTGGTCAAATTAGAAGCAGCTGAAATATTAAACCTAAATTTCCAAGGTGGAAACTACAATAAGCAAAATACAATGCTGTAGTTGAAACTAAGAAACTAGGATTAAAGAAGAGCCACAATGGACTGTGGTGGTAGAATATATGTATTCTATTGGGGTTTTTGCACAGAATTCAAAATGCAAAATTCATACCAGAATCACACTTCTGACATTTTTCTTACAGAATAATGTCTCATTCCTTCATCCCTGTCTTCCAGAAAACTTTCATTCTCATTTTAATTCTCTGCTACAACTGACTCTCTCAAAATGTGGTTTGAAAGTGCCAGGATTTCCAGAGGCCTTGTACCTGAGTAGGGTCACCACACTCCTCAGATTTCTTACTGAGAGCATGTTCATATTAGCTTAATTTTCCTTCTGACATTGAAAGAAGGGGTTGATAGTGGAGGAAATATGTCTGCCTGTTGGCTTGGTTCTAATTTCAGGTTCTCACTGCCCTAAGGGAAGGGTTGGGTTGGGATTGTTGTTATTTCTTTGCTGGTGATGGTTCTGGTCTTACACAGCTGCAGGGCAAAATGTGAAAGGCAAAAAGTTTCCCTCACAGCCCCAAACAACATAGATTAGAGTGACTAGGCCAAAAAAAAAAAATTAAAAATAAAAAAGAAAAAGAAAAGGGTTGTATATTGGATCCCTGAAAGCTACAAGTTTTCTCTAGAGGTGGTATATGCCCCTTTAATTACAGAACCACAAAACAAGAAAGAAGTTATTGCAAATAACTTTTCTAGCTCTAAAATGTGTGCTGTGGGGCAACATACTGTGTGTTATGAGGTTAATTCCTTTCCTAAGCTTGGAAGGGTTTCATAAAAAGAGCATCAGAGCCCAAGCAGAAGTCATAAGTAATCTCCCTAAAGCTGAGAAAACCTCACTGAGCCAGATATAGAGGGATTTGAAAGGTTAAAATTTTTCTGACAATCCAAATGTAACTGAACATATCAGAGGTAACATGTTTGAATTAATCTACCTTTGAAAACACATGGGCTCCAAATGGAGCCTGTTTCCTGTATAAAAAAAGCCAGGTTAGGAAGCCATCAAATCCCACTAGCATTATGGCTGTCTAGAGACTATTTGGCTGCATGAAAAGTGTTGACAAAACTTGTGTGTTGCCATGTTTTTCTTTTCTTTGTGTTTGAAATATCTCTAAAGAATCCAGAAAACACTTCAGTACATCCAAATTTTTTAGTAGAGTTATTCATGTTTGCTCTCAACTTAACTGCTTTGGTTTTGGTCTTTATACTGATGGCCAGAAGGAATAGAAAATTATGAAATTTGCTGTACTCCTCCCAAACATGAGGCTCACAGGGCCCTTCACTGTAAATCTTTCAGATTCTGTCTAAGCTGTGATTGACACAATCTCAATAGTCTTTATTTTGATTGTTACTTAATTAAGGGTTTTCATTGCCAAAAGGTCCTCAGCAATGGCTAAAAGCACCATTACCTGGGTGCAGCAAGGCAAAGTCAAGAGGAGAGCCTGCTCTATGAAGAGCTCAGGGGTCTGCACACAGACACTGTTTTTACAGCACTTGCTGAAATTCCACAGGGCAGGTGAGAAAAGGGGCTGATGCCTGGGCATGGAATAGTTCCTACTTTAAGGAATTCAGCCTGCAAAGTGGAGTAATGCGAGTAAAAAAATAAAAAGGATCTCTTTTGTTATGTATATATAAATATACGTATATTTACTTGTAAACGTGTGTGCCTCTTAAAGCTTGAACAAATTTCACTGAGGCCTTTTGTAAACTATTCTCTACACACCCCAATGATAACAGATGTCAGGGGCCTGCCATGTTTGGAGCAGGCAAAGAAACTGAGAGGCAGTAAGGCTGCTATGCAACCAACTATCCTCAGAATGAGCAAACAGGTTTGGGTTGACTAAAATGGTATTTCAACGTAATGAAGATTTTAATTTTTGACAATAACTGTTTTGAGGTTTGTTTGTTTGTTTGTTTTGTTGGTTTTCTTTGGGGCTGTTCTTACTCATTCTGCACCTTGGGATCAAGGAGCTGGGAGCCCCTGTAGTGGAAGGAGGAGAGCCTTCCTCACACCCAGCATGCAGCTTGGTGATTTTCCACTGAACATGATTTGTTTTACAAAAACACCAGCAGAGGTTAACATCTCATTAACATATCCCACATCTTCTTTAAGAAGCATTTTTGTTATTTACTAAGATCTCTCACTTCCTAATTAATTTCTCTGTCATCTTTTTTTCACAGTGCCTCAGCCAGGGGAGTATAGTCTTAAATGAATTAAACAACATCTTGTTTTTTGTCTTAGGGCTCCAGGTATATTGGATATTTAATTCTGGTTTGTGGTAAACTAGTCTACCTTCCTCCTAGGCAAGATTTCTTATCTAGAAATAATATTATTTGTTAATTGCAGATTAAAGGCAATTATAAGAGTACCTAAAGTGCTTCCTCTCCTCTCTCTACATGTTAGAGAGCCATTTCTACACATTCAGTTTTATTCATAGAAATTTCACTATTTTCCCCAACTAGAAACAAATAAATAGATAAATTTCACACTCCAAAAATGGTGGGTTTTTTTCCTTTATCTGTCTCAGCCATTTGACAGTTTTGATTGCAGACAGTCCGGTGAGAAGTTGGTAAAACGCAATGTAGGAAAGGACAGGGAAAAGGAAGATCCTGGCTTTGGCTTTGCTTCCAGAGAAAATGAAAATAGATCCACTTCTCATGTTTAGTTTCCTTTGTACTTGGTAATGAACTGGTGAACATCTTTCCTCAGTTATGGTGGGAAAACAGACTTCACACCAATAGATTCAAGGGGAAGAGCAGCAGGAGAAGAGCTGATTCCCCTTCTGAAAGGGAAGGTGGGGCCACAGAAGATGAGCATGGAGAAAAATACATGGTAAATTGAAACCTCTGCTTCTATTAAGGCATTTTGTTTGGTATTTAATACTCTAATCCCCAAGCTCAGATTTTGAAGATATTTTATACCCTAATCATATAGGTTACAAAGAGAAAAGGAATTTCAGAGGCTCTCAGCACTGAAAATCCATGTAGCAAAGAGGAACGGAACACCTGTTACATGGTCATCAGGAAGGCAGGGTTATAAATTTAGCACTAAGGACTTGGAAACTAGTTTTTCTCCCCAAAAATAAAATGTGTTGTTTTTTCGAAATTTTCACTTTTAATTTCTTGTCCAGTTGAAATCACCAGCAAACAACTTATTCTCCATTTCCCACTAGCATGAAGTCTGGACTGTTTCTAGGTTGATTTCTAACATAAATGTTCTACCCTTTATGGCAAAAGGCCTCACTCTCCAGAATTTCACTGTGACATGAAAACTTCAGCAATTGTTCTAATTACAAATCTCTTAGTTATGCCTTCAAATCTGTGGTTCTAAACAGTTATGGTTGCCAATCTCAGCAAAGTAAGCCTCAGAGATAAAAAACTATTGGTTTCCATAACAGTGATGCACAGGAATTTTACACCTCTGCAACTGAAGGCTGAAACAGTGAGGATCTAGCAGGACTCTCTTAATTATCCTCTTGATTGGTTGGCTGTCTGCAGTTGGCTGCTGTCTCCATTTTCAGGAATCCAAGTTAACTGAAACATGTCTCCCTGTAAGAGCCATGTTACAAATTCACTGAAGATTCAGAACAGACGGATAGGACCAAAATTAGTTCAGCTTCCAAGCACTGAAATCAAGGAGATTGTTGGAGGAGCTCTACAAATTATAATCCCCATGCTGCCTACCCCTCCTTCTGCCAGATGTGGCTGCCCCCACAGCTGATACATCAATATGTCCTTTTCCTGATCACCATTAAACCAAACTGCTATCAATTTCAGGTCTCAGGCTAAGTTTCAAGAACTCTCTCTGATTTAGGGACTGCACCCTTCAGGTCTGAAAATTATTGTCAATGCTCTAAGTGATACATGGGATAAAAGTGTATTCTATTAATTTTCTGTCAAATGAGGTTCAAGAAAACTGAAGTTATGTATACATATAATTATATTTTTCTTTCAGTCATTTTCTACAGGTACAAATAGCATAAACAAAATATTTAATTTTAGAAATAAAACTGTGCATTGTTTAGTTTATGCTATAAGAGAATCATATTCTATGATTGTATTTTTAATTATTTTATCAAACTGGAAAAATCTTAATCCTGTGCCAGAAAGCTGATGCAAGCATTGTTTTGGTTATATGCTTCAAAGCTATATAATATGGAAAATAAATAGTGGCAACCACTCTTATTCAAAAATATTTCTAAGGAAGCCAATAAACAGTATTTTATCCTTGGTAACAAAACACACAATATTCATCACAAAAATGTGCTTATCATGAAACTAAACAACAAATGAAAATTGTGTGATTGCCTTGTGTACATAGGGAAAAATACTTGTGCAGGTCTTAGAAAAAAAGGAGCAGGAAGGTGTTTTATCCAGAAGATATTAGTGACTTTGGATTACTGCAATTAGAATTCCCAGACTTGGTTTTTACCTTAAAAGAGCTACAGTTTTCATATGTCAAATTTTCAACAGAGTCTAGGTTGGGTAAATCTGCTCTGAAGGGTGTCTTAAGGAAGATATACTATAAACATAAATATGGTGAGATGGGATGGGATGGGATGGGATGGGATGGGATAATATGATATATCATATCATATCATATCATATCATGGAATTAAATACAATTTTTCAATGTAATATATATTAATATGGTATTATTATATATTATAGTAATACATTAAAATAAGCTATAATTTGGAACAAGCATTTGCAAATCCAGTGGAAAATACCCTCATCAAATTCCAGTAAGAACTTGACTTTGGAGAAGGATACCCAAAGAGAGAGCTAGGGTAAGGGAAAGAAGAGAACTGCAGAATAATAATAAGGAAGAGGAACAGCAACTGCAATTAAAGTGAGAATCAGGATTTCCTCAAAATCACAGAATCATGGAATGATTGGATGGAAAGGGGCTTTAGACACCATCTAGCTCCAACCTCCCTTTCACTAGACCAGTTTGCTGAGGGACCCATCCAACCTTGCCACAATTCCTCAAGCCTCACTGCCCAAGCAGCTCTCTCAGCAAGCTGGCAACATTCTCAGCAGCTCTCTGCTCAAAACCTGCTTTGCTGCATGTGGGGCAAGTGTATCCATGAGCAATTTCTGTGCTGTTTCTGAGCAGGTGGAAATAAGCACCAGCACTTTACTCAGTTGCTGAACCCTGGAGGGTTTTGCTGCCTTATGTAAGACTTCTGGCTACCATCAGGGAAAAGTATCACAAATGAGATTGAGAAAGAAAAAATCTGTAAATCTGTATTGCAGTTTTTATGGGGAAATGAAAACACACATAAAAATTAGAGTATTTTATTTCACAGGCATGTCCTCAAAGTGTCAAGTCAGTAGAACAGGAAGCAGAAGTGTTGGAAAATAATCTGGGATAAATTGCTCATAGAAAAGAAATCCACTTCAAACTCATGAAGAGGAGTGCTGTGTCCAAGCCACTTTCCCTTTGCCTGTACCCATCTAGGCCTTTGGAGACGAACTTCCTTACTTGGACTCCTGTTTTCCAACAAGCTGAGAAAGGATAGAGTGTGAATATTCCACATGCTTGAGAGGAGATTGTTAGATCAGGATCCAATATCTACAGCTGAACTGCAATGCACTGAGTTCAGTAAGAGAGGAAAAAAGAGGCTTGGATAGCAGAACTGTACCTGAGATGAAAGTCGCATCTCACAGGAACTCAAAACTTCATTACAACAGAGCAGAGCAAGCAGATTCCTGACTCACTCCAACATATGTGAGACTAGGGAGCACAGCTAGCTGGAGGATGGCTGGACTGACTCAGAGATAGGTATGGAGCTGGAAACACATCCCATAAGGGGACATGGCAAAGCAGCTTGTGTGCAATACTGCACAACCCTCCAAAACTGCTTTGTGCTCACAAGCAACTTGTATCAGGTCACTGTGATTTATGAACAAGACCATCCATCTTTGACTGTTCCCATCCCTGCTGACCCATACACATTGTGCCAGCTCATCCATGGCAAAAGTGAGGGCCTCTGAAATCTGGTGGGAAAAATAGGAAGGGGCAGTGAAAACACAGGAAGTTATATTTGCTGAGACTCAGAGCCCTTAGTCCTACAGGAGAGACACACAGTCTCACACAGGCACATAGAAGTGGTAGTCATATCTCCTGCTTTGGAGATGGGGCTGACAGAAGAGGAAGAACACATTTGATCTTTTTACCCAATGGGCTGAAAAGCCGTCCAGAGCAAAGAGGTCCTTGCCTGGGAGTTCGAGAAGTCCAGGAGCCCATTGTGTCACCTCAGCAAAGGTGGTTTCATCTAAGGTTTCAAGGATTAATAAATAAAAGTGATGAACTCTCTGGATTCACAATTCTCACTATTTAAAATCTCACCCTGCTATTGAAGGTCCTTGCAGCTTTATTTAAGTTGAGGAACACATACTATCTCTTGTCTGAAAGCAGGCGTGACATCTTTGTGGTGTAACATCCCCACAGGATCCCAGTGGCTTTGTTCAGAATCTCCAGAAAGCTCCTGGGTGTACCTTGAGCAAGTATCTCCTCATAAACCTGACAAGGTTTTAGGAGCCACAGACACAGAGGGCATTTGGTGTGTCAGTGTGAGCAGAAAACCAGAGGGATGAAATGATCAAATTGTCAGTGCAGGTTTCTGTTGCAGACATGGCAAGAACACCTATGCTACCCTTTCTTCAGCAGAACAAGTTTAAATCTGCTTCAACAATTGACTGATTTTCTTTTTGCCAAAGAAGTCAAATATTTGTGCTGGCAAAAATATCTTCTCAGGCTATTCAACATTACTTCAAGAGCTCAATAATTCTTAAGAAAATCTTGACAACCTTTCCCCACCTTTAAGAGAAATTAATATGCTCAAAAAAAGACAGAATGAAAGCAGATATCTTGGCAGAGAGAAACATACACTTTTGAAGGTTTTATTTGGCCAAATACCAGGGAGGCTTAAGAGTGATGCAAACACCGGAGTCTTACCAAGCAGAATTAGCTCTGGTCCTGGCAACACACTTGTCTTCAAAAATCCACTAGATTCAGCACCAAATGTTAGTGTTCATTAGTGTCAGGAAAAAAACAGTGATAATGAGAGCCATCTAACTATTTCAGTGAAGCTCTTGCTGTGCCAATTCGTTCCCAAAACAGTGACTGTAACTAAAACCCCAGAGGCAGGAGCAGTCCCTGCTACAGTTGCTTCTGTGGCAGCATCCCCTGCTGTTTCCTTCTGACCTGTGATCTGCTTGAAGGTAATGTGGCTATGTTCACCCTCATCTGTAGTCAGGACCACAGGCTTCCCTAAAGCAAAGGAGTGCAGGAATGCAGGAGCATGGGCACCAGAGTGGAGTGGGATAAAGCACCAAGTGGGAATGACATCACTGAAAAGGAAAAAAAATTTCTTTTTACATTGGCTTGATATCCAATTGCCCATTTTATTGCTTTTATTTTCTTGCTTACATGAGAGGATAATATATCTTCTGGTGCCTATGTAAAAAACATATCATACCAGGACAAACAGCCTTAATAACTATTCCATAACCAACAGGATAAATGAAAACAGAAGGGCATTTTAAGGACAAGTTATGACTTTCCCTGAAACTTTGCAAATTTGATATGCTTCACAAAAGTTACCAAGAATAGGGAAAGTTTACCGCCTTTGGATCATTTATAGATAAATTCAATGACAAGGTGTAGGAAAAATGTTTGTTTCCTGACTGTACAATCTGCCAAGTGGACAGACCCTTAGGACTGAAATACTCTGCAAGTGCAGAAATACATTACATTTGGACCCAATACATCCTTAGGCAGAAATCAGCTTTCCATTTTTCCATTGCCTTCAAATAACATCTTAACAGGCAGAATGTGACAATATTAATTAATGGGTGAAGAGAAAAAGCTGTTGATTTTGTCCCCAAATTTTCCCGAACGTCTCTGTTACTGAATCAGTGCAGAATATTATTTCAGACAGTGGTACAAAGGTCTGGTGTGTTTGCCAGCTCTGATCTAGCAACAAAGAGCACAAGGGGACACCTTCCAACTCCCAGGGCTGCTAAGCCCTGGGAAAGCAGTTCCCTTGGTGTAGCAAGACTAATTAAAAATTATAGAGCTGCAATACTTAACATAAATAATACTTATTTACCTTAAAAAAATATAGGTAGTTGATTAAAAAGACTTCAAGAATCTGAATTGTTCTTTTAAACACCCATCCAGTTTGGCTCTTCATTCAATATATCTTTATTCAATATATATCAATATACAGGTTTGAAAACTGCCACTCAAAGAAAGTGCTCATTTAATAGTTTGGTTCAGATAAAAAACGTTGTAGCCCTTAAACACTTTTCTTTCTTTTTTTTTTTTTTTTGTTTAAGGCTTAGCTAAGCATTTTCCCAAGTGCTTCAATAAAGTGAAGCCCTCATAATTATTTTTCAAAATACACTGGCTGTACAGTAAAATGTGCCAATTTTTCCTGCCTACAGGCAAGTGAAAGAAATTGCTGTTGTTCGTGTCCTGAAATGTTTATTTAGTTCAAGAAGGGACTAAGTCACCCAGCGGTGTTGTGTGGCCTTTCAGCATGGGGTACAGCCCCATGGGTTCACACAAAATGTTCCCCAAATTAAAAGCAGAAAATATTTAGCAAACAGGCAGAGTAAAGACCTCAGGAATTGTCCAAAGATTCATCTGGTAAATCTACAGGGACTCTGCTAAAACTATGGAGGTTTTTACAGTGATATTATTCTTGTGAATTATCTTCTTCATCATCCTATTGTCACAAGATATTTGCTGAATTGAGAGACAATTTTACTTCATCTATCTCACATCTGCAGAGCAGAAATGCTGTATAAAAATAAGGAAATATAAATCATGCAACTGTCTTCCAGAACTGCTTACCCTAGCAAATATTTTTCCTATAAAAATGGGTTGAGAGGTCAAAATTTGATGTGAAAAGCAGTATTTACTAATTTCATTTTTTCACCATATGATGAAAGGCTTAGAAGGAATAATTATTTTTAAATATAGGGGGAAAGAAATCTCAGGTTCTTCTAGTTTGTTAAGAGAAACCTTTTACCATTCCTTCTATCTCGGGCCAAATAATGCATTTTCTAACTTTCCATTAGATCTGCCTTTCTCTCATTGGTTCCACCACTTAAACTGGGAATGTCCTAAAAGGGATAATTGTTTGCTGATCACTCTTTCCTCCTGAGGTCTTCCATTCAACAGGACAGCCACTCCAGTTTTGATTTACCTAATACAGCAAGTCCATTTCTGGGCACATGTGGCCAGAGGAAAAGAAGAAACTGCCTAAACTCTTCCCTGCCTCTCAGGGCTGATAGAGGACACCCTTCCAACATGACTGCCTCAAATATGAAATTAATTTTTGTTTCCTTATTCACAACAGCTATGCCTGACCCAGCAGCAGCCCTATTTGCAAAGGCATCAACAGTTTGGGTGGGAACAAGGTGTGACTCCACCTGGTCTTGCAGGTGCTGCATCCTCCTTACCAATAGGTCTAACATTTATTTGGTCACCTTCCTCTGTGCAATTCAGCAGCACATCATGGGGCACAGGTTGCTGAGCATGTAGTTGTAAAACCTGGGAAAGCAATGTACTTTCCTCTCAGAAATAAATTGTACCAGTTGTGGGTCACTCCTGTGTGCAAAAGTGGCTGTGTCTCACAGAATTACGGCCTTGCACACGTGTGACTTGATGATATGCATCCCCTATCACCACTCTAACGAATTCTGTGCCTTTCTGTGCCTTTAAAACTCGGTGCAAGAGAAAGGAAAAAAAAGCCAGATGAACTTCTCAAAGCAGTTTGTGTTCAAGGACATAGCGATAGCGGCTTCTGTAGCAGAGCAGAGGAAAGCAGCTTCTGGCTTTTTCATGGCTCTTGGCTCCTTTTCTTGGAAAGAGAGAGACAAAAAGTTAAACTCTTTTATTTCCCTGTGACTTCTTCTTCTTCTTCTTCTTCTTCTTCGTCTTCTTCTTCCTTTTCCTCCTCCTTCTCCTTCTCCTTCTCCTCCTCCTCCTCCTTCTCCTTCTCCTTCTCCTTCTCCTTCTCCTTCTCCTCCTCCTCCTCCTCTTCTGGAACTGTTTGGCAGCACCAAAACATACCCAGGAGAACTTACATCTCTGGCTTGGGTGGGGCTTCGCCAAAAACCCTGCTCTGAAGAGGAGGAGGGAGAACACACACACAGAAAGGACTTAAAACCTTCCCAGGTTTCTCTCCACAGTGAGACATTTTATTATTTAGAATTATTATTCTTTTCCTGTTTGTTTGTTAAATAAATAGGGGTTTTTTTCCCTATTGACTTTCCTCCAAGGAATATTTCTTTCCCAAACCTGGTGAGGGAAGGGCAATTGTAACCTGCCTTCTATCGGAGAACATTCAAATTCACACATTTCTCTGAATTTTGTCTCAAACTGGCCTGACATGGCCACATGACTAAGCATTCGTCAGTATTTTAATGTATATTCAAATAAAAATGTTTACTTGAAAATTCCACAAAGCCAGACCCTGCTTTCACCAATATGCAATCTAGGCAAATCCTTCATGGCAGAAGAAGTGGCAGTTCAGAGCGTATCTCTGGCCCACCTTGGGCAGTCCCCCATGGCTTCTAGAGAGCATATTGCTCCCTTTTCTGCTGATTAATTTGCCACAGCTGTCAACATCACACACAGCATACAGACAGTGGCAAGTTGTTGCCTAACTTTGTCAGGTTGCAGTGTATACAGTCTGATGGCCACCCGCTCTTTAAAATTCATTTTCCTGAGCATATTTTCACAAATGTTGAAGACAGCCTTAGGATGTACCATCATAACTCAGCTTTGCCTCCCCTCAGGAACAAACAAAGCACGGCAATGCAGAAGCAAGCAGTGCCTAGTCTGATAGACTTCATCATAATATATTTACCTTGCAAATAGAACAGTGAAACTTGCAAAGAAAACAAACATTCAAAGTGATGTTTCTTTACACAGAAAAATAATCCATCTATCCTTGCTGGAGAGAATAAAACTCCTCCACTCAGAGGATCTTACTGATTTATATCATCCCTTCAGATATGCAAGAGGCATATGTGAGATCTACCTTCACCTCACAGGGGCTCCCTGTTCAATTTGTTTTGTACCTAATCTGAATTAACCACCTGGCTCTTATTCACAGTGAGTGAAGAAAGATTTCTAGAGGTTACTAGAGGTTACTCATGGCCACTAACTTCACATGGCTAAAGTTAGAGGACGTTGGCTTTGCTCTTTTTTTTTTTTTTTTCCTTCTGTTACCAGAAGATCAGAATTCATTCCCTCACTCCATTTAAAAAGTACCAGATTCAGGTTATGTGGTTTAGGAAGAATTTCTATTCATTCTCATAAAACAAGATGACTGACTACCCCTCTTTTCATGGACATGGCAAGGTATATCCTTGCGGCCTAATTCTGTCTCTTTCAGCAACATCTTATCCCAAAAAGTTAGTTACTCACTCTCAGTCAGTGCTTCCAGGTTGCTATCAATGCATCTGCTCTGTATGTCTTCTTGCCATTTCTCTGCTTCTTCTGCCACTTCTGTACACATTGATACACACAGATTAAAATAAACTAAAATATAAATTACCTTTATATTCTTTGCCAGGGTCCTAGAGGAATCTATTCAATCATCTTATTCCCAAGTTATGTTTGTCCTCTGCTCTGTACTATCCACTTGCTATTGAATCGCACCAAACACCTAAGCTTTTCATTTTTTTTTCTCAACTTCCTTAACAGATGCTTTTATCTTAACTGCCTTTCATTATTTTATAATATTTTAGTGAATTACTAGTTTTTACGATTGTTAATGTCTCTGTGTTTTTGTGTTTTGTAGGTGTCACAAGAATTCACTGGTCTCAGCACTATAGAAAGGCAAATACAGACAGAAAAGGAGTTCAAGAAACTAGGGAGACAGTGTTGGTCACCATGACAGGCACTAGTCTTGGCATATAAAGAGCTTCATAAGTTTCTCATGTTTTGAAAATGTCAAAGAAAAGGAAAGAATTTTAAGGAGTGATTTTGCAGAAGAGCAGCATGGTCAGCAGGAGGGTGTTAGAGGTAAGTCATTTTTCCCCATTCTTGAGGCACAGAATAGAAGAAAGCACAATGATTTTCATTTCAAATTCAGTCAATATGAGTAGGACAGCTGGCATTGTGGGCAGGATATAGGCCAGGGTGAGCTTCTTGGGCCCAAAGAGAAGACAGAGAATTCAGATTGGATGTTTTAGAGGACTGGGAGACGGCAAAGGATAGACAGAGAGAGAAGTTGCCTGCTCAAGGCAGATCTTCCATGCAGCCCTTTGCATATGTAAATGTTGGCACCAGAGGTAAGGTCTAGGACACAGCTGTGGGGGTCTCATTTTGCACATACCATGTCCTGACTCACACAGTTACACTGACTGAACTCTGAAGTGAGGATACAGCTCAGAAAAAACAAGGCAGGCAGCATCCTGGAGAGCTCTGCTGAAAGGATAAAGGGATTTCATGAAAGAAAGGCCACTGCTGATGTGTTTTGATACAGGTTAGCTTGTCTAAAAACTGCACTGGCAGCCCAATGGTAGGCTGCATGTGGTGATAAGTACTCTCTTGGACATTTCTGCGTGCACCAGTTCTCATGCCAGGCTGGTGCTCACTGCTGAGGTTCTTTACAGCCAGAGAACAGAGCAGTGACCTATGGAAACACCACATGAAACCAGGGTGAACTCAGCACTGTGGTGGGTAATCTGGGGAGCCATGAAATAACTCAGTGCCTAAGATCCAGCAGTCCTTGCCAGCTCTCATACCACAGTGATTTATGGAGAAGTTTTCCAGAAGTATTTTTCCCCAATATTTAATCATAAAGTAGCCCTGGGGTTTCAAAAGCATTCAAAACTCCTGGAAACAGCACTTCTCCTTTTTGGTTATTTTCACTTAGAGTAGCTAAATACTTACCTATCATCAGACTTTCAAACACAGTACCTCAAGGGCAATTTTGTGAGAGTTGGGATAACTGGTAGCTCTTAAGCTGTTAATAATTGTAATATGCCAGAGTCCAGATATGCTTTAGCTCATAGAAAAACAACTTAGTTAACTTTGTTAATGTTTAGTCCCACCTGTTCTCACCAGTTTATATCAAAAAAAAAGTAAAAATGTATTTGAACTAGAAAATATTCTATTTTTGAGCCAGAAGAGATTTGCTTCCAACCCAGATTGTCCCTTCTCAGCTCACAGTCCCATAAATAGAGAGAACAACATAAAATATCAAATTCACAAAAGCTAGACCTCCAACTGAAGTTACAAGTCTGGTATGAAATTTTCATTAAACTGGCAAGGTAGCAAAGAGAAATCCCTTTCTTTGAGCTGGTACTTCTAATCTGTCAGTGGACACCCCGTGCATCCAAAAAATTATGTTCATTGTAAAATATCAGAGTTTTAGTTTTCAAAGAAAAAAATCTGTGACTGTTACTTCAGATTTATGTAGGGAAACTTCTCTTCCTCCCTGTCAGGATGTGGAACTCACATCTCTCAGAAACAGGTTATATGTGAATTTTACTGCAGGAGTCTGGATCAATATCCTTTATTCCACATCATGATAACATTGCCTATAGTTCCATTTCACTGCTGACATCGCAACATTTTTTCTTGATTTGGGAATATTTTTCCTTTAAAAAACTTCTGGACATGTAAAGCATCTCTAAAGTTCCTCTGGAAGTGTTCCAGAAGACAGGAGACACACCTTTGGTAATTTCACCCAGAAGCTTTATTAGTCATCTCCTTCATTCCCAGCTCCATGACAAGAAAAATCTGAGCCTGATGGTGTTCTCAAAGAGCTTTTACCAGTCATTTGATTCAAAATTTGGCTAAATTGTCAAGATGTTTCTTCCAGCCCTCACTAGTTCATGTTTCAGGATCATAGCACAAGACAGTCTTCAAAAACACACAAATCTGCAAACACAACACAAATCCCTGGGCAGCTTCTATCCCCAGGGAAGTCTCAGTTCCAATAGCACAAGCCCTTAGATTTCTAATTTTGTTAATGAGCTGCTAACAGCTTCAGGTCCTAGCCAAACTAATTTATGTCCACAGAGAGTGGTCCCACAATGGCAGTAGCAGTGCTTAGAGCAGCAGTACAGCAATATTGCCAACATTTGAAGAAGTTTTTCAGAAGAGAGCAGACAGAACTGGTGGATCCATAAAAGGCTGTGTTTATAGTGAATGCACAAATTAAATCTGGTAAAAGTTATGAATTTCATCACTCATGCCGTTTCTTCATTCCATTTTTTCATTTACATTTGTAACAACTATGAATGTTATGACTCATAAAAATTGCTGATTGTTTTTATTGCAGTAGGTTTGAAATTTAATGGGTTTGATACAATGACAGAAGAATTTATATTTACAATATGAATCTCAAGATGTGCAAAATGGTGCAATGTAGTGTTCTACATAAACACATCATATAATTTTTTGAGTTACAATACATTAGCATTTCTTCAGGCATAATAAAATATGAACTAATTAAGGAATATATTATTATCATTATTAGTAAGAAAAGAAAGCGTCAGTTATAAAATTTGATACAGTTCTTTAAGCTCCACTTTAAGCATCTAAGTTCAGAGTGTAGAATCTGAACTTGTCCTGAAGTTTTTTCATGACTTTGTGCTGAATTGTTGGCAGTAAATTACTTGAAAAGCTTAAATTTCTTCATGTATTTATGTGCACAGTAACTCAGGAGCCAGAAGAGCAAACCTTTCTAACACTTCAGGGCTGTGAATTAAACAGAGCAGAAGAACTGCTAAAAACTAAAGGTTGTGGTCATCATCTTACATCCTCATTGTCTATCTAGTTCTGGATATTTTACTCTAAACTAAATGCCAAGGGCTTGTTTAATTTTTGAACAGGATCTCTGCCACCAGTTTCTGAGTGACTGACTCAGAAAAGTTACTGATGTAGATTTCAGTAGGGCCAGAAGAAAATCAAGAATTCTGGCCTCCAAGACAATAAAGAAAAAACTGCTGTTGACTTATTCAAAAGATTTGGAGTTGGTCCTCATTCATTCACTTTCAATGTTCAATTTCTGAACATGCCTTGTAGGCTGTGTCTGACTCTTCTGGACAAGTTCACTTTACTTCTGTGCTGAGTCTGTAGTTAGTACTACAGAATGTGATGTACTTTACTATTATTTAGATTGTTCAGTCATTTACTTCAGATATCATTTGCTGTCAGTTATATATTAAATGTAGTTAAAGTCTCTTTATTTTGGTCCTTAACAGCTGCTATTGAGCAAAACTGAATGAAAAGTGCTCAACCTGGCCTCAGAGACACCAACAAATCAGTATTTTAAAATCTCCTTGAAGATAAAGAGATGAAATGCAGTAAATAAAACTCTGGTTAGATGACAGGAGATTCATTATTGAAATTACGATCCAAGTTGCCACAGAAAAGCAGTGCCTCTTTACAGAAGGCATGTGCAGGTTTTTCATTTGCTGGGCTAATCTCCATAATTACACTCCAAGACCCCAGGGCCTCATTCCTGCTGTTGACTGATAAAATAGATGAGGCTAGTTTTAAGACACCCACAACTTCCAGATATGAAATGAAAAAATTTTAACAGCGTCTGTGAATTACAACAAACAACATTAGAGGAAGGACACTCTGGATATGCAGGATGAGTTGAAAAATGGCCATTGTTCGCAGAAATTATCTTTCTATCTCCTAGCAAAACTGAAAAAGGTTGCATTTCTATATGAGAAATGACCTCAGAAAATTGCAATCAGAATGCATCATGTAAGTCCATTCCCCACGGTAAGCATTCCAATGGAATGTCCTGTTAGAGGACTCTGATGCTACTTGCTCTCGTTGTGTTTCACAGGGTATATCTACACTCAATTTTTACTCACAATTACTTCAGCCAGGCCTTTCCCTGTATATTACCTGCTACCACAGCATCAGAAATCCTGCCTGACAGCAGGTGCTGGCAGCAGCACCTTTGAGTCCTTGGGTTGAAGCAGGTTGAACAGGGACCTACTCTCACCTGAACAGGGAGCTGCTGTCTGTTCTGCAGGGGTGCTCTCTGATAAATTATTGTAGGCTTTTGTATACAATGCACATTGATATTTGAGTCCTTTAATGCAATACACTCTGCATTTGTCCTTCATAAATGGAAAGATTTGGATTAGGTGCATAACACCAGGAGAGGAGCACAGCAATAAGAAAAAGAGGACAGTACAGACTGGCCTCAGGGCTTACCATCTGAGTCCAGCCCTCTTCCAGGAAATTTTACTCCTGCCTGGCTTAGCCCTATGAGACACGAAAGCATCCTGTGTGCATGTAGCATTATACAGATAAAACTCATAGTAGAGGACTAGGGAAGCTGCTCTTCCCAGCAGTGCCTAAGACCTGAGCTGCTGCCAGTGCCCTCACTCAGTTTTGCCTCCTGACTCACCCCAGGTCACCAATTACCTGTGTTTAATATTGCAGTGCTTTATATTGCCTACATATCTTACAGCAAAGATCAATCATTCCATAACATTTTCTCATTCAAACTATACTCTGATTCAGCAAAGGACCTAAAGAAACATTTAATTGCTTGAATGATCGTGTTTCTTTCAGCACAGAGTCAAAATATTTTGAAACATACACTGAAATAATTCATGGCTAAGTGCAAATGAACAACAAAAGCCACTTCTCTGCTGGTGTGCATCAGAGCTACTCATTCTTTCCATAAATTGAAAACAGAGAAGAATGTACTCCTATAGTGAGGAAAATAGTATGATATGAAACATTCACATTTTATAGAAATGTATGTACTTAAAGCACTTTTGCACAAAGCACAAAAAAAAATCGGAACTAATTTATACTTCTAAATTTTTGTCTTAAAAGGAACCATTTTTTATTTGAAAAATAAGCAATATGAAGCTATGTTGACTTTAATATAAGGGAGGTTTCTGGGAAGGCCATGCCTGAGCTGCCAGGGTTAGTTTCTCTCTCTGAGGCTCCACAGGAGGTTCCAGTCTGAAACCCAATAGTAGTTACATTGCTAGCAGAAACATAAAACATCTTATGGTCTGTCTGCTCCCAACTTATTTACTCTCAGTAAACACACAAAACACCCATACAACTTGTCAGGGAAATGGACCCAGAAGAGTAAGCATCCCTTTACATGAAGAAAATGAATCAATCTATCTGCTTCAACAGAAGCAATTGGGATTGCAGAGTGGGAAATAGGAACCAGCTGTGAACCACTGTTCACAAGTGCTTGCTCTGGGTGTATCACTCTTCCTTTGTATGAACTCTCTGTATTACTCCCCTGAGTGAAGCAGTGCACAGAACCTGACTTCTACAGAAAAAGGCAAAGACAAAGACTTTGAGGATTTTAGGATTTAGGATTTGAAGTCCATTGACCCCATGTATTTTGGACCAACCTAAGCAGAGATTATCTAAAACACCACCAACACAAAGAATTAATGGTATTATGTACTCAAGGGACTGGGCCTATTTCAAGAGCTACCATGCAGCTTGCATATATAAATAACCATCTTTGGAAGAAATGCAACAGTAGCCCATAGAATTCTGCAATCCACTATGCACACACAAATTTACCCTCAAATTTCAGACTGGCTTGGACTGATCCAAAAGGATGGGAACTGTCAACCTGTGCCTGAAAGAGATAAAATATCCATACATGAAACAGGTAAATATGAGCCCAGTGCAGAAGTCACATTATACTGAAGATCACTCCTAGAAAATTTCTTCATACCAACCTTCTCCAGACCTAAATGGCCCCTGCTGCCAGGAGAAATAGGGACCCCTAATGAATTTGACATAACTATGTCCCACTTTCTAGCAGCACTGGCACAATTTTTTGTAACAATTTTATCCTTTTCTGAATTCCCTCAATTCCACCCTTGGCTGGACATCCAGGCCCAGAGAGTGGTGGTGAATGGTGCTACATCCTGTTGGCATGTGGTCAGTAGTGGTGTTCTCCAGGGAACCGTGTTCGGCCCAGTACTATTCAGTATTTTTATCAATGATCTGTGTGAGGGGATCTAGTTTATTCTTAGTAAACTTGTGGACAACACCACAACGGAACTGTTGATCTGCTGGAGGGTAGGAATGCTCTGCAGAAGGACCTGAACAGGCTGCATCGATGGGCCAAGGCTAGCTGTGTAAGATTCAACAAGGGCCAAGTGCCAAGTCCCGCTCTTGGGTCACAGCCCATGCAGTGCTACAGGCTGGGGGAAGAGTGGCTGGAAAGTGCCCCAGGGGAAAAGAACCATGGGGTGCTGGTCAACAGCAGCTGAACACAAGCCAGTGTGGGACCAGGTGGCCAAGAAGGCGAAGGGCATCCTGGCCTGGATGAGCATTGTTGTGGCCAGCAAGACCAGGGAGATGATTCTCCCTGTACTCAGGACTGGTGAAGCACTGTGAGTCCTGTGTTCAGTTCTGGACCCCTCACATCACAAAGGACACTCAGGTGCTGGAGCATGTCTGGCGAAGGGCAGTGAAGATGGTGAAGGTTCTGGAGCATAAGTCTTGTAAGGACCAGGTGCTGGGGTGTTTAGCCTGGATAAGAGGAGGCTCAGGGAGGACCTTATCACTCTCTGCAACTGCATTAAAGGAGGGTACAACAAGGTGAGGGTTCGCCTCCTCCCAGACAACCAGTGAGAGGAAAGAGGACACAGTCTTAAGTTGTGCCAGGTGAGGTTTAAGTTGGACAAGGATAATTTTTTTATATAAAGGGTGATTCAGCTTCGGAATGGGCTGCCCAAGGAGGTGGTGGAGTTACAGTCCCTAGAGGTGTTTAAGGAAAGCCTGGATGTAGCACTGAGTGCCATGGTCTAATTGACATGGTGGTGTTCAATTTTAGGTTGGACACAATGATCTCAGAGGACTCTTCCAACCTAATTGATTTTGTGATTCCCAACAATGCTGAGGAATCAACCAAGACGTGAGAACCAGGACATTTCAAGGCTCCTTTCTTTACTCAGCCTTAGACACTGGAACATTTAGAGCCCATACTCTATTAAAACTTGCTGGTTTTTTGAGAAGAATGGCTGAAATACAAAAAAGTAATTGTTTTTCTCTGGTAAAAGAGAATGCTTGTCGTGTCTGTTGTGTGAGTATGGAGATGTTGCACAGGACTCCAGAACATGCCATCCTTATCCATCTGACAGCTAATTATCCTGCGCAATATATCATGCACAGCTAAAAATCCCCTCAAACATTAATAAAAACTAGTCAGCCTGTTTACTGTGGCCTGCCTGAAAGCCACAGTTTGATCTAAGCCTTCCAACATAGCTTCTAACAAAATCAAAGTATTCTCTTAAGACTGAACAAGAATCCAGGTTACGCAGGGCAGTAAATGGGATTTTTGCCATTACAACTTACAGAGTCTATACTAAGGGTTCTGTATGCCTGCAATTGCATAGCCTGAGGCCTTGACTTGGACAGGACTAAATTTAGCTGTTTAACTGTGACAACAGTCCAATGTCTGGTACTTGTTGCCTAAGTTTATTTTGGTTGACTTATAGTTTAATGAATACCTGTATTGTGTGGATCAAAGTGCCAAAGTGCCTCTGAACTGCCTGGAATGAAATTGGTGTGGAAGATGGCAGGTGCAGGATCATACTGGAGGTCACAGATTATAAAACAAATCATGCTGATAAAGTCAGCAGTCCCTACAGGAGTGCAACCTTGCATTGCTCTGGTAAAAACAATTCTAGCAATAAGAAAAAAAAATAGAAAAACTAAGTAAATGGAAAGCAGTGAACAGAGCACAGAAACAAACTGCTACAAAAAGCAAACAAAATAAACCCAAGTAGAACCCAAGAGAACTGTGCATGAAAACTTACCACTATGTTTGTCCTGGCAATGAGAGGGGAGACAGGACACCTCTCTCTTCCCTGGTGAATGCTGCAGGGTACTGGCAGCTCTTCATAACCCTCCCACAGGTACACACACTGAAACTCACGCCTGTCAACTGGAGAAGCACTGCAAGGGTGAATATAAGAAATGTACTAGGAAGGAGATTTTATTTTATCACATTTTAACTTTATTATCAAGGATTTCCAGTATTAATTTGAATTAGATATATGGAATATGAGTATATAATATCATAACTAGACTAATAATGTTATTATTATTATCAAACACTAAAACCTTTTTATTAAAGCAACAATAAATTCTTATTTTCTCATTTGGTTATAGTCTCCTTTTTGCCTATAAAAGGAATTTAAGTGTAAGTGTAAAATCTTCCTAAATGCTTCCCTCCTGGCCACCGAGTTGCTTACCTAGCTGATCTCCCATCCAGGCAAATTATACAGCATGTCTTACAAATAGTAATCTGTTATTAGATTGTTATTGGATCAATTTTGTGTTGTCTCAGACTCTCGAATGCCACTGTATTGCAGAGAATTACTCATTTGCACTGCATAGCAAATGTGTCTGAAAAAGCCAAAAGTGCTTGTTGGCAGGCACTGGGCAAGTGAAGCTTTTGTCACACTGCAATCCAAGTCAGAGCTAAGAACTACTCACTACGCACGCAGGACCTGAGTGCAGCCGGCCATTTCAGGAGTTTTATTCCTGGTAAACAAAGAAGTGGAGGGAAAAGGAGAAAGATAAGAGGAGCAGGAGCATGCAAGCAGAATCCAGAAAAGGGGGTGGGATAAATACAATAGAGAAATGAACTGTAAAGCAGTTTGAAAGATTGCCCTGGACAGCGTGTCTTGAGTAGATGGCAGAACAATTGACTCATGCTGGTATTATGTATTCTCCTACATTCTTCATCAATATGACAAGCATAAGCCTGTCACCAGTTACCAAGCAACTGGAAACTGTAATATGAATTAATAAAAATGCAAAAACTCTGCCATAAAAGTTAGGGGGTTGAACTGTAAGCAGGAAGCAGAGAAATATGCATAAATTAAGTGGTTTGGGCTTTTTTTAAAGCATTGCTTATTTCAAAGTGTTGATGGACTGTTTCTATTCAGAACTGTTTTAACAATTTTAGACTGAGACAACATGATACAGTTCCTAATGTAAGTCTGGGATTATACAAGCAGTAATTCCATGAAGTATTCTAAGTAGAAATCCTTCCTACGCCAGGTAGAATGACACTAGCAGTCTTAAGAAAGATACATTTCTGAGAAACAACCTTGCAAGTTCCTAAATCAAATGGTAGATCCATTCTATGTGCTTTCTGCTAACATAAATTCATTTAGAAACAACTACACATTCTTGATCATCCAGAAGTTTTGCTGATAGTTTCAGGAAATGTGTATCCAAGGCTGGCAGGTCTGAGCCAGCTCTCTTTCCCAGCTGAGGAAGAGTCACTGAAGGTCAACATGTAGTTTAGCTCACAGGGAGGCATTTTGATTTGCACAGGGTTGCCAAAGCCCACATGCAGACATGTATATTTTAGAAATCTTGTGCCTGCTAAGTCCAGCACCTTCCAGAAGCTTGGGACCCCCAGCTCCCACTTGGTATAGTCAATTTAGTCATTTTAACCCCCCCTTTCTAAACATGTTTTAATTCCTATGACATTGTTCCATGAATGATTTATTCTACTAAATTGAATGCAGATAAAATTTCAGAATAAATCTATGGATTTTATCTATTCTGGAGGGGCTTTAGAGTTGTAGTATTTTTCCAATTTCTGGTGTGGTCAATTTTAAAGATTAAATACTTGGACTTTTTAAAAGCTGATTTGAAAATGACTAAAATCAGGTGTCATCATCCTTCTTTCACAAGCAGAAGAATCCATTCCAGGGCAGCTCTTCAGTCATAGAGTTTATGTTTGACTGTGCTCAAGAGCAGCGTAGTGAAACTCTTCATGGTGTTAGACAAGCATGCACCTGAGCTGAGCATTTAGAAACCCACTGTATGGTCTCCTAAAGGTAATATATAGAGCTCTTGTCTAATCAAAGGAGTGTGTAGCTTCCCATAACACGCATCAATTCTTCTACCAGCACTACTAAAGGTACTGCTAAGTATGACTTAACATAGTTAAATATAAAACCTAACAATATGAAAATAACTTTAAAGTAATAAAAAGCAAAATCAAATAAAATAAATTCACAAAACCAAAGAAACAAAAGCAGGATATTTTTTTTTTAATGGATCCTGAACTCTTGCTCCTTCTGTGTTTCCAAAAAACCCCAAAATAGACTCATATTCTTAAGCAAAAAAAGGGCTGGAACTAACTCCTGCCCTTCACAAAACACCCCACCTGGGGAAGCAGAGGATGGATAGAGACTAAAAGGTATAGAAATGTCTTCAGCAGCTCTAAAGCCAAGGATAATGGTAATCTAAGCCCTGATACTGGTGCATTAAAAAAGATCTATTGAAGGCTAAGCACTCGAGACTCCCCACAGGTCATAACATAAGTTAAAAAAAAGAAAAAGCAAGGGGGGAAAAAAAAAGAAAATTGATAGTGTATTTTAAATTAATGACCTAAGGTTAATTGGTACTTCACTGACTCGATTTGCAAATGGATGATGATGGAGAAAAGTGTCTTTCTGACAGAGTTCACATACAGCAGTGGCCCTGAGCACATACATGTCTTAATGGAATAAAAGTACATTTCACTTTCTATGGAAGAAACCATTTCCTTCTCACTTTACTAATGGGTTTCATCTCAAAAGCTTATTTCAGAGGTTTTTGTATCTAATTGGAATTCAGTGTTTGATTTACTATTTCAAAGCATATTTTTATGGAAGGTTGAATCTCAACATTTTGTTCAGGGTGTTTCTTGCCAATTCTTCCTTGCACTGTCAGTTTTTCCCTCACTGCCTTTTTGGTGGCTGAAGCCACACTTTACCACCTTCCTACTCCTTCTGTGATCCATTGGTGTTATGGAGAAATAATTCTGGACTTTCATTGCTTCAGTCGTCTTCCCTTTACCTCAGTCATGACAGCGTCCTCTGTCTTTTGGGATTTATTCCTTCCTACATTTGAGAAACTGTGAAAGCTTCAGTCATATTTCTTTCTAGCCTAAACCAGCACAGTGACACTGAGGCTATTTTGTATCACAACAGATGCTTAACTTCAAAGGAAATCCCTGTGAAGAAAACCTGATAACCCTGTTTGCAAGATTGCAGGAAACAGAGACCCTCACCATTTCCTCTGGCCTCCACATTTGTGGGTCATCCTATCCCTTACAGTGAGAATTTATCTTCCAAGCTGGCTGACAGAATTATTTAGTTTCTGTCTGGCATTGTGCATTGTTATATTGAACTAATGCCCCAATGTTCTAAAAACCTCCCATTTTCAGACTCTTTATACCTTGCTCAGGTTTCTTCCTCATCTCTTCCAGTTAAGGGCACATGATTGAACCAGGAGAGGACACTGGCAATGGCCTGGTTCCTGCTGGTTGCAAGGGCAACACCACCTACTTGATCCCACCTCTCCTCTTGTACTTGAAAAACTGTTCGGGAGCTTTAAATTTTACAGGGAAAATACAGACCATGGTGCTTCAGGTAAACCTTGAGACCACATTAAGGAGGATGGTGGGAGGTATACATGTACAACCACACTGATATTTGGGTAAAATGAAGGTTGGGGGAGGGTGGCTGAGTCAGAAGAGAGAATGATCTTGCATAATGCATAAAAAAACAGTCTGTCTTTTGTCCACGAGCTATTGTGAGAAGCAAAAGTCATTTGTCAGAGTAGTCCCCTTCTTTTTTAGATTATCTTGCTCTTAGAGACTGCAATAGGAGTAATGAAACTCTAACTTTTCTTCCAAAGCACATTCAGCCTTTTTCTAGCACCAATGTGCTTCCTCTTCATTACACCCAATTATTTGGGCCAGCCTAATTTTCACAAAATAGGCATTCTAAACAACAGGCAATACATATACACCAATTCTGCAAATGACTTTCCACTGACACCCAGGCAGGTATTTAATGCACGATGAAGAATGACTGCTTGTATTAACACAATGTTGTCTGTATCTTCTAGAAGAAACTGTTCAACATATTCTTCATTTTCACTCAGTAGGTTTGAATACAAAATAATGGTTTTAGATGAACAAGAAAAACTAGGTATTAGGCTGACTTAACAGGTCAGAGGGGAGGAGCTAGAAAGGCTATTGTTCCCTCTCCATGGCAGGTGACAGAGAGGCCACTCTGCTCGTTTGTCCTCCTACTCCTCTCCATATATTGGGGTAGATAATGGGAGATTCTGTCAAAAGTGCAGAGCATTTTGCATTTCTCTGGTCCCTCATTGCTTTAGTCCTGATATGATCACCACAAAATCTATATAAAAAGTCATCCATTTTGTAGTGGGATTTTTACCATTTGTTCCTCTCTTCAGCCCAGGAGCATATTGGAAATAAGGTCTCTGCAAGGTGGTGACTCCATTCAGCCTGCAGCCTGGCTACTCTTCTCAGTCTGTGTCCTAGACCCTGCTGATACCCTCCCTCAGCCTCACTCCAGGGCTGGCATGGAAATGCTTCTGTAGCCAGAGCCCAAGTTACAGCACATGCTGAAAGGCAGCTCCCTATTGTCTCCTTGGAGCATTCCATTAAAAGCAAGATTAGATGAATCAGGTTGGATTAATTTCTTCCTCTGATTGTACTTGCATCTTCTCATCCAGCACTACCAAAGGTAGGTTGGTGTTTCAGAGTGATGGCCTAATTCAAACTCCACTAACACAAAGGGCAGGCAGCAGAGGAATGTCCTTCCTGGCACTGCGACCGAGGGCTTGTGACCCCATGAGAGAGAAGCAGCCCTCTGTGTGGGCCCCCAGGCTGCTCCCCTGCTTCAACAGAGCAGGGAAGGCAGTGAAACAAACCAGATTTCTTCCTCTTGGCAGTCAAGTCTCGTCACCAGCCCCTGAGTCCTTGTCATCCATCCTGGGGGTTTTGCCCAGTTTCTCCCAACATTTCTCTGGCTGGCTGCCCCCACCACTTCCAGCCCTCTCTTTGCAAGATCCACACAGCCAGGATGGGTGGCACAATGCAGGTCACAGAGGTCTCATGACAGTGTGGCTCAGCACCTCAACAATTGGAGCACTGGATTCTGCTTTCCACTCCAAGGGCTGATGTCTCCAGCATTGCTGACACCAGTGCTAACCTGGCTATCTCAACAGAAGGTGTTCTCAGGGTTAGTCTCTGGGGAGAGGGGAGAGAGGTGTCTCCACTGGGTGACTTGGAAGGAGAAATGAGAGGGAATTCTGCGCTGTGGGTATACACAAGCTAGCAGAGATTAGCCAAACTCAGCTGCAACCTATATTATTCTTAGATGCAAGCCCTACTGAGGTAACAGAAATCATTAATTCCATATTTTAACTGAAACCCTAGCAGGGTGATGATGGGGTCCCCAAACAGAGTTCCTGAGTGCTGCTGGCAAGACTCATATAAGTTGGATGTAATGCATAGGGAACAGGCTTCCCCCCAGGCTGACACTGACCATTAGTATGTTATTTTTGGTCTTGCAGTGTGAAGTAGAATGCAAAAGAAAAAAAATGCCAAAAATTCACCTGCCAGTTGGGTGGAAAAGGAGCTAATGCTTTAATCTCTATTCTCCTCCATACTGTATAAGTAAATCAAGGTAAATATATTAATAAAATATTTAAAGGCACACAGTGTTCTGTATTTTTTGCATTTTTCTTTTCCTAAGAAACCTGTGTTTATAAAAGAGCAAATATGAATACTACCCCATTTTCAGGAAAACACGTGAGAGTACAGAGTAAAAGAGTCCAGTCTGAAAATCCTTCACTGACATCATGAAATAGTGAGAGAGAGAAAGGTTCATCATGATAACCCCAGAAAACACTATACTTCTATTTTTCTGGTTGTGATACAGGCACATACTGACCTTCAGAAAATTATTTATCTACTTCAAGGGTTTTTTTTCTCCTTCCTACAAAGAGCACAGTTCAAAGCATCCAGTTCCCAGCTTTACTGATCTTTCATTAGAGGTTAATAAATGTGTTTTAATTATTTATACAATTCCCTCCTTTCAAATGCAGAAAAGTGAAATTTAATACAGAAATGAGTCTCAACTTAAAGACATGAGATAAGAGCACCCAAGTTCATGGGAACTAATCATACAGAATCTTAAACAGAGCCTATCAGCTTAGAGTCTGCACACTCACCCAGGCAACCAAAGCTAATCAATTTACTGCCTCAAAAAAAAAGTCTCTAGAGATATCTCATCATTTCCCATTATTGAAGACAGATATCTAAAAAAGCATGGATAAGCAATGAAAAAAATGTTCCCCAATCTCTTTACCTGATTATTTTATTTGTAAGAGTCTCAGACTTGGGCTTTACAAAAAAAATATTATTTTTAAGGAAAAAATAAATGCCCAAGAATTTTATGTCCTAGTTTTCTTGTGAGCAAACAAGATCTTAAATCTCATCTACACTCTCCTTGTACCTCCTGGTCTAGCTTTTTTGCATATTAACTCTGGTACTTAGGTCTTACCTCAGTACCCTAAGAAAACTGACTTGAGCTTCAAGGAAAATAAAAATTTGATCCACACTGGCTGTTCGCCTGTGGTTACCACATGAAAAGAAACAGCTCATGCTTCAGTTTCCCTGGGGGTAAGTCACCAATGGCTGCTAAAAGTACAGCTCGTGCCTGATGAACCAGAGCCTGGCAGCGCCTCACAAAACATGGCAGATAATGTAATTTCTTTTATACCTAGGGGAGGGGAGAAAAGAACAGGAAAATATAACAAACTTCCCTACATCAGGCACTGAAACAGAGCAGAACCTGAATCAAAGCTCAGGACGAGTCTGTGACCTGGCTGCTGTGGTATGCAGCAGTTCTAACATGTTCCCCGATGTGCCACCCACCGGGGGCATCCTTCCTCCCGGCCAGGGTAGCCATGAACACCAAGAGCTCTCTAAGCACACACGGCAAAAGCACTTGTGCATCACCCAGAGCCCTATATCTCACCACAGATACTTTGAGCAACTGCGGGCAGAAGTAAACACGTCACTAAAAATAAACAGAACTCAGCATAAAGGTCTGAGAAAGAAATGCCTTTTCGAACAGCAGAGGCAGCAGCCCAGTGCTGGGCTGCGTCTGCAAGGGGGGGAGGAAGGAAGGGCTGATGGCGTTACAGCCATGACGCACCACTCGTGTTGACGGCAAAAATTTTCTCTTGTGAAATGTAGCACGTTATAAACCACCCCTGACTGCCCAGCTGGTTAGACTATTTGGCTGCTTAAATATTCTAACTGTGCTGGAGGAGACAGTTGAACTAGCTGCTCAAGGCCAGGAATCAGCCCCAGGTCAAAGTCATTTACATAAATGACATTTTCCTATACTTCTAGAAATAAATGGTCCTGAAAAATCACAGATGCTTAGTACCGCACTAATAACTGCATCAGGAATCTAAATTCCTGCATTTATTGGGGTCTGAGGTTTCAAGAAGACACCAAGCTGTCCCAGAGCAAGCTATATTTTCACCAGGGTGTCCCTCCACTGCATTTCAGCTCGATCCACCCCATGCCCTGACCCAGGAGTGCTGTGCATCTCAAACAAGTATCCTCCCCGAGCAGCCAGGACAGCAAGCATGACTATCCATGAGCTTTCCCTCAGGGCAGGAGCAACACGCTCCACCAAGTGTCTGACCTGCTGCTTTCAGCGTTTTGGGCCGTGCTGGAGCTCCTCTTCAGCCAGCCCATGCGTGGTGCTTCCTGCAGAGCACACATCAGCAGCACACACAGGCAGTGGCAGCAGGAGCAGAATGCTAACTCAGGTGTACTCAAAGCTCAGAATTCAAACCCAGATTATGACCTTATCCTCAGTGAACAACCATGACTCCCACAAAGAAATGCCTTTGTTCTACCTACCCAGGCTTTAGTGTCACTGTCAATGACAGCAGAGAAATCCATAGCATGTGGCCTGTTCAGATTTGCCTTTTTTTTTTTTTTTTTTTTGGTAGTCCCTTACATTGCACACAAAGCTCTCTATGTGTATATATTTACACTATACTATATGGATGAATTGCAAGGAACACAATTTTATGGTGTATATCTCACATACCCTCCCTGCAGCTCTCAGACAGCAGCCCCAGGATGATTATCCTGTAAAAGGATCCTTTCTGTTTTAAGGCTCAAGTGACATTTCTTTTTTATTGTTTACTGAAATGCAATGAATGGGATGACTTTTTATGTATGAATAAAAATTACTGGTGATATAGGGTAGGAAATACACCAAAAAAAGATCTTCAGAAAAACCTGCAGTCATTTTGCACATCTGATCTTTTTGTGCTTAGTGTCAAGAGGTAATTCACTGCATCTCTTTCACTAGATCTTCAGCTTGCTCGTATACTTTGTTTTTCAAAGCCCAACACATTTAGACAGTTATTTGACAACTTAAAATCTGGCAATATTGAAATCTGTGCAACATAATCTATAAATGTAACACAGATCTGTATATCTCTGCTCTGAAAGTAGGTTTTTTTCACATATGCATCCAGATCCAGAGTTTCAGACCAAACCAGCACAGCTGAGAGATACTGTAGAGATTTTGTTTAGCAGAATAGCCAATCAGACTCGAGTTTAGTTCACATACAACCATTTTTAATTTAGTTTATACATGTAAACTCTTTGGGACTGGACAGAATACTCCACAAAATTAAGCAGTGGATTCACAACACAAAAAACAAGGTTACTCATGTCATCACTTGTTTCTCAAGCATGTATTTTTTCACATGGCATGGTACTGACTTATTTCTACTTCAAAAAAACCAAAACACAGCATGTGTTTGTGAAGTCCTGAGTAACACTTAAAGATGCTGCTCCCACATAACACTTCATGATCTCATGGATGTGAAGAAGATCCTTAAAATCCAAGTCTCTGCTGTGATGAAAACCAGCTCTGGCAGTGCAAAAACAACACTCACAAATATCCTTAAATAGCCAGTAAGCACAGAAACCTTGCTGCTTGCAAACTGCATTATTTCCATATTTGCACCATAATCTCACTATCAGTACAAAGTTTAACCTTTATGCTATGCTGTTTCAAACAGTGGTTATAAATAAAATAGATACCATCAAAACCACAATAAATCTGCATTTTTTTGTCCTTCTCCATTTGTGTAATTTACAATATAGCAGGTCTTCACAGGGAAAGACCCCAAATAGATCCCTTTCATAGTAAGAAGGGGGATACTTATAATTTTGTGCATTCTGTGACACAATAACAAACAAATAGCATAACTCACATCCACAGGTTTGCATTTGGTATCTATCACAAGACATACCTTTATCATTCACATCTGCAAAAAATTAAGAGGGAATGCAAACCTTTCACAGAAGCTTTGGGGCAGCCATTTTTCATCCTCTTTTGTCCCTTAAGGGAGTAAGGACAAAGAAGGAAGGCTGTTCTTTCAGTGAACACAAGCTATAATCTACACTCCACATCAAGGGCTTGCTACACAGATCTGGACAGGGCCTAGTTTTCCCACTGAAGATCAGAAGCGAGTCAATGGAACCCAGAACAGACAATTACCTGAAAATGTAGCTACTTGCCTGAAAGCATGGAACATCCATGGGCCTACCCAGATCAGGTATTTGAATTAGCACCTCGGGGGGCTGCTGTGTACTATCCCATCATCTGAAGCCTTGCTGATACAGGATGCTCTTTCCCATCAGTGCCATTCCACTTCAAATAATTATACCAAAGCAAGCACCTCAACCTTACACCAGAGCCATGCAAACATTCAGTTGGTTTCCCCCTATTTTTGTCCCAGTAGCTGCTCTTTTGAAGAACAGTGTCACCATGAGAAATAACTGAGAGAAGCTGACTGTAGAAAAGCCAGTTGTGTGCTCATCAGTGTAGGGATAGGCTTTGCCTAACCAGAGACTTGAAAACTGCTCATCTGTGCTCCAGATGAGTTTTCAAGTATCAGAGTACTTATTGTCTGGGCACCAGGATTTAAAGTCTTCATCAGGCCAAAGAGGAATTGACAAATGTCCACTTCTGCATTGCTGCTCCCTCTTCTTGGAGGAAATTTTCTTCTATTTTTAAAGTATTGCAAAACACTCCTCCAAAACATGAAGATTATTTAAGCCATATTCTCTAATGCAAAAAAAAAGCAGTTTTAAGAGGCTTCTTTTTGCACAGGAGAACAATGATGCACAGAGATGCTCAAAAATCAGTGGTTTATAAAAAATTCTCATATCAGAGGATGGAAACTACCAAACATATCCTTAATAAGATAACAATTCAGCACTCAGCAAAGCTTAGCTTCATTAGTCAGTCAGAACCAAGTAATAAAAAATATTCTGAGTTAGAATGGACCCACAAGGATCCCCGAGTCCAACACTTGATTTCACACAGGGCAACCTAAAAATATGTATCTAAGAGCATATGGAGTCCCTTTAGCTGTGTGACTTCTTCCTTGGCATCAATCCTGGACAGCACAGGAAGGTTCTTGTGGAAAATATAATGATTTCTGAGGCATATATGAATGAAAATCAGTTGTTGCTTAACACTGCTTCTTGCACATTCTTTTATTTGGGGGCTTACTTAGAAATAAGTCAAACTATAGATATACTACAAAGAAAATCACTCCTGATTGTAGTTCATGCAATTGCTCACCTTGACCCTGCATTCCAATGACTATACCTCTACCTTTTGGTAAGCAATAAAATTACAGTGACCTAAGCAGTTCAGGAGAAATTAAATGTGTTCAGCTCATCAAAGCTCTGGTAAAGATATTTGAATTTCTTATTTCATCCAAGAGAGGAAAACTGAAAGATATTTTACACTAGTAGTCCCAACATGTTTCTGCTTCTTCCAGGAGCTCTTGATCAGGATTTGACTTCAGGGCAGACACGCTGACGCAAAAGTCCACACTTTCATTTGAACCACCTTTTTAATGAGGGTAAAACTGATTCAGCTTCAACACATATGGTAACAAACCACTAAGCAAGTTTCAACCGGAACTAGGCAAGACAGCATGGTCAATAAAGAACAGTGTTAAATTTTGGGTTAAATCTTATTTCCTTTAAAATACAGATAAACAAGGAAGCTGAATACCACGCAGTCAATATTTTAAATGCAAATTCTATCATTCTTCTAAAACTGTAGACAGGCTTTCTCTAAACTCACACAGTGATGCTCAGTACACTTCTGAGGAAATTAGACCACAGAAAAGAACAATTATGATGACTCTATGGGGCAAATTTCTGTCACTGCACTACCGCTGACATTCACTAAGTCCTGGTTCCCTCACGTCTGAATTAAAGTACAATGGCAAGTGTGAATCCCAAACTGAGAATTTAGCATGTTGTACACGTTAGTGGATTGCAGCCCATGTAATTTATTTTTATTTATAAATTACCTATTAACTCAATGTTTCTTTTAACAGGGTCTGAGAGCACTGCAAAAGTTTATTGTGTAATAAAAAATAAAATTCCTGAAAGTTTGCACACAGAAAACAAATGTAAACCTGAAAACTCCAGTGATGTCAGTGATGCTCTGACAAACTGATTTCTAGGACACATATGCAGTCAAGCCATTTTACTTTCCTTGGGATCATTCAGGATGTCTACAGCAGAGCAGGAAACAGGAAGATTATCTTAATGTCAATCCAAAACTTCAGTCAGAAAAACATTATTCCAGTTCCCTGGCATTATTGCCAAGATTCTGCATCGTTGAATTGGAAAAATAAAGTTTCACAAAGAAATCATATTAACATACAATTTTATTACCTTCTATTAATCTGAAGTTAATAATTTTGATATGACTAAATTAATTCTGAAATAAACAGACATTTTTAAATACATAGGAAGATGATGGGCTTTAACATGAGAGTACTTGGTTGATCTGCATTCTTAATCCACATGCAGGATACATCAATCAAATACTATACATATCCTTTCATTTTACACTGGTCCATAATACAGCACAATTTCTGAAGGTGAAAGCAGGGAGGAAAGAAATCATATTTTCAAGAAGCCCTTTTATTTAAAAAGAGCATCAATGATATATTAAGCCAATGTGTTTCTCTCTGATTTTGATTTTACTAACAGTATACACTTTTGCAAAATATACAGCTCATCAATGCTACACAAATAGTGGCCCTTTACTAAGGGCAAGTAACGGGAAAAATTAAAAAAAAAAAGAAAGAAAGAAGTACAACAGAAAAGAAATCTACAGGTTAGAAAACTCATATTTTAGAACATTATGTCACTTCAGAGTGCCTCCAATGTTGGTAAGAAAGGTCATGCACAACATTTCTAATGTTGTCATTAGTCCATGAGAGAAATGTCTGCGTGCTTCACGTGAACAGAAAAACACACAAGTCAGAAAGAAAGCAGCTTTCTCCAGTTATCTCTTAGGCCTGTCTATGTCATCAATGGTAGCTAACAGCTTCTGTCTTGCCTTTTTGTTGATGTAGGTGCCCAGACAAATATTCACCAGATTGGTCAACTGCTTAGTGGAATATTCCTGGCAAATAAAAGCAGATCATGTTAGAGCAGAATAAAACACCAGACAAAGGTAGAAAATTTTAAAAAACACAGACTGACTCAAGTGTGGATTTTACAACTGACAGAAGCATCAGTACACAAGGGAGATTTAAAGCTGTAGTTAAATCATGTCTGGATGGTTTTCATAGTTGAGGCAGAGAGAGGACAAAACTGTATTTTGCTACATGGCAGCTTATAATGGAAAATGCTTATGACTTTTAAAAGTACTGGACAGAGTTCACAGAAAGTAACTCTAGGAACACATATATAAATCAATTTTTAATGTATTTCCCATTCTTTGGGAGGCTTGGTGGGAAATACGTATGCAAATGGTTAAGCTTTTAATACAAAAACTTTTTTTTAACAAACAATGATAAATGTTGATGATCTTTTTTATTTTGATTTTCCATTTCCAACAAGCTTCTAAATCCTTCTGTCTGTAGAGTGTCCAAACAAGTTTGATTTCAGTACACGATAAAGGAAGAAAAAATGTCAAAAATGTGAAGAAAATAATTCTTAGCACCTGTGAAAACACCATATTCTCCAGTATTACCTTTATGAGTAAAACTATCCAAAACATAGCTTCCACCAACGAGTTTAAAAAAGTTTTTCCCTGTAGGTCGTCAAACCCCATAGCTCAGAATCTCTCTTGGGGCTCCAGGCAATACAAGGAAAATTCTATCAAAGACATATTTTTTCCTCCATTTCTAGTGGGATTTAAAGTAATCCCAAAATACAGATTTCAAGTGCTCAACTTTAAAAGACTTTTTCCTTTAAAGATGGGTATCTCCAATAGCATGTGACTATCACACAGACCCATTATAACTGTTAGTTCATGCTACAGTGAAAGCATCTGAATGTTTTCTAAACACAACTACAGAGATCTCAGCAAGAAGTGCTGGATAAGCATTATCAAATGAAGAAAGAAAAAGCAATGAGTCATGAGTCTTCTTCATTGTGCCATACAACTCAGTTTAAGCAATCTACTCCTAAAGGCAATACAAAACCTAATGGTGTGATCCCAAAACATAATTCTTGATGATAAGTTGTGCATTTTGGCATATTCTGAACAGCTCACAAATGCTTTCAGTTTCCCTTTGCTCTGGTTCTCTAAATTTTTTGATACAATAGGCAGGTGTGACTGGCTTAGTCATCCTCCCCAGTCATCAGATGTTGAACCAGTTCAAGCACATACTAACTTCATATGACAAAAATGAAAAAGTACATGCACACATACATTCATATTTATACTGCTTGCTATATAGGTTGTACTGTAATAAATGAAAATATACTTATATATGCCGATATTCATTTTTAACACATAGAAGGATTGATTATTTATAGTTGTTTTTATAGCATGTTTTTAGCATCATAGTGAATTTTCTCAATAGACAGGAAAAGAATGCAAATTTAACTCTTACCCTATGTTCTTTTATCCAGCATTCCATGTCATTTTCTGTCAGGTAGTATGCCTTAATGTAGGTCTCCACAAATTCCTTATCTGGAATAGGCCTAATGTCTGTTAGCTTTTCTAGTTTCATTAAGAACTGTTGAAAATCCAGTTGCATCAAAGCACGTCCTTCATTGCTGCACTTCTTTACATTGGCATAACTAAAAAGAGAAGCAGTGAAAAGCAAAACTTAGAAGGAAATAAAAATGAATTTTGCTTCTCAAAGTTAACAGTCTTTTTAACCTCGAAGAGGAGTAAAATCATGGTCTTAAGTCAAAAGCAGACAATAACTTCTCTTAGGATGTCTGCTGCAGAGCTTTTCTCACCATGCTATAACACGTTTTAGCCCAGTCATCGAACAGAACACACTGTACCCAGTGACACTTACAAAAATCACACTCTCCTCTCCCAAAAGCCACTAAAAATCATCCTACATTCAACAACTTACTATAAGTAGGTTAGAGGAAATTAAACCAATGCTAATTAGCACACTGGACAGTGGTTTCAAGTGAGTACAACCACTGTAGTCTGAAAGGTACCATGGCAGCTTTAGGAATGGTCACCAGGAGCTTGCTGAACCAAGTAGGAGCATCAAAGAAAGACACAAAGCTGTTTGTTCAAAAACAGCCACAGCAAACAGAGGATAAAGGGTAGCAGCACTGGCTCTCCTCTGTGAGAAGCTGATGTTTTAATGAGAACAGATTGACAGCAAACTAGTGACAGGTTAGAGGAGACAGCAGATGAGCTTAAGGGCAAGGTAATACTAGCAAGGATCACAGCAGAGTGATAGGCAATAAATGAGGAAAACGATCTTTGCAGTTCTTCAAACAGCTAAAGAGCTGCATTTGTCAAGATCAAAGGAAATGACACTCCAATGCCCTTAAGAATTCCAGTTTCAGCTGTGTACAGGGTCTGGGGCAAGTGTTTTGAGAGACTTCATCCAGCTCATCCACCAGCTGCACCCACAAGTGACAACTCTGTCTCACTGTTTCCACTCTTCCCCTCTACCAAATCTAAAACAAGCTCAGTTTTCCATAGATTCATGAAGTTGATCCTACCTATTATACAGTCCCTAGACTATTAGGATTGATGCAAAGGAGGCAGCAGAAACATGCAGCTGGGAACTGGATATACAGCAAGGCCAGGCTAAGAATAAGAAGAATTTGCAGAATGAAAAACTAACAGAGGCAAAAAGAGAGAGGACCAAAGAAAAAGTCCTCTGGAGCTTCACAGAAGACTAGAAGATGATTTTCAATAGGCTCAAGAAGCCAGTAGGGAAACAGGAGAGAATATAGAACAAGGAGATAGGGAAGGACAAAATTTAAAGAAAGATATAGCTGACTGCAATGGAGGCAATTCCTTATTCAGTGAAGAGCCTGATGAAAGCAACGTCAGTTGACTGCATGGCTGGATGAGAAACATCTCCTTGTAACTCCATACATTCATTGAATTCAGAGATAAAAGAAGTTATGAAGGTATTCAGAGAGTCAGCTATTCAGAACACCTTCCCTTTCCACTGTGGGAGAAGAACCTACAAGATATGTAAAAATAACAGAACTGGCCAATAAGAAATTACAGGCAAATATTTGGGAGAAGATGATAATGAGTACTTTTTACACCCTCAGAAATCCACAGGACAAATTATATCAGCAAAATATTCCTAGTTCACCCTGCTTAGGTGAAAGTAAAGGTCTAAGTTTCATGGTAAGTCACAAGCATGAACCTAAACTGCAGCATGGAGCAAGACATATGAGTGATGATCTTCAGAGCTGAAGATTAAATGGTTCATGTACACGGAAGCCACAAAAGATGAATGAGATGTGATGTAAGAAAAGGAAACAAGTTGAAAACAAACACAAAGGTTGAGGTAGAGGAGGTTGATAGTGACTGACTGTTATCTACTTGAAAGGGAAGAGGAAGAGGGGGAGGAGAAGAGATATGCCTTTATTTCACTTCCTTTTATTTGAGGCAGGATAAATGAAAACTAAAATTTCAAAAAGGAAAGCTAGTTGTATAAGTTATATGTCATATGAAGGAATTGAGAAGCCAGAGGCAGGTCATGGATGGATTCAGTCGCCTTGAACATGAACTAATTTCTCTTGAGACTGCAAAAGGATGATGGCATGAAAACAAACGGGCATGACATAAAAATGATGGCTTTATGGAAGCAGTGGAAGCTGATGATCCTCAACAGGCAGCTAACACTTGGAGAAGAAGGGTGTTTTGTTGAGGTCTTAATTTAGAGCAGACAGCAGGAGAGTGGGATGGAAAGAAGTAAAATAGGTAGTAGGGAATGAGCAGCGTAAAGATAACCAGGAAAGAAGTATGGAAACATATGTAGAAAAAATGGAAGACAGTACATATTCTATGATGCAGAAGAAATTCTGATAAGAGCCCAAACAAGGGAACAAAACCATAAAAATAAATGCAGTGATGAAAAGTCTGCAATACTCAGGCTACATTGCATCTGAAAGGACTGGGACACTGATTAAAAGAGACAGGGACGAGCAAGGTGTAGCAGTTCTTGACTAAGGTGCTCGAGTCTCTGTTGATCAAGCCAACTAAGATACCTCTCTGTTCTTGATGAATTTGGAAAAATCATATTCCATGGCTACTTTAAGATAACTGATTTTCTTCCTGGCAAAGATAAATAGCATCATCATAGAAGTACTGACAACTATATTTTAACTTCCTTCTTTGCTTTGCTGGGAAAAGACAATTTTCATATAGAAGTTTCTTTGAAAGAGTACTATATTTTCATACCCTTCAGTAAAACACTTATTGTCATTCTTCAGCAGTATCTAGGAACAAGACCATCCCCTTTAGGCTCAATGCTGCACCAGACTCTGTGAAACAACTGCTAAGGAGTATTTTAAGCACTGATAATTTTAGGGTCCCCAAAACAACATGAACACACAAGGACATGATAAAATTAGAATTTTTAACTCTATATAATAAACATTATAATGGTAGACATACCCAAAAGCAAGGCACTCATAAGTACTTACCCTTCCACAAGAGTTCTATTGGCCAAGCGTATGCAGTGCTCCCAAAGGATGTTGGAGACTGGCAACGGAATACGGACTCTCTTAGACACATCATTCAACCTCCTGTTAAATTCTTCAAATTCCTGATAAAACATAAAAGATGCTTATTCCTTTAGCATAAAATGGATCATACTCTGTACATCCAACAGCAGCAACAACTAATGAGAAATGCACATGAAAGAGAATACTGAAAAATAAGAGCAAAGCAGAGAGGCTTAACAGGCACAAACTGTAGACAACTCAATGTGTAAAGTAGAAAACATATCACTTTCTAGTGTATCACTCACAACATTACCTCAGTAATTTTTTTTTTAAAGGAACTCCTGCTCTGTTCCCCAGAGCTGTAGCTCTTTGTGAAACTGATACCTCTGAAAATGAACCAAGTAGCTTATCCTTCAAATGCCATTTTCACTGCCTCACTCCCTACACTCATATTTAGCTTAAGTCAATATACAGTCACTGAAGAAAATCCAGTGATCTCTTTATCCCTCTAAATACCTGCCCCACCAGCTTTCGAAGAGAAGCTCAGAAATACTGTAAACACTTTTCATTCTTCAACCTTCCACATTAGATAATTCCTCAGTGCTTTAGAAGGAGCTGAGAGAACCCACTGAAAGAGGCCAATTCTAATAGTTTAGGACCACACTGCAGCATTAGATAACAATTCAGATTAAGGGAAGGCACCTGTTTCCACATGAATCATCAACGGCTTGGATGGATTTGAGCTGATACTATGAGTGAGAAACTAGTCATAACTGAATGCAATTACTGCTACAATTATTTTGTGACTTGAATAAAGTGAAACAAAAGTCCTGTGCCAATGATTAAAGCCTTTATAATTTTAAAAAGTATCAAATGACTTCAATATCAAGCAGACTGGTAATGAACTCCTCTGTATAACCAGCAAAAGTCACTTGCAATGCAGTCTTTTAAGACCATACTAGCCCCACAGAGATTTTATTTCCAAGGCTGCTAATCTAGGTTGTTCCTTTTCCTTTTTTTTTCTTACAGTCCCCCTTGAAAATTCAGTAAGTGAAGAAAATCAAAAGAGACTTTCTTCAGTAGAAGAGAACCTCAGTAACCAACTGGCATTTAACACAATTTTTCTGAAATATGAATTTGGCAAGAAGATGCAGGGTATCACAATGTCATGCTTTAACAGGCATACAGCTCACTCTTGTGAAGTCGAAGATGCCTAACGCTCCAGGATAACCAATTTCTTCAACAATCCTCTTTCCCCACTTTATCTGCTTCCAACATACAATGACTGAATATAGAACTTTGTGTATGTGTGCACATGACTGAAAGTATTTGATTATTACTTTAAACACTGTGCTTACATTTGATGTTCCTGGAGCCCCACAGTACACAGAAAATCACTCATTTCTTAGCAGTTAACTAAAAGCTTGTGTAGCAACTAGTGCTAGTTATAGAATGGAGAGACCAAAACTGGTTTTAAATGGTATTAGCTCTGGCTGTCCTGAAGCAAATTCATCAGCAGTTGCAGACTCACAGAAGGAAAAAGTTTTGCCTCAGAGATCAACCATTTTAGGGAAAAACTGGTCTCAAAAAATCACAGCAGCATAAACAAGGATAACCACAAGGATTCCATCAAATTCAGTGCAATGATATATCCTCTGTCAAATTCTTCCTTCTTTGCCTTGATTTTTTTTTAAGCATAGAAGAGCTACGAAGTACGCAGGTGTTATCCAAACTCTTATTCCACACAGATGTGTAGTTTATTCTGTTATTCAGACTTCACACATCTTTAAAATAAAATTTTCAGTTTCTCTGAAAAGAATTAATAATTAATATAGTATAATTAATTAGCATAATTCTACCACTGCCAGAACTTCCATCTGAAGACTTTTAGAAACATTATGTAGGTATATATAAAGGATGAGGAAGGGCTTGCCCCAAGAACTAGTTCTGAATGCCGTAAGATGTTGCAATTGTATAATGACATCCACTGAATGCAATTGACAAGTTGGCTGAATAACTTCCCTTCCTTTTTAAATGTTAACTTCTAAATATAGCAACTTCAATCAGATACTGATCATTTTTGGTGCTGAATTGACCTACAGCTCATATGATACATCTCAAAGACAATCAGCAAAATTATTTGGAAGAGCAAACAGTGTGGTTTGGGTTTTTATAACTATCTCCAGGTAAAGGCCATCTCTGGCCACTGGATTTCCCTTAGTGTTACTGTGTTTACTACATGTTTCTCTACCATTCAAGACTTAGACATGAGACTCATTAAACTTCTGTGGTCACTTCCACACACCATGTAGTCCAAACAATCATCACTGAAAATAATGCTTTAGAAGCAAGAATAATGAAACTTCTGGACAGACCTCATAGTAATTCCCCACTTTTCAGGATGATGTATTGTCCTAGCCATACCACTTTAATAGCTCTAGTGAAGTATTACAGCGATGTAGTGTTTATATAAACTCTAGCACACCATTTTTCATAAACTATTCACCTTTAAAAGAGCATCTACATATACGTTGTGCTGTGACATGATTTCCTTCACATCCCATTTCACATTAGCCATCAGAAGCAGCATTTGTTCATAGTCAATGGCTTTAGCAGCAACAATCCAATAAACTGGTTTACGTAGTTCACTAGCAGTTGACACTGTCTGAAATAGAAAATAAATAAAATTCAATGCTGTAAATTTCTGGCTAGTAGGAACAATATGTAACTATGATGTACAAGTATTTGCACCATAATGTACAAGTTTCAAATCATCTTTATGAAAATCAGTGGTGAATTACACAATTCTGACCTGAGAATAGAACTGCTGAAGAAAAGGCTTCTTGGCAGCTGGCATCACTGCATCAAGATGAGGCTGAAGAAATTCAAACTGCTCAGCCAGAAACACCCTTTGGAAGCAAAGAAAATTTATTGTTAACTAAGTGCAACATTTGGCATGTCTCCTTACAATTTTTACTCTACAGTCAACATATTTGGCAAAAACAATATGCAGCTTAGGAAAATTTAGTCCTGAGAAGAACCGTATCAGTTGCACACCAGCATATCAACTAGCATTCTCAATTCTGGCAATTTTAAAATGTACTTGCCAACAAGAAAATACTTGAATAAAGAGACTAAGGCTTGAATATCAACAATTGATATCTCTGTTTTACTGAGGATACACTGCAAAAGTCTGAGCCAAAGTCTAGTAAAGTCAGTGACCAAGAGTCACACAATTTCCATTCCAGGACAGTCAACATTGATATTAATAAATCCATCTCAGAATTTCAAAATAACATTCCTAATTTTATACCAGTGAACCTATAAAATACAACTTGATCTCATATTTCTTCTCAGGGGTAGAATTTGTTAATAACAACATAATAAGGAAATACATTTCTATCTAAGCACAAATGAAAAATATATTTTTAAAATTAATTTCTAATCTTTAAGTGTCATCTTGTGTGAGGAAAAAATAATTCCTATCTGACTCTTACTATTATTCTTATCAAATAAAAATCACTTTGTAACACTTGTGTTAATTGCTGGTTATAATCCCCTCTTCTCTTGTGCTGTGACATAGGTACACTTCTACCCATTGCAAAGAACACAGTAATTTAAGCCAGACCAACTTAAACTAAGCAGTTCTGAGTCAAGTGTTTAATATAAGGTAAAAATTAACCATACAGATTAAATATTCCCATTAGAAACATTGTCCTGTTAGATTTGGCCATGTATTGTCACAAATTACTGGATCATCTCCAGTAAAATCTCATTCCTTGTGCTTGCATGTTGTTAGACCAAAGAATTAGACTCCTTTAATAAAGAAATTACCTTTATCACTCATATTTAAAATCACATGGAGAGATAGGAAGGCTTTGGTTTGTAATCATCATTTCTTAAACAATCAATAGCTTTCAGTGATCACAAATACAGCATGTACAGTAAACAACCTACAAGGATTCTGTAGCCACCACTCTTTCTGCCAAACCATATAGAGAATTGCCAGACGTCAAAACTACGAGGTGACTGAGATGTGGGCTTGGCACCTTCTCTTTCCTCTCTTCAGCAGCTGTGAGAGTTCCTGAAGGATCAGCAGACACCTCCTGAAACAAAGGATTAAACCAGTCAAAACCCAGAAAACCAGCATGGATGGCTCCAGCTGAACAGGTTCAGATGCCAGATAAGATGAAGGAATGTTTCAAAATCTAAGGTGTAACTTAAATCAAGGTTATTTCTATTTCAACATTATAGTAAAATGAGTGAAAAAAAAATCAGATCATGTAAATCAGTATCCAAGGAAAAAACAAATTAAAAGAAAAAGGGAGCAAACAATCTTCTCACTACACCTTAACACCCAAACAGGCTTTAGCCCACTGTCTTGTGGAAGACTGTCTTCCCATCCTTGGAGACAGCATCTTCAATCTGACAGCAACCAAACAGACATACCAAAGGAATGTTATTTATGCATGGGCTTTACTGCTTATATGAGATGTGGCTAATTTAGGTAAAATACAATTGATGTTCTCAATCAGGCTACCATTTCATGGAAATGTCTATCCTGCAGACATTTTAATGCTAGAAAGCAAGGAAATATTAACAGCAAGGGAATAGATTCTGTAGTGAGAAACAGTTTATACCAGTGCCTTGCTGCAAAATTAAAGGAAAAAAACAAAGGAAAATTCTACCCCCACGTTTAAGGAATATAAGTACATGGTACAGCTAGTAGAGGAATCACAGATGGAAGAAATTCCCAGAGCAGGTGTACAAAGGGACACCCTCCGAAGCCTAGCTATTTCCCCAAACTGTTTCAGGGCATGAAAACATGAAAATATAAAGGTAGTTCTGTCTGGCTTGGATTAATTATTCATACCATGCTTATACACAGCCCACAAGATGAGAAATGCTACAAAGTAAAGGTAATACAGCACCCTGAACAGGTAAGAAGACAGGCAGGATTTGGCACTGATTTAATAAGAGTCTTTCAAGACCCTGGAGATAGAAACTGTGGCCAGAGTCTACAGTCCACAGATGCTACAATATATCAGCCCGCATGTATGGAATGAAAAATAACAGTAACACAGCCACAAAGCAGTGGAAAAAATAACTGTTACAAAAGTAAAATCAGCAGCCTAACATGGCTGCTGTAAACAGCGTAGAAATAACCAACCAAGAGGAAAACAACAGTGCTTAAACATAACATTTATGATTGGACTAAAGAAAAAAAATAGTGTAATTCTGAAATCGCTGTTAAAAAATGGAAAAAGATAAAGCCAAAAAACAACATTATGAAAAAAAGCAGCTTTCAAGGTTTTGAAATTTTTGTTTGTTTGTTTCAACTAGAGATAGAAATAAAAACAGAAGAAATTACAGTGAAGTAACTAAGGTGAAGTAACTAAGGAAGGAAGGTGAAAAATAGACTCAAGCTAACCACAACAGTAGCCACGAATTTCTTCTGGACTTCACAGCAGAGAACAACTGTGAAGAGCGACCTGAAATAGAGTACTTGCTACTCAAATAGGTTTTTTACAGACACTTTTGCTTAAGGAGGAGAGCAGTGAACACCTGAAGCACTGGTGAAACTTAGTAGAGGCGTCACTCATTCTCTATGTCAGGATTCAGACAAAGAGGAATATTTCATTGCAGACCTTCAAATGCCAAGAGAAAAAGTATTGCACATATGATCAGGTGAAAACTAGAAAACCAACAGAGCAGTTATTCTGTTAGCAAAATATCTGACAGACCCATTGTGGTTGTACTGCAGCAATTAAAGGTAGGGCAGGTGAAAATTGATTATATCAAATGTGTAAGGATCTGGTGAGAATTTAAGTGACACAGGAGGAGCAGAAAGATCAAAACTTCTCTGCTATAGACAAAGCAGCACCAGAATGTGTTTACTGCTTAGATGAAAGCCAAACCAAAAGTGACATTAAGAATATAAGACAACTGAGAAGATAATAGCATCCAAGCTGTTAAAAGTGGTTTGAGGTGTGGAGGAACAAAAATTCACAAGTTCCACTTTAACTCTCTTGGATTTTATTTGGCAGTTTCCTCCCATGGTGTGACAGCCCAAGGCAATAGGGAGGTGGATTTGCTAAATCAGAAAGGCTCTTTCAGTTCTGCATCTCCAGAGATGTCAAACACAAGCATAAAAATGGGCCACAGCAGATGGAACAATGCACAGTCTGGGAAAGCAGAGTTCTCACTAATAAGGGTGAGGAAGTACCTTCAGACTTATTAAAAATGTTGTTATAAGGTTACAGACATAAAAAGCCAATAAAGCAGGGAACCTTGATGGTTCCCCACAGAAATTCTGACATTAAAACAAGGACTGCTGACTGAGCAATACCATCAACACATCATTTCTAGCACTAAAAGATCTCACAGAAGTACATCAATGAGCAGAAGATAAAACTTCTAAAAGAAGCTTATGGTAAATGCAATCAGATACAGTTGCACTGAGCACAGGAACAATTACAAAGGGTAACTATAATGTTATGTTATTTGAAAAATAAATTTTCTTTGCTCTGATCTGTGTTCACATTCAGCCAGATAAACTTGGAATTAAACTGGCTAGATGCTTCACAATGCTATGAAGTTTGCATTCTGTTGACTCCATCAGAATGGATAAGCAAGCCAAAAGGCCTGGATATTTGCTAAAACTCATGTAATCTCTTTCAGAGAACTCAAAGGTACTTCCCAAGCACATTAACATGTTTACTGCAGACAATGACATCTACCCATCTAGCCACAACAATCAAGTCTCTAAAAGCATTAACTAAGCCAAAGACCATAATCATCAACTATTAAAATTCCCTCTTCATCTGCCCTCTCTTTTTCTTTTTTCACTTCATTCCAATCTCAAAAACCCAAATCAAAACAAAAAACAAACACCAAAAAAAAAAAGAAAAGAAGATTTTCTTAAGTGTTTACACAAGACAAAAATAGCCAAACCCACAGCCCACCAAGCAATGTTTATCCTTAGGAGAGACAGTGAGTGACAGAGCTGGGGGAAGAGTATCAGTAGTAAACATTTAGGAAGCTTGCTTTCTTTCAAAGACTAATTACAAATTATGTAAAAACCAAATATTATGAAGACTTCATTTTGTATTTATCGCACTTCAAAGTTGCCTGACACATCTTAAATATTATTTTCTTCCTTCCCACTTCCCATGAAGGTAAGTAACTAATGAATCTTTTAAAAGCCAAAATTGTGGTGCATCTGAAGAACACAAAAGGTACATGAGAACTGGCTAAGTCAAAGATATACTAGCTTCAACTAGGGAGTCAAACTCTGGTTCAAATATCATGGCCAAACAGTATGAGCATTTCATTCTCTTAATTTGTTCTAAAAAGCAAGCACTACAAAAGCATGATGATAGCAAAAAGGAAACAGCCAGTGTGTCACTACCCCAAATAAAGCACAAGATCTCTCTGAAAGGGCCTCAGTGATGCATGTGTTTTTTCTTCTTGCCTTCATTAACAGAAATGACCAAATGACTGAAAGCAGCATATAAAGGGGCAAAACATACAGGCTGGAACAGGAAATAAGGCTACAGACTATTTAAAGAAATCAGATGTTTTTCAGCATAATGGACTTGGTAAAGTTAACACTTCCAGTAACGAAGAAAATCTAGAAGAAAATGTCTGTTGCCAGAGATTCCCTTTGTGTATCACAGCAAACAATCATGAGTCCTGTAAAACTGCCAGCCTCAAGAGGAAGAGGAGAGGAGGGGAATAAAAGCCAGAAAACTAAATAGCAGCCAGCCAAACTTTAGTTTCAAGAAATGTCAAGTTGCACTGAGAACATATTGTAGCACCCAGTATTAAGCATGCAGAGAGCAATACTAAAGCAGAACAAACTTGCTTAGCTTTCCCCTGCAATCAGACTAATGGGTCTTGCTGATCCAGCAGAACTGTGATATGTCAAACACACATCACAGCCCACACAACATCCTTGTAAGAAAACTGGACAAAATAGATTCAATAAAATAATTTCATAGTATACATGGAACTGATGCTAACTACAAGATGCTCTTCTCCTTCCTTGCCAAAAAGGAAAAAAATCGAAGTATTAAAAAAAACATTTAAAAAATTATTAAAAGCACCAGATTTATCTGAACAAAAACCCAATGAACTGTAGTAGGCACAGGAGGACAGGTTAACCAGCATTGCCTGAAGACATCTTACAGCAGGTCTTACATATTAAATTTTCTCTAGTCTTAGTTTAATTTCCTCATACTGTCACAGGAAAAGAACCAAGTTTTCTAATGCTATACATGATAGGCATACCCAACAAGCAATTATTTATAAAAGCTGCTTTGCTAAAAAGGCCTGAAAATATCAGGGTGAAGCATTAAAGCAGGCTTATGTCTGCTTTGCCTATTTAAGGGTTGCTAATAACAGTAGTGTGAGCTACAGTGTGTGCTTTCCAATGTATCTTTGTAAGATACCTACAGTTGAATTAAAATTCACCTGGAACATATTTTTACAACAAAAAGGTATGTGTTAGCAAATAACAGGCATCAGATGAATGGGAGCATACTGTTTAATTGCTGGGTATTTCACTTTATCATTTAATTGTTTACTCCCAAGAAGAAAACTTTAATTAACAGGTAGAAAAATAAAATCTATCTGCATAAGGAACAAGCCTTATCCTTCAATCTCTTCCTCTAAAAATGTCATCTGCAACAAGAGAACATTTTCATTTCAAGTTTGGCTGAACCCAGTGGCAAACCTCGGTTAAGCCTTCCGTCTCAATAGGAAGAGGAGACTATAAAATAATTACCTAAATTACAAGTATAAACTATATCAGGTAATTATCTAAGTTAAAATTTTGACATTCAGTTTGCAAGAGAGACATTTTTACAGGTCTGATCTCATCATGAGAACAGAAACAGTTTTATTTCAGTTATAAGAAATAATGAACTTATAACTGAAGTAACTGATATCTCCCAATTATGATGAAATAGCTGACAGTTAATTACAATCATCCACTTTCACTAACTTTAAACAAAATACTGTAAACTCCACAATCTGTCCCCAGCACATAAAGTGCTGCAGAGCACACTCATAACCAATAATCTTTTAAAACTGCACTTCTCCTGGCCTAATACTTTCTGCACAGGATTTCAGTTTTAGAATTGTTTTGATTCAATATACATACACAACAGCAAAAATTTTAGGTTTGATTTTGTAGTAACTCTAAATGTTACTGAAGAAATTCTGATCTTAAAGGAGTCAGTGGTGTTAAAAAAGCATAGACAAAACCGTACTATCTGAAAAGGTTCTGGCAGTAGAACAGTCTACAGCACATGTGACATACCAACACTGTTACCAAGAACTTGAAGTGTGCTGATGGATGAGGAAAAGCAGACTAAACCCAAATGTTTACATAAAACAGGATAGCTGTATCATCTCTCTATTTATAAAACTGTAATTAATAGTTTTTGTAATAGCATGAGTACAGCTTACAAGAAAACAAACTGATCGAAGAAAACATAATGCCTTATCGTATTCAAAAGCTGTCTGAAAACAGTTCAACTAAATCCAAGTAGATGCTTAATATATAAGAATTTTTTATCACAAGAAATGCAGGCTTTTTTCCTCCCCTTTGAGCTTACATATCCCTAACCATTCTTGAAACTGAATGAGAAATGAAAATGAAAGGTAGGGCCAGTTGCAAAAGCACACTGCTTTCAAGGCAAAAGTACTTCTTGAACATGTTGTAAATCTGTTAAGGTTTTACAATGGTACTTTACAATACTCCTACTATGTTTTAAGTTGCAAGAATAGTATTTTCTTGCTGAGGGGCACAAAACTTACCAAGCAGGTAATCTTGCCTCAACCTCAGGAAAGTAAATCAAACAAACAATGTAAGCCACTACAATGATCGCCACTCTACAGACTTTAAGAAAGCAGTTTTTTAAAAAACCAAACAAACCATCTTGAGAAACCATGCTTTTAACATTCTATTATTTACAATCCTTTCCATGTAAGTGATATCTTTATAGCATTATTGAAGAGCCATAAAAGGGTTCCCCAAGCTTCCCAACACTTACAGTGCACACAATTCACACTGTCCCCAGGGATGAATTGATCTGCATTGCCTCACAGCAGACATGAGTGTGGATCCTCCGTGTTGTTTGCCAAAAAACAAGTATGTCCTAAACCTCAGTTGGGCTAGTCTCACTGACTTCAGTTAGAGTTCAATAAAGTTTGCACTGAAACTTCTGAGATCTTTGCTTTCTTTTGTTTTTTAATGTTCAAAGTTAAATGGCAGACTTTTTGCATAAAAAATTACAAGAAGTTGGAAAATTTATTTACTATCTCGTCTCAACTCATGTAACAATGCCTCTATCAGAAACCACTGTGTGCTGACAAACAACTGAGAAAATGAGTCATTAACTATGCCCTAAAAAAATAAATGTCAAATGAAACTCCACAGAAAAGCACACATACAGGGAGCCTTAGCAACCTGAACCACAACCTTGCAAAAACCCCACATAAGCTGGTCTGGTCTGCTCATACACATTTTTACTGCAGCACTTTCTTGTACAAAGAAAGTTTCTCAGGAAGAGCTGCTGCTGGTTCCCAGGTGCTCAGCTGTGACTCTGTGGGGCACCTGCACTCCTCTGGAACCAGCCCGTTTTGGGTGCCCAGCAAGAAGAGTGTGAAGTGACTAAAATGAGATGTCCACAGAGACTGCTTAAAAAGAGACCAAGCAATTGCCAAAACCCAGAAGATATATCCAATTAAATAAGCTCAAAAACTTCAGCAAATTATTCCAGTTTATTTGATAATACAGTCAAGTAAACAAAAAAAAAAAAAAAAAAAAGAAGTATGAAGAACTCTAAATTAATAATATGAGGAAGGAAAACACCTGCAGAAATCCTACCATAATTTCAAAGTGCTTGCCATGTCAGAACTTTGTATACGCAGAGTTCTCTTCCCTTGATAAGCAATTCATACAACACCTTAAAAATTGTCATTTTGTACATTTAGAAATCTCTCTTAAAGAGAGGAAAGAGAAAACCCACAAACTGTGTTTTCTTCTTTTTTTCTTCAGGTTCTTTTTTTCCTTTTAAGCAGCAGAAGACCAAGCATGGATTAGAAATATTGCACAAGTTATCTTAAGCCAAATAAAACCTCACCAAGAATCACAGCTACCATTTCACTGAGGACCTTAACTATGCCCTTTAGGAGCTGCATCCTGTTCCAGGCACAGCCATGTCAAGTAAACAATTCCACAGCCAAGACTCTCTAGAGCTTGCCATTAGTATTTTGCCAAACCATACGTAACGGGGCACCCATCCACAGTAGGTAATGCAGGACTGTGATGTGACATTTTAAGTAAAACCAAACTGTTTGTTTCCAGCACTGGGACTAATGTAATTGAATTGTACCATTTCACAGGATCAAAGCCAAAATGGGATGGGAAGTCAGGCATGAAGAAAAAAAATTATTCCTACCAAACTTTATCTTATTTGTACAGCTGAAAAATCTGCATTTTCCATCTCTGCACCATCAATCTCTAATCTGACACTGCCAAAAGGCATATACTTTCTGGGGAAAGAGTCCAAAGGGCAAAGTAAAGACAGATTCTAAAATACAGTGACCAACACTACTTTATATCAGCAGTTTCTCCTATCTACTCTTCCATACATTGTATTGCAATGCTTAGATACTTTATTACATTGATTTACTTTCTACTGCTGTCAGACACAGTAACTCTAAGAAAATCTGTTCTAAATTTCAGTTTTGCTTGAGGAAACCTGTTTGCAATGAATTATTTATGACTATTCCATGGCTATTTGCCCCTCAAATCTCTCTTTGCAGCAATATCACTCAAAGTAGCTATTTACATTCACAGGACATTCACAAACATTATCTAGGCAATGGTAGTATCACAACTACATTACATTTTGTGAAGATAAGGAAGCTGCTTAAAAACAGAAAAAGCAAGGAATCAGTAGTAAGTACTTTCCTTCCAAAGCACCAATTACCACAACAAACTGATCACACAGCAAACTGATTGATGAGTTGTATCTGGGGGCTCACAGGTCTCAGTGAACTAACATGGACATCATTATTGTGTAAAAACATATTCTTGTTAGAAATGACAAACACAAGGACATAATGTGTGTAGGTACCTCTACTTACCTGACTCAGAAACTGCCAGTGAGGAGATATAAGCAACTCAAAACGGGGTGGTTTTGGTGTATTTAGCCCAATCTAAACCACATCTGAGTGAGGCTGAAAGAACAGCACTTCTTAGTCCCCTTTTCACTCTTCTCTTTCTGTGTTTTCTTTTTAATACAATCTGCTTATATGAATGAGTAGAGTGTTTGTAGAGTGCTACTTCTGGAGGATCCAGAAATAATTATTAAATTATTAACTCTGAAGCTACTGCATAGCAGAAATCTATGAAAGCTTTGTGCTAGCTGTGCAAAGACTTGACTATGAAGTTCAGATACACATATGAAGTTCAGTACAGTGTAGCCAAATACATCTTTTAGTCATACTGTTCTCTTAACTCTCAGACATGAAACTGGACCCTAAACTGCTTTAAAAAAATATTCCTAGTGCTTTTATTTTTTATACTTTTGATTTAGCCGAAAGGTATTTCTTAAAGGTAAAGACAAGTAGGTTACATACAGAAAACTGCTTACTCAATCACTCTAAGCTGTCAGCACACTTCCACATAACTTACTATAAGAAAGCAAATAAAGTTTTGCTAGTACTTTAGCCTGTTTTATTTTATTTTTAATTAAGCCTATTTATTTATCAAAAGACATTTCAGATCATACTTAAACCAGTATCTATATTAGCAGTGCAGAGATTTTTAAAAGAGCCCTAATTGGACTTCATTATTATTAAATTTCTAACAGTTTGAAATTGGAAGCATATCTAAAGCAGTAGTGTTTTAAGAACCTGCTTGCTCAATTAAGTCCTTTCCTCATTGTCATCATAAAGTACTTCATCACTGTCATTTTGATTACATCATACAGAACATCCAAATTTTTTAAGAAGTCCAAATTAAAAATGGTTTTGTATCACAATTACAGCCAGCAGGGGCACATTTACTACCAACTGAAGTGGTTTGGTCATTGCTTTTTGTTTGGGGGTTTTTGTTTACTATAATGTGGTTTATCATTTATCAGTGCAGGAGAGACATACTGACATTGAATAGTATGAATCACAGCTGAGGTGTCACAGTAGTGCCTTGCAAAGAAGTTAACAGGACTAAACACATGTTCACATCTCAGCTATTTCCTGTTCACTGATTAAAACATTACTCTAAACTGCTGGAGGACTTACTGCAGTTTATCATAAAGTACATTTGGCTTTGCTATGAAGTTTAAGACTGCAAAACAGTGGAGAAGTGATTCAGCTATAGCTGAATACTGCTCAGAGGGGACAAGGATCCCCAGCAGAAGCAGGAGGCACGGGATGCATGAGTAGGGATGGATGGAAGTAGAGGAAGTGCTTTAAATTGCTGCAGCCTTTTGCACACTGGCCATAAGTCAGAAATTTGACTTAGTCTCCAAGTGGTCCAAATAAAATCCAGACTTCCTTCTTTTCCAAGTATGGTTAGTATGCTGTAAGCACAGTATATGCTAAAGGACAGAAACTTCTTGCACTATAATAAAGGGAAAATAGAGCACCTCCATAAGGAGTTACAGGGAATGCCTCCAATCGACCTCCATACCCTTCATACTGAACACGCTACCAAATGCAAGGAAGAACACTTAGTGTTTTAACTTGCCAGAAGTAGAACTCCTACTCCACTTTTCCCTTCACAAAGGAAGCTTAAAATTCAAGTGAATAACAATAAAATACTATTCTACAAAAAGGTATCTGGTATAAACTAGATAGCATTAATTCAATCTCAAACTGAAATTCCCAGAATACTACACAAAGCTGGAGGGGGTGGCCACTAAATCCTCCGATTATTCCTCTAACTCCTGACAATAAATATTGAGTTAAGAGGCCTTCATCCACTGATACCTCAAAAAAATAAGGCATGAACAAAGTCCAAGAGGAAAGCTAGAAATGATCCAGTCTAAGTTACTGAAGAGTCTGGATATAGATCATGTAGTTCAGCCTTCACAGATACTGACAGATTTGTGACATTATTCTGATCTACATGTGAGTCTGGCTGAGCTTTGGTCACAAATTCAGTATTGTCAGATTCAGACTATCTTTATGGAAATAAAATATTGATGCTGCCATCAGGAACTGAAATGTGACAGAAATGAAGCCTTTAATAAAGTTACCATGGATAGAAGACAAGGCAACAACCTTAAATTCCCAACAGGCCACAGGACTGAATGCCACAATGCAAACATGAATACTTTCATAAAGCAATTTACAAAAATCCAAAGTAAGATAAGAGAATCCCTTGAGCAGTTCAGAACTATCCATACAGTCTTGAGAAACATCCTTTCTATGACACAATGAAAATGAACCTTGACGTCCATAAACTCTTCAAAATAAGCAAACAATAAACAAAAATACCCAGAACACTTTTACTTCCTCATAAATCAAGAAATGAAAAATTTCCATTTATAGTATAAGATTAGCATAATTTCATAAGATATTAATAAATGTCATGGAATGTCATTAAGTTAATAGCAGTTAGCTAAGATTTCTTTCTTCTTTCAAATATCACATTGCATATAGCTATTAATTTCAGTTGTCAATAACATTGTCTGTTACAGTACTATTAATGACTGAGGAAGAAAACAAACTGCCATTATTTTTTCCATTTCACTCCTAGAAGTGTTTTTTTGATTTTTTAATTGTTTTAACTGCTAAAAAATGAAGTCTGTAAAGCAGTCAGGAACCATCACTACAGAAATTTTTTTTAATTAATTCCATAACTTTCCATTTTTCTGTAATCTTTAACTGATTAATTTACAAGTTCTTCCTAAAATTAATTTTTCTTTCTGCATACACTGCCTTTGAGAAGAATATCAAGAAGCCTTTTTCTGTTTTACAGAGGCCTAGGGTTATTAGTTTTCTCATGCTCCCTCTACTGACTGTGTAAGAAATGGCCCCCAAACCCTTTAAGACGCTTCTCTGAGAGAACAGTTTAGAATAGATACAATGCTTCAAGGAATTAAAAAAGCATAAAGTATATTCTTTGGAGTGTCAAATCCTTGTGCAAGTCAGAGTAGAATATCTTTTTCTTCCTTCTAAGATAGAAGCCTCAGAAAATAAAACCTCCCTGTAACATCCATGGCGTTAACTACTACACAAGCCATTTATGACACCCTTATTTCTTCACAATGTTTCAAAGGTTTTATATTTAGGTGGAATATGAGAACTTCAAACTTCTATTTCTGGTGTAGTTTTTAGCAATATTTTTTTATAATCTGCTGTTCAGTTGAATCCACAAAAACTACCTACACTCTCCTTTACCATCCTCCTGTGAAGGACAGTAATCTACTGCCAGTCTGACATGAGCACCATATTTACTCTTCACATTCTGAAAATAAATCATGAAATGACTGATGGGATATAATGTAAAAAATACATCAGGGAAACTTCCCCAGAATTAAGGATAGACTTAGTATACTACCTCTATTCCCTTGAAAAGCAAAAATCCTTCAGGATAGCTTACTGTTTTGCTATTCTTCAACTGAAGAAAAATGAGTCATCTATTTCTTTTTATAAAATGTGTCTTAGCAAGGATAATACTGAATGTCTCTCTTTATTACCATAAATGAACCATAATAGAAGATTTAAATACAGGACTTCAATGTTACATTTAGCAAAATCTATTTAATTAGTTTTGTTGTACATTACAAACAAGTGATTTCATACAATAATGACCTCTACACCATGAAACTAAATCTTTTTAATTAGACACTGAATGTGAAAAGAGAAAAAAAATCAAAATGCCATGATGAAATATAATTCCTGGATGTTGTACACAGACCTCCATCCCAGTGAGCATTTACAAAATCCAGGTACTTACCAGATCAATCAGACTCTCCTGGATTCTGTTCAGTGTGGTACGTAATCTGCTGCTACTGAGGCCCAGTCCTGTTGATTCAAACTGGAAGACATACATTCTACTTAAGTTGGGAAAGGAAGTCTCATTGGTTTAAACTTTAAAGTTGTACAGCAAAACTTAAGCTTGTGAAGACTATCTACAACTCACTTAAATTAAAATTTTAGCACAGAATCACAACCATACAAAATGGAAAGAAAATCAACAGAGGTCACAGGACTCAACACTGCACTGATGTGAAGAATGACATAAGTATCTTTCATGAAGATGACAGTGTATCATTCACACCAATAAAACATCCAGTATCTTTTATTGCTGTAATTTTGTATTTGGCTGCAGGACTCTGGATTTTCTCCTTTGGGCAATAAGCCTGGAATGGTGCCCCACGATGCCCCCTCTGAGCCTTGCATTCACACCACACCCAAGTCAAACTGGTTTCACTCCTCTTCCTAGCTATAAAATCTCTGGTTTATCAAATATATATCTTGCATATATAAAAATCGTAACTACTGATCTTTATAGGCATTAAGTAATAATGACTATTTTATAAAGATCTACCTCAGATATGTGCCATGTTCATGGCTCAGGAGTGCATAGGGCAGATGCTCAGCTGGGATATACAGTTATATATATACCTATGCTATCTATATGTATTTATTTTACATATATATATACATACATACATACACACACACATATATGTAGCTACATTAATTTCCTGCTAAGTGCAATGGATTATACCAGCTGAGGGTCTGATTTGACATGCATAATTATTTTAACTACTTTTCTTCTACTGTTAATAAATAAAACCCCCGACAAACTAACACAACAAAGAAAGTGGAAACGGGACATGTAAGAAACACACATTTAAGTCAACAACTTGAAAGGATTTGAATACAGCTCTGGTATGTGATTCACACCAAAAGGCAATTTGCTGAACAATATTTAGGGCACTGTTGTTCACTGCATTATTAGATTTCCTTTCAGTAGGCTGAATCAGAGAAGGAAGTATTTGAGTTCATGTGACCGCCTCCTCTCCTTTTGAATACAAACAGATATAACTTAGGTCCCATTTACTGCATCTAAAGTTTCTGATTTAAGATGTCCATCTGCCCCAATCCTTCTATATATTAAATGACAATTTACATCTGAGTTGAATTCCCACTTTTCATCCCTCTGATGAAATCTAAAACCTGATCTAGGAGACATGTCCACATTTGATAAACTGATAAATAGAAATGTGCATTCCTTTATTTTATTGCAAGTGAAGTAACCTTTTTTACAAAAATAATATGTATTTTTCTTCAAATATTTACTGTAGAAGCATCAGTTCTAACCCGTCTTTGATTTTGCAGGTATATGGGTGAAAAAGAAAATAACTTTTTTTCCTTAAAGAAATCTATCCTTAATTCTCCATATTATCTTTTTTCCCTTCTTAACATCATATAGTACTTTTTCAAGATATGGACATAAAGACTGCAAATACAAGACTGACTGTTCCCTCTGTTAAGGTAAGAAGAAACAGGAAAAAAAAACCCTACTTAAATGTAAAAAACCCACATATGTTAAAAATATATTTGCAAGTTTCAGCCATTTAAGGAATTCACACCATCAAATCTACCATTAATTCTTTCTCTTTCTGCCTTGCAATTAATAACTTCTAATTGCTATCAGTTGCTTCTACTTATTTATTCTATAATGATATATTTCTTTCTAAAAACTGGTAATTTCATATTGGAAACATACCTGAATGAAAAAGAAAGTAAAAACAAACATAAATTTCCATGAAACTTTACATGTTTACAGCACTCCAGATTTAGGAGGCAACCAGTTACACCCTGAAATCAGAACTGTTTGTCCATATGTATGAGGGGAAAAAAAAACAAGAAGCAAAGTAATTGTTGCTCAGAATTTTTCCATGAGGACAGAACCTCATGGCCTCACCATGAATGTTTCACTCATCAATACATCCAACTCGCTTCATACAAGATTCTGCTATTTCTATATGCAGAACTATAGATTTCTAAATTCCACAAATTGATGACCTAGTAAGGCTAGTAAGCAGAGCGTTGAACAATTTAAAAAATATTTCTAGTCACCACAAATGTTACATAATCCTTTACAGTTATTTCAAAAGTTAAGTTTACAAATTAGTGCAATGACCCGTCAAAAAAAAGAAAACTCACCTCATTTTTTTTCTGCTAAGGAAGACTATTTTATGGGATGTTCATTAATGTCTTAAGTTTTAGAGAATAGATGTAAAATGCAAGCAATTCCTTTTAATTTTATTTTCCCTTGCTCCATAATTTGAGATAAGGCAGGCTTAATTTGCATCCCACAAATAAATAAAGTTTGGAAAGCAATTCTGGTTACAACTGTGTTCAATTTTTGGCAGTGAAGAAAGCTAAATACTGACTACATAGTACAATGATTCTAAAGAGATCTGGAAAGAGCAGTGACAGCATCATGAATGGACATAGAACTCAACATATATATTTTAAATCCCTAATTTTCACTGAGCTGGCAATGAACTCTGTATAATCAATCACTCCCCTTATATGTGTACTAACTCACATATACAACATAACCACAATATTCACAAATAATTTTAAACACTTAAGGAAGTTATACCAGCATACTCTAAGAATCCCACTTGACATTATTTTCTAAATAAAAATAAAACAGGAACACTCTGACTGGTCCAAATCACATACCATCACCCATCTCAACTTTCTAAAGGTTTAGAAACACTACAGGGAGTGAGGACATTTAAGCAGCAGTACAAGAGGGTTTATCACAATCATAAACCCTTGTAAGCATGGTGTTTCCCACAGAAAACAATCAATTAAAACAAATACTAGGCACACTACAAAAACATCACAGTTTTACCACCCATCTGTGATAACATTTACCTGCCTAGCACTGTGCTGTTCTCTGTTAGAAGCACAGAGTGAGGAAGTCAGTATGGGCTTTAGAAACACAAAACAGGAGATGAAAGGAAAAAAAAAAAAAAAACAAAGCAAAACAATAAATGCAACACAATGTGAATACCAGAGCAACTAAGCCAATGGAAATCTATTATCTTAACAAAAAAAAAAAAACTAAAAAAACCCAAACCACAAACAAATAAACAAAAAATCCAACAAAGGCAAAAAAACCTCCCACCCATCTTATAAACACAAATTGCAAATACATTTGTCCTGCCAAACAGAACAGTTCAAAACATTTTAGAACCAGATGTTGAGTCCAAACATTCCTTACAATGTGCCAACACATGATGATGGATTTGGAACCCCTCAATAGTGTTACTTGTGGAATAATTTAGGGGCCAAGAAAGGAGAAAGGTGTTTTTACACACAGCTATACTGACAATTCTATTGAGAGTTGATCTGTCATGTAAAGACACTGCCAACAAGCATTTTTGTCAACTACAAGTTCACTCAAAAAAGTTGTTTTCATTAATGCAATAGTTTGACAGAAGAACACTGGATCTGAAAAAGTGTCTTTCAAACATCTTAAACTTGAGTTACTGCTTAACTTTCATGGCCCCTTCTTCCTACATTTGCTATTCTTATGTAAACTAGAGAAATCCATATAGAAAAATTCAATCACCTTATACTGTCTTGGCTCAAACCACCCTCCTTGTGCAGACTGCTCCTCTGCTACCCACTTTTTACCACTACTTCTAGCTATTTCACATTGTCTTTCCTCCTTTTCAATAGTGCTGGAAAAAAGAATAGAGAATCTATCTATTCAAAACATAGTATGATTAATGTCTCAGTGACAAAAAGGCTCCCAGTACTTCTTTCCCTTATTGCTGATCTAACCAGCCTTTTCTTACTCCTACACTCAAATCCATTCTCTTGCCACAAATTTTTCTGGGGATTACATATTAGGTAGCATTTTCAGCAAAGAGATCTCCTCTGTATTTTCATTTTGTGTATAGAGTGATACATGAAAAAGAAAAATGCTTCTACTTACCGTGTCATTTCGGCCAAAAAATGTATAGACTGCATACAGATAGTAATCAAAGAGCTGGGACATGAAGTGGATCACATCAAATGCAATCGGTTTCAGAATATTCATCATCTGCATGTATTTCCCTTAAAAATTAAAATACACAAGATCAGTTTCCTCAGCACAAGTGCTAAAAAGACAATGTCAGTTCTAACAAACTCAAAACCAGCTTTACATAGTGTATTATTTAGCCTTCAACATTGATTAACAACAACTTCAAAATAGTTTACAGATTGGTAGGTTTAAAAACAAAGCTAAAATGACAGCTTAGACACCACAATTGTCTCAAGACTTCTCAAAATGTAGATGTTAATCCATACCAAAAATGTCTTTAATCATTCTTGGCCTTCTACTACCAAATTCAAAACATACAATTTTCTGTATCCTCTACAAGTTCCAGCTTCATTTAGCTAAAAAATAATAATCTGCTAAAGTAGTCTCTGGCAAATGCTATCTAGAGCCACTGAAGATTTTATGCATTAGTGTGCATATGGATCTTTTTCAAGAACTAGAAAAACACAGTATAAAAATGCCATGTCCAAGACTGGATTTTACCCAACAACTCCAGGAATTATGTGCTTCACACTGGTGATATAGCATTTTCTGCTCTCCTTCCTTTTTATCATCTGGTAAGAATCCCAAGGAAGTTTTAAGTTTGAAATGTTTCCAGGGGGACAGACTGTGAGTAAAGGAGGATGTCAGTACCCTGGCACATCCAGGGAGAAGAATAATTTCTTCTCTTCCTTCCTCTTCTTTGTTGTAACACACTTGACTTGGGAAAATATTTTTTTTTTTTTTTTAAAATAATAAAAACACACCAACCACAGGACCTTCATCTATATGTTATCTGAATCAAACTGATCATAGGATTTGGACACCAAAAGGGATTTTTCCCTACAGACCTAGTTCACAGGGTCTACAGTTTTCAGTTATTTTTATTTTCCAGCATAGGACACAGCTCTTCAATGGGTCATAAAATAAGCACACTTAAGGAAAACCCTAATATTGCAGAGACCCCACATTTCCTGCTGGCTACCTCAAAAATTATATCCTACTTGCCCTTTTAGTGTTTTAAAAACATAAAGAATATAAAACAAGCTTTTGGTTACTATAGTAAAAGACAGCAATTTTTGAACCAAAACACAAATGCAGTCTACCCAGCATGTAGGATACAGCAGGTCATTTCACAAAATGTCATATTTCAGACATGTTTTGATGTGACAGATTGGAAAAATTACAGGAAGGTGCTAAAACAATTTCCTTTTCCTGTAGTCAGCAACACTCATTTTCAAGTTAATACTGAGCCCAGTACTAGATAGAGAAAATATTGGTTTAATCAGAGAAACTGGGTAACAAAGAAACAAAAGCTAGCTTTTAGTAATGGGGGAGTTACTTGAATTTTTCAAGCAAGTAATTGTGTAGATCACCAAAGATAACTAAGTTGAAAAATACAAGATACAGCTACATACCTGACAAAATGGTAGAGCACTAGAGTAAGAACCAAGCAACAGCCTGACATTTCTACCTTCCAGGTTTCTATCTAATTAAGACTCCCTATTAAATACTATGTGACTATGTCCCTGTTTGCTAAGACACACAAGAATACATTTTGTTATTTTTGGAGATTTAACACAGGTTATAATAATTCTTTGTCAGTTTAGCCCATTTGTTAACTCTATAATACTTAGTTATTAATGTTTTGACCCATAGTATTATGAACAAACTGAAAAGTGGACTTAAAAAATTCTGTTTGTCTTCTAAAAGGGAAAACCAAATGCACAGTCCAATGTGGAAATTTTTGGGTGTTAGGGTACCAGTACCATCTGGTACCCTAATTAAAGCACACCTTCATCTGTGCTATCTGAATATTCTGTATTGCCACAGGCTGACTTTTTCCAGTTACTCTGTGATAAATACATTTTTAAACTTCCCTGCAACCCAAACACAATATAAGAGTGATGAGTCACATTCTGGACAGTTAAGACTTCCAAGTATCTGTGCAGCTGGCATGAATATTGAAGGTAATTTCTTAGGCAGTGCGTTATGTTTTTCCAAAGGCCTGTGCACTGTACACTGCCCAAGTACTGTCCCTATAAAAATCTTCCGATGCCAAGAACATTTCTCTATTACCACATCACTCAGCATCTTGACACAAGTGTTCCAAGAACAGTTCCTCCTCGTTGCTCTCTCTAATAGGACACCAATTTTTAATGTCTACATATTTTTACCTACTTGAGCTAGAGTTACTATTTTGGGTTAAAAAGGGATATATAAGAACATTTCCAAACAGGACACACTCCAAATAAATATCAAAATAGAAACTTCCAGAAATACTTGAAAACAACACTTAAAATTTCAGAAAATGGAAGTAGTTTGAATTTCTAGAGGCTCTAGATAGCTAAAACTGCTGAACAGTTGCCAGGTTTCTTTTGAAGCATCTCTTGCAGAACTCCTTCTGTCCTTAGGGATAGCAGGCAGAGAGTATTCTTTAAGACTAATCTATATAAAACTAACACACCTCACAAATCAGCACACACAAATCTTTGCCAATAAATCTTTAGCAAGCCAACATGGCAAAGTGAGCTTTAAACTAGGAAAGATGGAGTAAGGGGAGAGTTATAGTGATCATGCATGCAGCAAAGTAAGGTTTAAGTGGGAATACCTCCAGTAACTACAAGCAGCCAAAGACATGAGTATAAGACAGGACTATGGGACATCCTCCTGCACTCCCACTGGGATACTGACACACTCAAACACCTCTGTAAAGTGCCTGTACACCAATGTACACAGTGTAGGGAACAAACAGGAGGAATTAGAGATGTGAGTGGAGTCACAGGGCTTTGATTTCATTGCAGTTATGGACATATGTTGGGATAACTTGTGTGACTGGAATATTGTCATGAAGGGCTACATGCTGTTTAGGACAGACAGACCTGGAAAGCACAGTGGTGGAGTTGCCCTGTATGTGAGGCAACACTTGGAATGTACCAAGCTTTGTCTTGGAGTGGACAATGAGTCAGTCAAGAGCTTAAGTGTTAGGGTAACAGGGCAGACTAGTAAGGGTGACACTGTCGGGGGTGCTTGCTACAGGCCACCTGATCAGGAGAAGGAAGTGGATGAAGTCTTTAACAGACAAGTAGAAGTAGCCTCATGGTCACAGGCCCTGGTTCTCACAGGAGACTTCAATCATCCTGACATCTGCTAGAAGAACAAAACAGCAAAGCACAAACAGTAAAGCACTGACAACAACTTCTGGACAGAGATGGTGAAAGACACCAATGCAGAAGGTGTATTGCTCAACCTTACACCAATGAACAAGGAAGGCCTTGTTAGAGGTGTGAAGGTTGGGGACAGCCTTGGCTACAGTGACTATGAGATTGTGGAGTTCAGTATCCTGCATGAAGGAAGCAGGACAGCAAGCAAAATTGCAACCCTGGATTTCTGGAGAGTTAAGTTTAGCTTCTTTGGGGATCTTTTTGGAAGAATCCCATGGGGATCTGCCCTGCAGGAATAAAGGGTCCAAGAGAGATGGTCAGCATTCAAGCATCACTTCCTCCAGGCTCAAGAATGGTGCATCCTGATGAAAAAGAAAGTAGGTAGACAGGGCAAGAGACCAGCATGGATGAACAAGGAACATGTGTCAAAACTCAGTAATAAGCAGGAGATATAAAGGAGGTGGAAGCAAGGACAGACCACTTGGAATGAATATAGAGATGTTGTCATAGTGAGTAAAAGATAAGAAAAGCCAAGGCCTACCTGGAATTAAATCTGGTCAAGAACATCAAGGACAAGAAGAAGGGCTTCTTCAAATACAATTAATGGCAAAAGGCCTGCTACTAAATGGAGAAGTAACCCTGGGGAGGGGACACAGAAAAGGCTGACATACCAAATGCCTTCTGTGCATCAGTCTTCAATGACAAGACCACCCCTCAGGGATCTCGGACCCAGGTGACCAGGAAAAGGGAATGGTGGAAGGAAGCTATACATTAAGAGCCAAGATGACACTTTGAAGTGGAAAGTGCAAAGTCCATTGTAGCTGAGTCATTCTGAAAGACTACGTGATTTAAGGATTTTTATGTCGCTTGAGGTTCTGTGACCAATCACTGACTTCAGCTACCGACTTCTGCTGTGAAAAGCATCTTTGTCATCACCATTATTATTTTCTTAAAAGATAATAGGGTTTAAAGAAAGCAAATCTAAGAATTTGTCCTCAAAACCCATTCTTAACACATGCAAAAATGAGGCCAGAAAAGCATTGAAACCCTTCAACATAAGATATACCCACTAACCTATTTCTTAGGTCAGAATGATATTGAGATCACTGAATCAATATATCCAATGACATAGTCATTAATTATTCTTGTAGTGCTTAGTCAAAATATTCCATACAAATTTAACACAAGTTTATTCTTCCTTTACATTTACAACATGCAATGGCTTGGTAGGAAAAATTAACCTTATAAATAAGTATAATGGCTACTTTATACCAGAAAGAGAAATAATTACCTTAGATTATTAACGCAAGAGAAATCTGATAAATTGAACTGTTCACTTGAAATTCAAACACAATTGTAGCAGTTCCCACTTCAATTATACATTAGCAACGCATTTATGTAGTTTATAAAATATTAAGCTACTTTTTTTTATTCATCTAGCTTCCATACAAAGCATACAGCACATAGAAATAGTTCAAAATGGTTAACAAACACTGTCATACTCATTCAGTGGGTACTATTACATCCATAAAAAGTAAGGCAATTTCTGTTACTTGACTGGGCAACTTAAATCTGCATCTTCATCACCATGACTGAAAAACTGCAAAGAAAAACATACTGGAGAGGGAAAACAGTCATCCAAATAACTACTGATCTACTGTTTCAACTTTTAGGGTGCAGAATTTCAGATTGTTTTGAAGCAAGTATGGAAAGTACAGAAACAGAAATATGGAAGCAAAATTAAGATAAACATAACAGATGTGTACTGTACCAGACTAAGGTACCTGATTTTCTGGACAAAGGACACAGTACATTTCAGTATCTGGGATTCAGTGAAAGTATTAATTTAAAAATATTGCACAGTAAATAAGTAAAGCTACAGTGTGTTGTAAAGGGAAGTAACTGAAAAAGCTACTAGTAGAGTTCCCAGCAACAGGTGATTTCTTTAATATTTTCATTAACTACTCTGGCACAAAAATAAGAGTGATAATAGAAAAAAATAAAGAGGCATCATCAAAACAGAAAAGAACTGACATAATGTACAGAAGTACTTGATCACTGTTGTAATAAAAATTGGATGAAATCCAGTAGCACAAATTGTAAATCTATACATTTAGAGGACAAATAATTAAAAAGCACACATCTTCCTACTATAAGCTAGCAGCTTTTCTCTTGGAAAAAAAGTGGGAAAGTGAAGGATCTTCTGGCTGTACAAGGTTGTTACAGATGGATTGAACTGCCAGTACAAGGAAGCTGTAAGAAGTCAAAAGAGGTGCAAAACAAAGGGGCTTGTGACTATGATGTAATGATAGAAAAATTAGATAATGCAGGAAGATCTCATCCAAAGTATTGCGCATGATTTTGGTAAGATTATAAAAGGAGCAGAAAATTTAAGTTTTTAGTGGATAAATAGAGAGGATATTAAAAATCTTGGCACATTGTTTAGCAAATCAAAGACTGAGAAGAAATAGGATTGCTTTCTGTAAACAGCAGAGCAGTACACTTTAAAAAACAAGATGATCCGTTAAACCTGAAAATTTCTTTTGTCATAAGATCAAGTCAGCAGAAAATAGGTGGATTTTTTTTTTTATCTATAGGCTGACAAGGCTTCTGGAATAGAATTCTTATTAGAATGAGTGGTGGGAACAGAAGTATTTTCAAGCTGGAGCTCAAAACAAGTATATTTACAGGCAGTGTTAAATGACATCTTCCTCTTGCAGGAGGTCCATCTCTAATTCCATGCTACAAATAGCACTACTATCACTCATTACAAAAACAATACAAAACACCCCAAACAGCAGAAAAATTGAAAATTAATAACAATTCCAGAAGGAGAAAAAAACAAATATATATGAGCTTTTAAAACAATGTTTAATTTTGGGGTTATGAACATAATCCACAAATAGAAAGACTCCTCACAAAATTGGAAAATCAGAACTACTGCTTCACCCACTTGTACAATGTTTTATGACAGGGACAAAGGCTGGAGTTTGCATGAAAGTGCCATGAGTGGTTTCCAGATTCAATCCTAAATTTTCTTAGAGCAAAACCTTGTAGTAGAAAGCAGCAAACAAATCTCTCCAACCTAAGTCACAGATCAATGCCAGAAGTCATAACAGAACGAACTCTCACTTCAAATCTCTATAGTAAATGCTCAATGGAAAAAAAGGGTTTTAGCAAACTTGCAAAAAAGGTTTAGAAACCTTTTCATGCTGCCCTCAGACAGCAAAAGGTACTAACAAGGTGTTGGAGTAACCGTTTTTTAAAAGGGCTTACTCTGAAGTGCAACAATCATTTACAAGCACATAAACATTGAAGGCAAACCTCATTAATGCAACATACACAGAATTCCTCTCTTCTGCCTACTCTGATATATTTAGCAGTTATTGCCCCTTCTCTATAAATAAAACAGAAGTCAGTAGCAGAAAATTGCTATTGTACAATTATCTAGATCCTCACACAGAAAGCATGATCACGAAAAATCAATCCCATCACATCTAGAATCAGAAGCCAGTGTTTTCATAGAAAAGTTTGGCAAGAAAAGACCTCAAGAAGCAGCCTAGTGCAATCTCCTGCTCAGAGCAGGTCTAAAGAGATGAGGCTGCTCAGCAGCCTGTCCAGTCACATCTTGATCACCTCCAGGGATAGAGATTCCCTAAACTCCCTAGGGATTACTAGGATGTATGAGAGGGCTCTTTTCTTCTAGTTGATTACCATGTAGTAAAAACACTTACTCTGAGTATGAAGATTTGAGTAATGAAATGGAAAAAAAACCCCAGTCTTAAAGTTCTTACTTTTGCAACTATTCTACTTTAAAATAAAGCATTTAATAAAACACATCAGCAACATAGAGCATTCATCTTTTTGCTTGCTATCTCCACTCTTCTAACACATTCAATATTTTAGTAAACTACCATTTCAATATTTTAATAAACTACCATTATAGGTTAAAACCAACATATGCATGTAGATTTATTTTCCAGGTAAAAATAACTCATGAGCTATAAGAAAATTTGTCTATTTAATTAAAAATATTTGTTTAGTGCTTTATTTCTATTTTATTAACGTTTTCAAAGAGCAGAAATAAAGCCCAACTAGGCATATTTTTCAGGGCCTTAAATATCATTTAACATACTTCCTATAATCCATAATTTTGCACAAAAATCAAAAACACTTATAAAAAACTATATTTATTCTACATACCAACAAGCCTTATTACATTCAGCGTAGTGTTTGTTAGAATAGGTGCATTCACTTTATTGAGGTTATAATCTGATCTCTTTCTGCTCCTCAGAGTTTCTCGAGAAACACTTGAAAGAAAACAAAACAAAACACACTAAATGTGAAAACATTCAAATATATTTGAACAAAATTTAGTGGAAAATATATTATTCCTCCCCTCTTCTTTCACATGACAGTATATCTTCCAGTGCAGTACTTTATTTATGCCAAAGCACAACTGGGTTAGGATTCTAACATTGAGAGAGAAGCCTGACTTAATTTACATAGAACTGTGCTAGAAAAAGGAATTTTTGACTTTTATTCTAATATGCTGGAGTTCTGCAGGCCTCTGTCTTGCTTCAATGGTTGTTTTAATCACTCTGACTGAAATTCATAATTTATGAAGGGAATAAAAACAACGCAAGTCAGAACAAAAAGAAGCAGATTAGTCACCTACAGCTGAAAGTTACTATCTAGGAACAGCAGCAATATTGAGGAAGATCAAACTAAAAATTTCATTAAATTTTTCATAAATGTCATGCCTGAAAGAGGCAGCAAGTTAGACTTGATGATATTTATCCAACTAGAGACATTTTAATTTCCCATAAGAGAAACCTACCAGATGGCATACCACAAAATTATATTCTTCCCAAAATTTCAATTTCACAACACAAACCTATGGACAGCAACTCTTGTACATTACTCTGCTCTGACCCAAGTGATGGCATTCTAGTTGTCCTGCAAACCCTACATAAAAAAATGTTAGCCTGCTTCACAAAGTCTGAATGTACATCTAAGTTGTACAGAGTCCTAGACAGAAACTTGTTTTCAGATCCTTTTAAAGGACACGAAGTTGGCTTTGCTTATATGAAGATACATAAATAAAATATTTTTGTATATACCTCAAAATAGAATATGTATATTCATTTATATATCTATGTGTGTATTCTTAAAGAAGAAGAGAATTTAAAATTCAAAATTACTGCCTTCAAGCTATGGAAGAATCTATCTTTTTTTCTTAACCTGAAGAAGCTTACTGCTCTGCAGAAGCTGAAGCCCAAAACTCAAACCACTTGTCTGCAAACAACTGCTTTTGACACAAAAGAAATTACACATACACACAACAGCTGCTATAAAATAACCTTCAGTTAACATCTAATCCTTACTAATCAGTTTTCCACTACCTGCTTCAGAGAGCCTTTATCTCCTTTCAAAATGTTCCTTTCTTCAGGTTTTGTCTGCAATAATGAAAGGTTTAATACTCCTCCCCTTTCTGGAGATCTAAGTGCTGAGCCTTCTAACTGAGCAGGCAGCATAATGATTATTTATTATTCCACTGTTGTAGATTATACAAACTGAACTAATTAGAATACTGAGATGAAAAGCAGATAAATTATACCAAGGATGCACACTGCCTACTTACCTTTTTATCGGGGCATCTCCTGTCTGCTCATCCACATAATCTCTTTTCAACTCTTCAGGAACATCACTGTCACTATCATATTCTTGATATGCACTTTTTTCTTGTTCATCGGATTCATACTGTATAGAAAATAATAAATTGACTACGATTATTTTTCTTATAATATTGTCACTCATTTAATGTTGCACTTTGGTCACTTCTTGGCTTTTACCTTGATTGCAACACAAATGACTTTGCTGGTTGAAAAGCTGCTGAAATGTTCTTTAAAAATGCAGCAGGCAAATTATATTATGTTAATTGAGTAAATATTTGCATCATTCTATTTCAGCTACCGATAGTTTGCTTTGCTTTCTAGTTGATGTATAAAGTACCCACATATTTGAGCTTTTATAATTTGCTTTATAATCTGAAAAAAAATTGTAATAAAGCCTCAAAATTCATCTATACAGTGGCAGTAAAACAAACAAGCAAAAAAACCTGGCACTGCAAAATACTTAATTATCATTGCAAGAAGAAAAAAAAATATTGCTTCACAAAAGTACTTGTTTATATTGTACACATCTAATTAAGAAAAGAAATCAAAACCAAAAAAAAAAACTTGCAGTCTTTTGCACAACTCCAGAATGCACCTGCACTTGAAGAGAGGCTTGAAGAGAGACTTTTCCTTAACACATACATTACTTTGAAGCCACTTTATACACACAGTCAATAGTGACACAAGTAACACACTCTGGTTCCAGGATCCTTAAGAAATAGCAGCCAAAACACATTAGGGCACGTATTTTTTCAGTTATCCATGCCCTGGCCCCAAGTTGCTTAGACCTTTAAAGGCTAGCACTATGGAAGCACTATGTTATAAATGCAAGAACCCCACAGTAAAAACAAATTAAAACAAAATCAGCTCTGATGAAAAAAAAAAGAATGTAGCATGAGACACTCAAAAGAAATGTTCAGACCATTAGTACTCCCAGGTAAAATATCTGCCTCATGAACATTTTAGAAAAAGGAAAGTTGCAACAAAAGCAGCTCAGTTTATTTCAAAAATGAGCCAAGGTCAGCCTTGACTAAGAGCAAAAAGAACCACAGTTCAACTAACTTGGCTGGAATATTAGCACAGAGAATTACCACCACTTATTATGCATTAATGTATAATAAATTATGTGCTGATTCAATTAAAATCAAGTGACAGCAGAACAATAAATTGACTACAAACTGTTAGCTATAATTGCTATTGATGTAAGAATCTGACAGTTTACATTAAATACCTGTCCAACATCATAGAATAAGAGGGATTTTGAGAATTTTTTTTTTTTAACTTGGAAAAGTACTTTATTAAGTTTCCTCAATCTAATGCTCTTAATGATCTGGAAAAGCTATTTATGAGATAAATGCATCTGAATTTAAAAGTATGCACTAACTCACAAATATTAAATAGTGACCTCAACCTGAAGAGACCTTATAAATCTTTGAACATGCACAGTCTACAGTAAATTTTAAAGTGCTAAAATGAATTCAGACATCTTGTAGCAATAATCAGTTACAAGTATTTAAGCAATCCACTCAAACCAACCCGTAGGCAGTGGTAAGATTCATCAAAGTTGAAGAGTGTTACAGTACTGGAAGTCAACTGTATCACAACAAACATATTTTAAGAAGCTACAGAAAAGGGACAAAGCATCTCACTGAAGCTCAAGATACATAGCTGAGGTGACTGGGACCAGGGGCAATAACTAAGCACTTAAAAAGACTTTAAAATTCTTAAAAAAAAAATCCTGACAGTTCTTCTCACCCTACAGATAAACTGACGAGTAAATTAACTGTTTATGTCCTTATCATGCTACATCTTTCTATATTTGGTAACATGCCTGCATTCTCTGGAAACAAAATTTTGCAACCTCCATTTGAAATAATTCCAATTTTCAGTGCTAAAATGTGCTTCCACCTTAACTGGTTAGCTAAGACACTGAAACACAAAACCTCAGTAAAAATTTTATCCCATATTGTCTAAGCAGGTTATTCATCTTTCTATGTATAGAATAACAAAACAGGTGCACCTTCTACTTTTTAAATAGGAGTTCTTTCTGTGTCAGCACTTTGGAACAGACAGTTGTGAGAGACTGAAACATTAAAGGATAATGGCTCGAACAATCTGCAATTTGCAAGAACAGCAGGTGCTCTGCTGAGGCCAGGTTTGCACACCCCAGCTGTGGGGTGACAAAACCTCTGATCTACATAAGACAGAGGGGGTGCACACCCACCACCAGAGCATGACCACAACAAACCAGCCTTTGTTTAGCAACAAGCGGTTTTTGAGCCTGATAAGGGAAAATGCCAATAACAAGCAGATCCTGCAAGACAGGATAATGGTTTTTATCATGCCAATGTCCCTCCCATGAGGAAGGCCTTAAGGTATTCACTCCTTCTGATAAGGCATAACTGGCTCAACTAAGCAGGACCAAATAGCAGTCAGGTCATTTAGAACGGGCCACAAACCAGTGAAGACCCCTAAAGTGACCCTAGACTCATTTCTGGGGCCTTCCACTGAAGAACTGCATACGATCCAGAGTGTTGTAGCAGACAGTGTAAAATATCCCCCCAGGGGAGGAACCTGGGTGCTCCCCCCTGAATGTGAATGTCTATTAACCCAGGGAACTTCAGGTTTGGTGGGTTTACCTCAGGCCCAGCAGACCAAGATTGTGACCATCACTTTGACCAACAGATATTGAAATTGCAAAAATCAAGTCTCGCTTGCAATCCACAAGCGATGTTATCTTTCCACTATCTACTCTTATCTTTTCCTTCTTTCATTGTATATTTTCTTAAATTATAACTTTATACTTTTATATTGTTATATTACTATAGATAATAACATGCTAGATAAAACTGCTACATATCTCATTTCCACTGAAACCAAATTGTTCTAAAATAAACCTGCCATGTATGTGTATGTATAAACACCAATCATTCAGTGTTGTTTCACTCTGATCCATCCCAAGGGATCTATTAACAAGAACCTCAGTTACCCTCTGGAATAGTAATAGAGAGAAGATTAAAAATGTCAAAATGGAAAGTAGGATGGTCATCTGTAGAGTATAGCCACCTCAGTCACAAAATACCTTCATCCCAGTACTGGCCCTGGTAGATATCCTGTACACCTCCTGACAAGTTAATTAACCTGTCCTGTGCCTCCATTCAGAGACACAAATTTCTGTCTGATTTACATTTATGTTTTTTAACACATGCGGGTTAGAAAGAGTGCCAGAAAGACCTGCAGGACCACTATCTCTCATAAGCCTGCAGTGTCTGTGCCAGATGGTACCAGAAGTGGGATGCTGTAAGAGACTTCAAGCACTATTACTTCTGAAAAAAGGTTCATCTTTGGAGGAAAGAGGGAAAAGATAATATACAATTGAAGTGGGAAGAAGGTATTACAAGGAGCTACTGGAGAGAGTCCAGTGGAGGGCCACAAACATGATTAGGGGTCACTCTTATGAGGAGATACAGCAGGAACCAGGCCTGTTTAGGCTGGAGAAGACAGAGGGGATCTCATCAAAGCATATAAACATCTCAAAGGCAGGTGCCAAGTGGGTGGGGCCAGGCTCTTTTCAATGGTACCCAGCAACAGGACGAGGGCCAATGGCCATAAACTAAAACACAAGAAGTTTTACCTCAGCGTGAGGAAGTGTCACAGAACTGGATCAGGCTACCCAGGGAAGTCCCCCTATCAGGGACATTCAAAACCCACCTGGACACATTCCTGCTCCAGGTACCCTGCCTTGGCAAGGAGGCTGGACTAGATGATCTTCAGAGGTCCCTTCCAACACCAACAATTCACTGATTCTGTGATTCTTTTTTACTGATAGAAGACTGCCTGGCAGCAATGTGACACTTCATAGTGGCAAAAGCCAACAAAACAGTGTCACCAACATATTCATCAGCATTTGCTATCTAGTTTTTCATCAAATGATTTCACGCCTGTAGAAGCAAAAGCTTAGCACAGAGTAAGACAGTGTCTTTTAAATTTTTCTTCAAACTAGGAGAAACAGATTCTGCAGTGTAAAATGTCAGAAATGGAAAAACCGAAGGAGGTCTGTTCTAATTTGTTTGCAGAGTTTTCATATCTCATCCAAATGTGCAGATAGAAATAAAAATACCTCAACAAAGCCATAGTCAAGAAATGAAGACAATTCTAGCCTTCTACAAGTGTAAGTATGTGCTTACAAGTCACTAAAAAAAATGGGAACAATGTAGCCTCTCGTTCACTAGCAGCAACCTGTAAGATATCAGAGGAGTTTGAAATCACTAACCAGCAATTACTCTTTTTTGTTCTTGAGATGTTATCCAGTCTCAGTAGCACAGTTAAACCCAAGAAAACATTATTCATCAAAGGGATAAACAAAAACAAAAGCTTTAACAAAAATGTACTAAAGTAGTGTTTAAGAGAATGGTACAAAGCTACATTGAAACACATTTGATCACTGCTAGATTTTGACAGACTTCTGAAAGAACCCACAGTTATTGTTCAGTTTTATAGAAGAACTCACAATAAAGAGAGTGTCCTGAGCACTTAAATTACAACTAAAAATGATGTAACAAACATCAGAAAATCCACAGCAAACCACGTAGGTGTGAGCAAGTACAACAAAAGGAGCAACCCACAATGATTCTTTCCTATGAAGCCAGAAAGCAAGTCCTAAAATGATAAAATTACCTCCACAAAGAAAACTAACCTAAACTCCTGGAAAAATACTCATTTAGGTGGAACACGTGCTGCTAACCTTCAGGAACACTTGACTTCAGTGGAAAAAAAGTGCTGATTCAGTGCAAAACAAACTGAACTTTAAGCAGGATGCCTGGCTTTCCAGCACTTGTAAAAGCAAAGCAGCACAGTACTGCAGGCAACACATTCTTGTACTTAGACACTTTGCCATCATTGCTACACAAAATAAATCAGCATTTACTGAAAACACCATTTGCTTTTATTTTTGTTTTTTCTTTTTTGCTGAAACACTCCATACCCCATTGGAAGCTAACACATCTTCTGTCTCCTCATCTTTGCTGTCGGCCTGAATTTCAAAGGGGTTTCCTCCATTACAGTACTGCTCAAACAAGGTTACCGTTGATGAAATTGCTGAGGCAGGCTGCTTACTCGGCGACACAGATGGGGACCGTGACTGCTCCATGAACTTAAATTCCTAGCAATAGGAAACAAATCACAATTTTAATCAGGCACTTTCAATAGTATTATGATTCCAGTTCCACAAAAACAAATGATAACAACAAACTTGTGGACAATTAACTTTTAACCAAAGTTTGCTGCTTATTTAAACATGCTTTTTCACACTGGCTCAAGCTAATCTTGAAAGTGGCAACCTTACATAGCTTGTCTTTGTAATTTTAGCAGTTTTCTGCCATGACATGCAATACATCTGCATTCTGAAAGTATTCATTGTCTAAAACTAGGTGAAAACTAATTGGGTTCTTTATTTCACAGATATAAGGAGATAGAAAAAGACTTAAATTCTACCAAAAATGCAGTTTTCTTTATACAAGTTACTTCGTAATTTACTAAAGCTGAAATTTTCTTGTTGATACTTTGTTTTTAAAAAGTTCTCAAAATTTTTTACTTCTCAAATGCACTGCACAGTTTCTGATCACTGGGTGATCAGAAGTATATAGACCAACTAGGATCCATAAGGCATGATTTTTTACTTTTTTTTCTAAAAAAAAAAAAACTTATCTCAGATGACATAGCATTCTTATCTGTTAAACTCTAGCTATTGATATTCATAATGGCAAAATGTATATTTTCAGTTTACTAAAGGTTTAAAGATCAAAACACATGCCGCTAAAAGGACTACAATGTTAGATTTCTGTATGCTTAAAAATCAGTAACTTTCTGACATTTTCTGCTGCTCCAATCCCTTGAGAAGTATGTATGGATTTATAATCCCATTTCTTTATTAAAAATATTATTTTGCTGCTGGATGCTGCTGAGAGTCCTCCCTTCCTTTCCCCCTGAACTTTTAGTGACCCAGTAGCCTATTGCCTACTTCTACAGTTAACTCCACAGAAATTGCAAAATGTTCTTGCTTAACACGGCTGTGCTAAAACTTTTTTGAACTTTAGTCATACTTTTAATCACAGGCACCATGTTTTATTTGGCAAAACAAGTTAATTTCATCTACCACATGCTAAAAATCAAAAAAATCACTTCAGGTGATTAGAAGGTGAGTACACTAATTACTCGTTTTCAGTTGGACTTCACTGCAGAAGAATTTTTTTCCTTTCCAAATAAGCCCATATGACCTGTCTTTCCAGAAACAGATGCCAAATTGGTACAAGCTGGTGAGTGCTCATGCAACTACTTTTAAGCACCCATCTTTTAGCATCTTACTGTCAGATCCATAATAAATAACTTAGAAAATAAAACCAGACATATTAAAAGTACATTGAAACATGAAAAATAAAGGCTAACATTATGCTTACAACTCTAGCATCTTCCTTAAAAACCTCTGCCTGCCTGAAACAGAAACACTACTGTTTCAAAACCATTTGACTCCTAAGTTTCTGATATCATGAGGTAAAATTGAGGAGCTTTTAGAAGCCATTAAAAACATTTATACAGTAGTTCATGGATCTTACTACTTCTTAGAACATCTGGACTCTTAGTTATCCAAGTATTAATACATTTGTATGTTTTATTCATAGAACGTACATGAAGCTGCAAAATACTAAAGCTTGATTTAACAGGACAAAGTTCCCAGGTCTCATTCTCCAAAAACATTCTGAGTTCTTCGAGACGTGTTCTGAAACACAAATGAATACTCTTAATTGGCAGAAAGAGTAAATCACAAAGTTGTCAATTACTTCACTTCTGCAGTGAAAAACTCCTTCAAAAACTGTGCAAAAAATTACACTTTAAAACAAGTATTTAAGTAATTCTTCCAAACAACAAACCACCCAAAAGCTGTGCATACTAAAACAGTGTATTTTTATGACACCTCTGAAGAAAGACATTCTTTGAGACAATCTCCAAAATTTGTAAACAAATTTTTTTGGTTGAAACCATTAGAAATTATAGACATCTACAATTATGCAGAAATACTGGACCTTTTTTCCTCTGTAAACTGTAGAAAGCAATATAATACATACAAACCCTCTATCAGCAGCACAACAGCTCACAGAAGACAGATGCTTTTTTCAACCCCACTGAAGCCAACAGAGAGCAAAGCAAATTGGAAAGAACTAATATTCTACAGACATCTCAACTTTTCAGAGAAGAAAAAAGTTAAATGGCTATTAATCTCTAATTTTCTTCATAGATTAATTTTACTTTGGTATCAATACAGTAATAAGGGAAAATAATCAAGCCATTACATCTCTGCATTTTTTCTGTTCTGTTTTTAATCACTAGAAAAGCCTCCACTCTGCCATAAGCAAAAATATCTTTAATAATAAAAAAATTTTGCCACATAAGTGGAACACAGAAATGAGTGCCTTTTGAGATCACATTGCTCTATCTTTTCTTCTTAATATAGGGCATATTGTTTTGTTTAACAAGGAACAGTTGGCAGATTATGCACTGGGTTTCTAATTAAGCAATAAAATATTCCAGGAATACCACAACTTCAGTAACAATGAACTACAACCACCACTAAAATTAAAATTTGCTTGCCACAAGCAATTGCCATAAGCAATGTGTTGAATTGTGCCATGTATATTTAAATTCACCAGTTAAACACAAATAGACTACAAGTGCTATTTTCAGGGCATTAAGTACCCATAGCTTGCAGATCTTCTTGCAGTTAAGCCAGCAGAAACAATAGATAGAGATGCTGTGAAGACCAGAATTACAGATTAAAATTCTTTTGAGGGAGACTAAGGTGAAAGAGTCATAAAAAAGCAAACATTTGAAAGCCAAACAACAAGTTTTGAAGCATTTCAAAACCAAGGCTCTGAGAGAGTACTTGAACAAATGCTCTTAATTTTCACCAGCATATATGTCTAGAAAGGGGAATGCATGAAGACCTGATGCATTCATTCTCTGAAAAGCTTTAGTGACCTTTTTACAAGTGTATCAGTACAAAAAGTAAATTGCATTTCAAAAATCACCTTACTGATGCTCTTTGCCAAAAGTCCATTCTCATTTATCAGAACAATCAATTTCCACCCAAAAAAAGCCTTTATGTATGCTCTTGTACTACGTTCTCTTGTATGTTTTTTAAACACATGGCCAATTCTTTTCAATATTTTCTCCATGCTGGCAGTTCTCACTGCTCAGGAGGCCACGTATGACAAATTACAAAAACAAAGAACTGATTACTCCTGGACTCTAAGCATTTCAGCTCTTTATAGCTTTCATGTACTAATGAATCCTTAAAAGCACTACTGCTTTTTTTTCCCCCTCCAATTAAATACTCAAAAGGAGTGAATGCCACTGGCTTGATCTGAAAAGGCAAGATGCTTAAAGCTTTTATATAACATAACCTAGGGGATATAGCTCTGAGACAGGGGTTTTTTTATATTTTTCCTTCTGAGGATGAAAACATCAGTCAATTAATCTTCACAATACCCATGGAGCATAAAACATGTAGAAATTATTAAAAGGTCTCACATAATTTAAGTCATGTCAATAAATATTTCATATTATTTTCACAAGAATTACATTATCCTAAAAAACACAAGATATTTCAAAAAATTATTATTTCTATATATATTCTATCAATGCTACTTAACACTTATTTTACTCAAAGATTATTCAGAAAATTGGTCTATAATTCTTTAAGCTGTTAAAAATAACTGTAACAGTAAAAATTATATTTACTTAATGCAGCAAGGCATTAAGTGGTAAGTCAGTGAAGCAAAAGATGTTTAGGTAGACCAAAATCAGTTCATGAAATTCAGTTCAGGATTCAGAAAAGTTTCAAGAAATAAAAATAGGTGGTATCTCTTGACAAGACATAATGTGGATCTGACTAAGGTTCAAGTTTTTCAGATAACTTGAACTGAGGTCTTCATCAAATGTCCAGAAAGAATTCCTAGCTACAAACTACAAAAGCTGGAAGAAATTCCAAACCACATTTTCATCTTCTGAATTTAGACACTGTTTCAAGTTCTCCTACCCTAATTTTCATACTTTATACATTTTAGGCGGAAAGTCTCAGACTTTTCAAATGGGTCTGGATGTATTAGTTGAATAACAGCTCCCAAAAAACAGAGGACACCAGATCAAGACTAGGAAAGTAAGCATTACTTAAAGCATGGAGTGCTGTATTTCTTCTCTAGCTTTTTACATTCAGAAAGAACATAATGCTAGACAACTAGAATTAAAAACTTATCAATGACACAAACCAAAACATTTGGAAAATCAAGACAACTAAAACAAACAAATAGAAAGACAAGTCTTGAAGCTGTCATAGCCAATATATCATATCTGAGTCCTGAGAATGCCTGTCCATGACAACACGAGTGGCCTCAGATATGACAAGAGCTGACTGAAATGTAATTCAATCCTGCCAATGAAAAAGCCGTGAAAACATGACTCAAAAGGATGGACTCAGTTCTAAACATCTTATTTGATGCAAGACAGAACTGCATATTGAAAAAAAACATTTCATAGTCATACATGATGAGTCTTCTTAAGCAATAGCATAGAAAAGGACGTCACAGTTTTGCTACAAAGTATGGACTTCGAAGGCATTCCTCCTCAGGATGCCAGGAGAAAAGAGGCAACCTAAAAAACTGTTGAAGTTCCACATAAAAAAGTTTTTTTCAACTTTATCTGGCTTGCCTGCTTCAGAACTGTTTCCCACAAACACAGTGGAAGCAAAAGCTTCTCTATCCTCTCCCTTTCTGCAGGGTTCAGAGCCTTATTCTCATCATGAAACATACTCTGTCAGCCTCAATGCAGGAACATTATGCAGGGGAATTCCTTTGGAAAGTGTTTAGCTAGCAATAATAAACATCCTTAGAATCATCTACTGCATATATAATTGTCTCACCTGTGGTACGTTTTGAAATAATTAACACTTTGTTTTCTGATAGATTCTTGCAAAACTTCGGACTTACTGCCACAAAATTCTTCTCCAACCTGCATCAGCCTAAAGTAATAAAAAAAAGTTCAGAAATATTTATTGATTTCTTAATACTGCTGTTCCAACTGTGAATGTACACATATCTTCATAAACACAGAGAACCAGTGTTACATTGTAATGTTAAGGTTGCATTCCACAAAAATTCATGTCTCATTTTCCTTCAAATCCTATCATTGTGTATCATACACAGAGAGATAAAGAGCCATAGTAAAATAAAGGTATTTTTGAGAGCCCACTACACAGGGAAAGCTGTCAGTTCACAGTCTCAATCTGTCATTTTATTACCAAAACAGAAGGATATAATATTATACAGGTTGGTAGTACCATAGTATTTTTCTGCTCAATTGAGACTCCTTTTAAAAGCTCTTAGACAAAAAATTGTCAGACCTGCACATGCCAAATCTTAAAGGGAGACAATACTGAAATCGTATCACACTTAAGCACTACTCGAGCAGCAAAGCAGTTCATGCTCTCTCTCCCAAATACATCCTCATAAGCTCTCACAATAAAGAAGAACTGCTCTTCAAGCTACCAGCATATCTGAATGAAACTGGCATCAGAATGCAGGTATCAGCCTTAATCAACAGCGCTATCTTATCAGAGCTCAAGTTTGCAGACATGTACTGAAAGGTCTTACGACCACACCAGTATACCTGCTGGTAATATCAAGTACAAATATGAAGTCGTCGTATTTGAAGTTAGACAGATCTGTTCCCAGAAGATATGTTTTCACCTTCAACTGAACATCCTGCAAAACACAAACAAGTGTTTGTATGCTTAATACACTGAAGACAAAAGGCGAAGGCTTGGATATCTGGTTCATTAACACTTTTTGGTTTCTTGTACTTATAAATTCTTTTTCCAAGATTTAGAATAGAATTCTGTTTTCTATAACATGGGTAATTTCTCTAAAATAATTTTATAATCAGTTTCTTTAGCACTCTATAACACAGACAGAGTCAATCCTAGATGCTTTATTGTCAACACAAAAACACAACTCAGCTTTTTCATCATACATTTTGGGTGACTGCACATCAAACTGATCCAGCAGGCACACCAGGAAAACTGTAAAACCAGGCAGGTTCACAAGGCTCCAGGTTCTTCATAGCTATGGTTATACCAGAAATATAAACCAGTATACAGAGAAAAGCACATGAGAAGAAAATAAATTGTGTGGCAGTACAAAGGTTGAAAGAAATAGAATCAGACTGGAAGTCCTGTTAGTGTTTTGGTATCTTGACTGAGTTTGGAAGCGTTGCAACCACTGAGTCATAGAAAAATTGTATTTCCATGGCCTTGAGATATTCAAATCAAAACAAATCACTTTTAAAAAAACCTGGAGACATTTCTTAAGAACAATAGTATAAATATAACTGTAATTAATACCTGAGAGCTGGAAGGGGGGGGGGAAATAAATATTTAGGGGGAAACAAAATTCAAAACCCATACCTGCCATATTCGTGAAAGTCCATGTTCCAATTTCTTTTTTACATAGTTGCGGTCAAAACTGTTCTCTTCAGTCCCAATCACATTGTTGCCATCTGAAACTTGAGGTTAAAAGCATTGTAAATATTTCCAAAAGCTTTGAAAGTTATCCTACACAGAATTAAATTTCCTTAGCTACTGCCATATTATCAATTATGCATATTCCAGAAGAGCTACTTTGCTCTAAACTTTTGAACAGAAATGAATAATGCACATATATAAGCATATAAGCACTATATGCTAATGCAGACCAGGAGAGTTTCATCACCTGCATACCAAATACCTGTCCCAATAGTGTTCCTTAGGTAGCAATGTGCTACAAGGATCACAGTGAGAGCTAACTCTGACTGACCTTTTCAGTTCTTCATTACTAGGATTCACAGCTTTTTCCAGAAAAGCTTCTGATTTAGTTTTACCTTCCTTAGAGAAAAGAGCAATTTTTCATGTCTACTTTTGTTGTATATTCAAGAAGAGTCCAGAAACATAAAGAATGTACATCTGTCCTCCATTTGTCAGCACTCAGAAATTTTCATCAACAAAGTAAATGCTCTTTCCTTGTCATGCCTTGCCCTGAATCCAGACCCGGCAGTCTAGATGAATATCACGTAAATATTGTGTGCACCTCACTAAAGAGGCCAGTAAGGAATAGGATGCTGGATACAAGATTTTGATCAACCATTTCAGATGTGTGCAGAATGGACCCTGCAACAATGCCTGGACTACCACATATTTAAGAGAAGGAAAGAAAAAACATTCACTAATAGGAATTGTTATGACTTGTATCAGACACAGACAATTCAGTTAAACCAAAATACACAGCAGTGTCACCATGTTTTGGTTGTATCTTCTTCAGATCATCCAGTGCTTACTCTTAAGTGAGCAGAGTTTCCTTTTTTAACAATCACCAACTATAAACAGCACTTAGCAGTGACTCATTCTCCCAGTCCTAGGCCTGACTCTTAAGTAAAAGAGTATCATATACATTGTCCTTCTCCCCATCAACTACCTGGTTTCCAATTTGAACCTTTCCAGAGTATGTTTCTCAGAATAAGAACTATTGCCTATTATGTTTATATAAGTTTAACAGGAACAACAAAAATATGACATCTTCTACGTCTGTACCTCTATTTAAATTAAAAAAATGATTGTGGGGAATATGAATACTGAGAAGGATGGTGGCTTTGCTTGATTTTTTGCAGATGGAACCATAAGGTGTGTCTGGACATGTTATTAAATTATGAACTTTATCATACACAAGCTTTATCTGCAAGCTAGGGATTACAGTAGTGGACATACAAACACAGCCAGTTGAGTTAAAGTGTCTCCCACTCAGCTGGAACTCAAGAGCACAGAGCCAGCATAATAACCAGCCAGAATGTAAAAGCTCCAGTACTGTCAATTGAATAACGCTTCATCAAAATTAAAAACATAATAAAATACAGTCAGGAATTTGGATTTATATTAGGGATATTCATTTCTTCCAAGGCTGCAAAGCTGTGTTCAATTTTTTCCTGTGTAAAGATATTGAGACTGCTTTTGCAGGTTAACTGAGAATTTACCCTAATAAGTCAAAATGAGATGATAAAGGTCTTGTTTGCACATAAAACAGCCTTAAACATAATTCTGTACTACATCTACTGTTGCAGGGCATGCAAAAAAAAATTTCCTTATGAAAGAAAAATCATAAAACAAATATTACCCACTGCCTACATAAACTATGATTTAGTAACTGTACCTAAATATGCTCATCTTCTGAAAGCAATAATTCTGACAAATGCATTTTCCTGATCTTCCACAGAAGATTAAATGAAACATAAACAGAAAGAATACCCCAAGCAGAAAACCTCTAAGTGGATTTAACCTTTCTCAGACTGTCCAAGGAAACAAAACCAGCAATCTTAGCCACAGCACAATCTTCATAGGTTTCTGCAACTCCTCTTTTTTAAACTCCTGCAGACTGAAGCCAATCCTAAACAAGTCAGTGCCTTTGACCAGTTCTCTAGATTAAGACCATAGTCCTTGTACTCACAAGCTGCCATTCATGAAGGAATGGTTGACAGACACTGCAACATAAATGTTATTGTTCACTAAAAAAATCAATGTAATAGTCTCTCTGTGTCAGTCTCCCAATGCTCCTGGTTTGTGGCCAGTCATGCTGGAAGGTCTTGCTTCCAGTCCTTTAATGAACTGCACTGAAGCTAATTTCACACATGCAAACACACTAATTTAGGACAACTTCCTTGAAAATCAAGGACTAGGCAAGCATTTACACATTTTGCATTGAGGAATTTGGAACAGGTAGAGAACATATAAATGTTCATAACTACACATAAAAATAAGGAACAAAACCACCCAGGAGTTATTATTCTAGATGCCTGATTTAAATACAGTAATTCTTCAGGTTTTTCAGTATTTCTCAAAAATTCAAAAAGGCAGCTTTCAGCCGTAACAAAAGGTTTTTGTTTAATCCTTGCATGTAGAGGAAAGACAAAAAAAAAAGGAATCAATCAAATCTCTGTCCTCTAGCTTCATTCTTTGAATATTAAGCAGGTCTTGCACAGAATTTACAGAGTACTATAAATGAAATGTTTTGAAAATTAAAATGGTTGAAATTCAACTTACATCCTACATAATTTTCTTCTTGCTTTTCTTTGAATCTTTTATAGATACTAGAGTTATTACCAACTTTTACCCCTAGGATTACACTTGTGAAATCAGGAGTTAAAGTGCCACAGTGATCATTTTACGACTCACTTTCAGGTCTTCTATTAAACCATTGTCTCATGAATACATGTAAATTGCACCACCATCATAGTCAATTTCATGGCATGTGAAAATCCAACTGAAACAGGCGAGCCCTCACACAAACCAGGGTGACTTCAAAGTTAACTTTGATTCAGGCAGGGAAGACAAAAATTACCTGCATGGGTCCCTTTAAAACTCATTTTCTGTTTGACTCTTTACTAAAAATATAAACAGTGCTCTGACTACAACAAACAGTGTAATGGAAAATTTTCCAGTAAGTAGCTTATTTTCAAGGATGAAACCCCAAATTACAACAACTTGCTGTTTACTGTACAAACAAAATCACAGAATAAGTAGTAGCTCATTAAATATGATGTAGAATTCATTTCATGTTAGGTTGATAATTTTAGTTTAATCTTACTGAAGAGAAAATTAGTGAACAAGTTCTACATACAAATACTTAATTCTGTCTTTCTAAGGACTTCTTTTGGACACGTTTCAGTATTAAAATACAAAGAGCTATATAAATAATGTCTTTGAAGTCCAACTTCTAAGATCAAGAGTCCCCTTGACACATTTAAGGTACTTTCTCAGAGTGCTGACATTAACTTGAACAATACTGGGACAGTCTTGAGTTCCCAAAATTATAAAAGCCAGACATAGTGGTACATCTATTGCTCCAGTCTATGGGGCTTACTTGAGAAAAAAACTGTAGCATAGTCTCCTGAACTGCCTCCCTGGTTCCTTCTGACACACATGCCTTTTTTACAGGAATTTTACTTTGGCTTTACCACATATCACAGCCATTAAATTAACAAGTATGAAATGAGAATTCCATGTACAGGTTTAGTAATTACTGTAGAATGAGCAATGAGTTTTAGAAAAAAAAAAAAACAAGCAGTAGATATTTATAGTCCCTCTGAAATTGTACTGTACTTGTAAAATTCCCTTTTGTGTGCTTTATCATTGCTGAGGTATTTGAAAAAGTGATTCAGTGGATCACCTACATTTCAGTTGTACATTATGGCTAAACCACATCTCTAGAAAATTAAAAACTGAGTGACAGAAGATTAGTGACAGACATACCAAAACACTCTGGCATGCATTTAAAAGTACTGCATATAAATCATGCATGTGACTGAATATATCACTTTATTAGGCTTAATAGTTCCTATAAAAGGCTTTAGAGTGCTGATTATTTTCTTTCCTCGGGGCAACACAAGTAATAACACCAAGGGAAACTAGCTTTATAAGTGCATATGTGGCTGAATAAGGAGTCTACTGTGATAATTTTTCTATGAAATAAGTACATTATGGTACCCGCTTGATTTTACATCAGCAAAAACCACAGCAAAGTGGAAACAAGAGAAGAAAATGCAACTGTCTTATTTAAAATGTAAATATTATTGACAAAGAGCAATTCAATCAAAACTTTAGAATCTTTCTTCACATAGTGCGTCTCCAAACCAAATATTTCAACTCTGATTTTTTCATCTGATATAGTTATAAAAATTTCATCTCAAGTAATGGCTTCAAATCAAAAAACAGCTCCTGCAAATCCACACTTTAAAAATTTTTTATTAGCTGCTTTTAAGATTCCACACAATAAGGGATGGACATTTCCTTTAAGCACTGTTTAAAATAAAATACTTTATATCTGCAAGACTGGCACATACAAATATTCATTAAAAAATTAACCTTATACTGAAGAGCAAAAAACTCCAGTGAGTGTTCCAGTCTTTACTGCACACTGTAAGCAAAAATGCTGAAGGCACTGAGCCAAGACCTCAAAGATACCAACACACAAACTAGTAACTTAAGCACAAGAAAAACTATTTCCAAATATCAGAAGTTTTGCTTCCAGAAGTTTCTTACCAGAAGACACAACTGCTGCTTCATCTTGGTCATGGTTCTCATGCCACTGCATCGTTCGGTAGTAACTGAGCATGACTTCCCAGAGGGCTTTGCAGAGATCAGCAAGGCATGGAATGTAGCTGTCTGATGTAATATGCTGCAGAAAAACAAAACAGCACCGTGAAACTTCAAAATTGTGTTCATTTTTTGCTGCAGCAACACAAGCCATACAAAACTCTCCAAATCCATACAGTTGAGCTGACATACAGCAATTTCATTTAAAATGTATTTTAAGAGGTGACAGATTCCTGATTTTTGTCAGCTAATCAAGTGCTGTTCAAAAGTACAAAGTGTTTTTGTTAGCATCTTTTTTTTCCCTCTTCTCAATTGGCCTGTATGTTAACTGCCTCTTACATTTATTTTGCAGTGACACAGAGACAGAAGTAAAGCCATAAAGTCTAATGGTCAGCACATCTCACTAGAGGGATGCAGCCACCCCAGTGTGTCAGTTCAATAATACAGACTTTTGTACTTCAGTGCTACAGAGAAGCCCTCCTGGCAAATACCCCATTGGGTTGAAAGATCTTTAAAGAAGTAGTCTAAAAAACAAACAAACTTGCTGATTCAGCAATTTTCTCTACTAACTTACCAGGAAATGTTACTCTTACTGTATTTCAGGGCTTTTAGTATCTAAAATCTAAAGTTTGTGCAGATCACTATACTTGAAGACATACTGACTTTCAGGTGGACAGGAAGAAAGGATTACTTACTAAAGACCAAGATAATTCAATATAGACTAAGGAAACAACTAAATTTCTTTAAGCTTATACTAAAATAAAGAAAATCAAAACTTGAGACTGAAGCAGCAAACCTTTGCCTGCTCCAGCAGTACTCAAAAAGAGAAGAGATGTAAAAGCATGGCTTTTACATTGCTAAGAAAAGAAACACTCAACAATGAAACAGTGACTCTGAATGTACAAGCACTAACTTTGATAAATGCTTAAGAATTTCTGAAAACATTATTCTTTTAAAAAAGACTCACATTATTACAATATCCAGTACTTGACTTCCAAAAAGATACAAACAAAATAAACAAAAAAGCCACTACAGTCCCCCACTAGCCATATACTTATGGAAATAAGCTAGGTGATTTCACTTTGATAGATTTTTAGAAACACGCAGCAGAATATCTGCCTCAAAAGGAATACTGAATTTTATATTACTTCCCTTGTTTAATCAGAGTAAGTACTTCATAACCCTTTATATGTTAAGAGCATCCTGGTTTAACATCATAGACAGCCTGAAAAGGGTTCTCACTAGAACTAAACGAAGAGAAAGAAGGCTCCAGTCTTAAACAATTTATTCCCCAACAACTGAATGCATGAGATGAAAACCTGCTGGTTTTTCTACAGGAAATTAGAAATTGAATTGCTATGATAGTTCATCTTATTCAGCATCCTGATTTCACAAATGCATTGCAACAGGTAACAACCAACACTGAACAGCATGGTTCGTAAGAGACCAAAATTTCCCATCTGCAGCCTATCCCTAAATATCTAATGGTTACCAAGATTTTAAAGAAAAATTTAAAAAGAAAATTTCAATGCAATTACAGCAACATTCATAGTACATTAAAGTCCCAAAGTCTGAGTACCTTCCTTTATACAGAGTGCCAGCTATTGAAGGGTCACATAACTTAAGCATCATCTCTTTAAGGCTTTACATAAGTAAAAAAAAAATAAAAATAATGAGGAAATAATTTTGTGGCCATGCAGTTAAAGCCACACTCTTTCTGTGTAAAACAAAAGGCATACAATATTTCCAAGCACCTGAATGATTCCTCCACACGCTCAAATATAAGGATAAACAGCAACACACAAAGTGTGTGTTTATTTTAGAAGATGTCAGAAGCAGTTCAGTAGTAGTTTGTAAGTGTAAATAAATGGGCTTGGTATCATTAGTATTAGCAAGGAATGAGAAATAACCTGAAGGGCTTACAGAATTATAAAACAAAAACGAAGAATAACCTATAAGAAAAGTTCATTAGAAACTAAGAAACGAAAATAAAACCACACTCTGAAGGCTTATAGTAAAAAATGAAAGGACTGCAGTCCAGACATCAAAGATCAGACTTTGCTGGCTTTCTGCAGCTAGAATTCATCTCAGTGAAGTGGAAATACCACCTATCCAGAATCTTACTCATTATGTTCATAACTTAAGTCAATTATTTCCAATAAATTTACTTTGCATATCACACTTTCATTTATATGAAAGCTCTTAGATTATGTAAGCTTTTTAAGTCAAAGAGGCACCTCTTTAAAATGAAATGGTTTTCATTGTAGATGTGTTGTTTACTAGTGGAAGCTACATGATCCCAGGAGATAAGAGAAGTAAAAAAACAAAAAATGGATCAGAATATGAACTTCAATCTCCTTGTGACTGCATTTTAATTTAATAAACTGCAACTAATGGGATGGGTCCTTAAGTTGATGAAGTGTGATGAGGGCTTAGTCTGTAACTGAAATAAACATCCTAAAGAACATTTATGATATCAAATTGTAAATCAATGTTAGAACCATCTAAAATATCTCACATTCTTCTTCCCCATCACTGAAGTTTTAGAAAATTTCTCAGGGTGTAACAGTAAAATCTCAAGTGAAAATATTAAAGAGTGAACTAAAAATGCTACCCAAACTACAGTAATTCATTCTAACAACATTACAAACTGTGCAAGAAACTGCATTTAAAATTTATACTATAAGAAAATACATGGATATTTCCAGTCCATGATCTGCCTATCATCAGGCTTTCGAATGGCAATATTACAGCTGTCCCTTACCCAGATATCAAAAGAGAAAAATTAAAAGTGAGAATGCAAAGTGAATGAGACAAAGTCAGGAAAAATGTGAAGACTCCAATTAAATTAGCATCTTTACAAGAATTCTTCCTGAAATGCAGTATCAGAGAAATTGTGAATACTACCTAAATCCACTGGAATAAAGTTCAAAGATAATAGTTATTCCAATAGCTAGCATATCATACTGAAGACACACGTTTTGAAATGCTGCTTTTTGTTTGTTAGATGGAGGGCACAGTAACTCCAAGGTCCTAAGATTTAGTGTAATCAAAATCAACATTAAGTTGTCAGTAACAAATATCTCAAGTGGCCATAAGTGTATTAATTGAGTTGTTAACTCTACGCTGCAGAGTTAACAACTGAGCATACTGACATAAGGTACACTTACAACAGTGAAAAAAATCAGATAAAAAACCACACATATATGCAAGAATTACATACTGTACAGAGGTCTTTGTACTGTAACTTCTGAAACTTGGTGTCTGTGTTTCCTGCACACAGCTCCACATATCCAAGGACTACTTGAAACACGGTGTTGTGAATGGCTTGAGTGAAGTGCATATGTAACTGGTCCATTGCTGTCTGAAAGAAACGGAGTAACATAAAATCAAATAGTAAAATTCAATTTGTCATATACTATCACCTTTTAACATAAGTCCTTATCAGTACTGAGCATTTGTAAGCATGTCCTCCAATCTCTGAAAACAGAAATTTTAGAAAAATACCTAACATATTCTTGGCAATATTACAATATGGTCACATAAAAGAGTTCAGGTATTAAAAGTAAAACCAGTTTCCTCTGCCATCTTCCCTCTATAATTTATCATTTTTTTGTACATTTTCACTAGTAAATATTAATTTTAGATCTATATAATACAGCTAATTATACAATTTACTCACTCATTTATTTAACCTCCCAAATACTGATAACATGTAAAAAAAAAAAAATTAGTTGAGATACATGCTATTTCTCCCAGTGGAAACACTTCCAAATAAATAAAAAATATTTCCTTTGCAATGATTAAAATTAAAAGCACGATTACAAGTTTTCATCCACTTGCCAGAATGAAGAATTCAAAGTAGAATTAAGTATTACAGAAAGGCATGCACATTGTATAAATAAATTTCCTATAAAACTCCTCTTTTTGATAGGAAAAAAAGACCTCTTTTTTTTTCCTAAAAAAAGACTACTTTTTCCAGCAAGAAGTTACATATATGTACTAAGGACTAATGACTACATAACATATTTGTTTTGCCATAATCATGTCCAAGTTTCAGGTCAGGATGTTTCCCGAGTGTCCCTGTTGTTAATAAACTGTGTGTAACATTATTCCATTTCAGAAACTGAATTTTTTCACTGCTTCAGTACATACATATAATCAGCATTTGGTATATAGGAATTTATAAAAAAAGTCTTTCACATGCAAGAATAAAGTTATCAGATCCTTCAGATTTGAAAATGTTCAGTTTCAGTACTTCCTATTTGACATTTTTACCTACTGACAAGAGCTGAGAACTCAATTACTCCATAAGAAACAAAGAAGCAATTCTGCTTAAATCCTATTGAAAACAGCTCAACTTCTACAGCTAGTCCTAACTTGAATTAGCCAAAGAAAACAGGATGACAAATAAAATAATGAAAAGTACTGAAGATACTTGACATTTTGTTTACTGCAAAGAGGTCAATGTGGGAGATATTTCAATAACAATGCAACTAAATTATTTTCAGGACAAGTTCAAAATACTTACTTTAATAGTTATAAAAAGAATGTCAAAAACAAGTCATTCTAAATGGAACAAAGCAGGTAAAACCATGCAGTAACAAATAACACTTTATTTTTGTCAGAAACTTCATTCCTCTCCAACAAAAAAATCTGCCTTTCTCAACATGTCATGCACTTGACTTGGAGCAGAGAATGCATTGTATTCATTTTTGTTCAGTAAATAAGAAATTACATACAATTCACTAAAAGAAGAAAAAGTCTAATTAATCTTTTCCCCTGATTTAAGTTGCATTCCAATAGTTCTGCACATTAACAAAGTCTGGGAAGTAAATCCATTTCTATCCTATTGCAGAGCTACACTATCAAAACAGGAAAAAAAGAACTCAACTTTGCTAGAAAGGTTCTAATTAGAAAGAAGCAAAACAAACAAGCAAAAATTTAAAACAAATCCAAGAAAGGTAATCTTATATCAGATATGCTTTTGACATTTGGAAATGCCATTAAAAAAACCAAGCATAATAAAAAATGAATGGGGTTCTTGTCCTGTCTTCATCAGGGGACAGGTGCTTTGACTTGATCTTTAGCAACTAAATCTTTCTGGGAGAATCTCTTCCCTAAGTAAATCATCACTGTTACACTGGCACCACCGTGTGCAGCCTCACTGTGTTATGAACACTGATGACTGACAAAACATGCTCCAAGACTTTCAAGCCTCCTTATCCTTTATCTTTCCTTCACAGGACCTTGATATTCGCTCCCATACTTCAAACCTGCTGCAGAAGGAAACTGGTTCACTGCCTTCTCAGAAAAACAAGCCAGTGTGAAGCCTCAAGGCAGTGCACCAGGCAAGAGAACTCTACCCTATAGAAGAACTTAGGTCTTATTTACACAGAAAATGCTCTAAGCACACAGAGATGTAACTTTCAGGACACGTCCACAGTATGTGTTTGACGTGTCATGGGAGGTATTTTACTGCAAAAAAACTATTTTCTCACATGTTCCATTCCCACCATGTTAAGAGTACAATATAAAATGGAATACTCAAGGCAGATGTGCACAACCCAGAAACACAGAACTAGCTATATAAAAAATAGTATTCACATGACCAAATAGAATGAATAGTGCCAACAGTAGTATAAACAGAGCTGAAATATGCAACTGCTACAGTTATAACCCGTCCAAAAAGCTACATGTTGCAGTAACAGACAGCTTACCTTTAGCAAATACTGTTAAATTATCTGAGCATTATAAAAACCTTTGTATACTCAGCAAGATTCATCAGCATTAGTGTGCTAGTTTTGTCTGGGATAGAGTTAATTTTCTTTACAGTAGCTATTATGGGGCATGGGGCTGTGCTTTTGATTTGTGCTGGAAACAGTGTTGATATCTCAGGGAAGTTTTAGCCATTGCTGAGCAGCGCTTACACAGGCTCAAGGCCTTTTGTGCTTCTTACCCCAACCCTCCACAGTGGGCTGGGGTGCACCAGGAGCTGGGAGGAGATACAGCCAGGAGAGCTGACCAAAGGGATATTCCATTACATGTGGTATCATCCTTGGCAGTAAAAGTTGGGGCAGGAAGACAGAACAGGGGGATGTTTGGAGTGAAGTTCGTCTTCACAAGTCACTGCTACACATGATGGAGTCCTGGGGATGGCTGAACACCATCTGACTTTGCCATCCCACCAAGGGGGAGGAAGCATCCTGCTGTGGGGGGCTAAGATGCCACCTGGGATTAAACCACAACAATTAGGAAAATAAGTTTCCATCACAGTAATCAAAGCTTCATGCTGTGACATGAATATTCTCTGTAACTTCCTCAAAAGATAAGTACTAACCTGTGTTTTTCCAAGCAGCCTGTAAGCCTGCTGAACCTTTGTATAATGATTAATATCAAAATTCTTGCATATTTTGGAAAGCGCTACATCCAATTGTTCCTATAAAAATGACAGAAAAAATGTGTTAAACACTAAATAAAAACTGGCCAAGTAATGCATTACTTAAACAGCAGCAAGCGAGGATGATGTTTATTTAAACAGTCTGATAATTATAGTTGTAAAGTAACAAAGACTGTATGGGACGTGACTGTTCCAAGGGGCTTAAATGTTACTTCTTGCAGTTGTAAGTACTTCAGTGTCAGCCAAAGAGTTCCAGCACTCCCAAGAACAAGCAAGAAAAAGAACATTATTTCACTGAAGTCAAATTCAAAGTGATGTTTACTTTGAGAAGGCCTAGCACCTCAATAATGGAGAGCTGGGATTTCTAAGTTGGTCTACTTCCACCCCTAAAAAAAACCCAGATCTGGGGGTTTCAGCTCAAGCAATTCAATTATAGACCTCTTAACCCTCTGACTACATCTCTTAAATGGAACTAACACTATTTGAATTAAAAATTCATTGGCATGACAGCCATTTATACAGTACTACATCAGTACAACCATCAGTACCTGAGAGAGCCAAAAAAGAAAGTAGACACACAGTTACTGGTTCTGCCAGCAGAGCTGTGTCTGAGCATACTGAACAGCTCTGCAATAAACCAAGTCCACCTGTTACATAAACTAAGTGAAAAAACTTCAATAGGATCATGTATTTAATGACTAACAAAGCTTTCAAGAATTTGACTATGTAGCTTAAAAACATAATTCTCACTGAGATGCTGTAATATATTCAGATACACAGCCTAACTGTAGTTATTTTCAACCAACAATGCAAAAAATAAAAGCAGGACAAATCAATAACATACAATAACATAGACAGCTAGCAAGTATTTTCTTTCCTTGCTAGATACTAAAGACATTTCAATTCTTATTATTTAATGATCTTGCAGTACAGTCTTGCTCTTAAAAATAGAAACCACAGTAGATGGGTGTTTAGTCCCCTATGTACTTTTACTTACTCCACTGGAAAATTTTCATGAATTACATCATCAGTCATGAAATATTTTTGGTTTTAATCCTAGAGATTTGGTGGGGATTGTCTGTTGTACTTTCTTCCCTAAGCTAAATGGTAAAAGGACAAGTAACCTAAAGATTCAAAACTTCTCTAAAACATTACTCAGCAATTTGAATTTCAGTCATATACTGATTTTTTTAAAAAAAAATTCCTTCTCTTGTTTCTTGCAGAACAGCTGTACAAAGAGAAAAACTGGGATATCAAACTGCCCATGAACAGAACTCTTAAACACAGAGATCATTAATCTTTTCCGTTACTTTTTCAATGGTTCCTTCCACTATAGCCATCTTGTATTTTATTTGTAACATAGTATAAAAGTAAGATCTATATTAAAACCTAAATTAAAATAAGCCCAAAAAAAGGAAAAAGGAATGGACTTAAGAAAAGACACTGAACTGTTGAAAAGACTCATTATTGAAATCTTAACTAGCAGAATATTATTCTATAATAATTTCAGCAATACTCCATGGACCTAAGGATGACTTATGTTTCTCCCATATGCATTTCCATAATTCCAGTAGAAAATAAGATACTTTCATAGAAGAAAATAAGATATTTTTATAAATTCCCAAGTAATAAATAAAAATCTTGAATGTGATTATTTAGCTAGCTGTGAATTGCTCTCACCAAGCAATATGGCACATTTTATCATATTTTGGTAAGACCAGAATTTGCTCTTCAAAGCTGTTACTAGAAGGAAGTAAAGATGCTTGTCCCCTTTCAAGCAATATCAGTATTTGCCCACAAAGAGAAAATGAGCGTGTTCACTCTCACAAGGCCTGTGTGAGAGTGAGCAGAAAACAGTCATTCCATCAACTCTTTTGAACCAGACATGCTCTGAATAAAGCACTACCAGAGAAAGATTAAAGGAACAAAAAAAAGCTTTGCATAAAAGCTGAAGTACAAAGACATAACTGAAGGAAATACACAAAGTTCTAATTTTACAGGGAATTGAACAACAAGGTACAATAAAACATGTCTGACTTTCTAAAGAGCACATGACACTGGGTGTAGACAGGTGCTGAAGTAGCTAATTTAGGTTCCTGCTAAACATTATTTGTGTATGCATTACATGCATCACAAACATTATACATACCTGCATTGCTTGACTTCTTACAAAAAGCTTGCCAAGTTCCAGCTCAAAATTACTTAGTAGTGGAGTTTAAAGATTTCCTCTTTTTGCCACCACTTTCTGGCAAGACACTTAGCATTTTACATTCACTTGCTTTTGTGATACTATCTACCAACTTAAACTGACTTTAGTTGCATCATTCATAGTTATTCAAGTCTTATTTCCTACGGCTTAGCACAGACCCTATTCAGCACATTCCAGTTTGCTGACCTCTAAAATTTCCTGTGAAATTGTGATCTCTTGTATACCTTATCCAAACCTACTGGCTAGTTGTTAATTTATTTTTCATGACTATTTAGAGAAGCAGTCTAAAAAATTCTCAGAAGTTCAGTACTTCAAATATTTTGTGACTTTTTTATTTGACTGCTCTATCACTTATAGTGGGCACAACTAGTGAACTGGATCATAACATGATAATGTATTAAAGAGCATTTAGATTGATTACAGCACTAAATTCCACATCTACAGTATTGAGAGTATTTGAAAGAAATAGTTAGCAATTCTGTAATTACTAACTAACAAAGTTCCTTTTCTAATTGTATTAGAAAGCTCTATTACTTAGAGATTAAATACTAACATAGACTTAGAGGTTAAATACTAACATATAATAAACATCAGTATATTAATTCTTACCTCTATTTGTTCCAAGGTGTCTTGCAGTTTTGAATTTAACTCACTATTGATGAAAGAAAAAAAATGTTTAGAATAAATTACTTATTATATAAACATTTCGGACCATTTCTTATTTCCAAAAACCCTGCTACTGAGCCACAACATAGTAATTTATCATAAACCATTAAGCTGCTGTTGCTGTGTCATCAGACTAGCACCACCACACCACTGCTACGTGGAAAAGCAGTGTTAAGAGGGCCTAGACAAGACCCCATCCTGCTAGGATTTAACCAGGTATTTAAAGACATTTCCAAACCCCAAGAAACTTGCTTTAAATGCTTTGGTTTGTCACTGTGGTCTACAGCAGAACATACCCAGAAGGGTCAGGCCTGTCAAGTCTTTGCAAACTACAGTAATTTTTATTTGTTGCTCAGGACCCCCTTACAGAAATGCTATAGGGAAAAGAGAACTTAAGCTTTCTCAGAAAATTTTTTAAAGTTGGTATAAAAGATTAACAAAAATATCTACCATAAGAGAAACTATTTAGGACAAAGAAAGGCACTGTTGCATCTTTGCAACAATCAGCTTTAAAAATTTCAGAACAGTAGCAATAAAAAAAAAAGACAAAAAATATGACTAGTATGTTTTTGTTTGGAAGGGTCAAAGCAACAAAGAAATAGGCAGGATATTCTCTTCAAGCACAGAAAGCACAGTTTTCATTAAATAATCACCATATCTGATTTTAAACAACTTCCTTCTGTACTCCTCTCTGTGCTTCTCCTAAGAGGCCTAGGTTAATTATCAAAAGACAGATTCTAGCTTCTCTACTTATGTCTCTATGCTTAAATGATATGCCCATCACCCCACTTTTTTGTTTCTATTAGATAAATTGGGTAAAATTTCCTCCAAAGAATAGCTTAAATAGAAAAAAAACTGCATCAGAAAGAGCTGCCATTAAACACCAAAGAGAGTACACAATATTTCCTTATTGTTTCTCCACATGCAATGAGCCATCAAACAGAAGGATCTCTATAATAATCTGATGTTACTACATCTCCTGCTGGAGTTTATGAGCATTTCCTGTGATTTCCTTTTTTTTTTTTTATAAAGCAATGGAAACATTAAGTCTTTCTAAGTTAGAAACTGCATATATATTTAGATTAGTTTTGGTTCTGAAAGCAATTTCTTCATGTCAGCATGAAACTCTGCACTTGTTAATATCACTGCCAAGAATCAGGGTAAGTTATCCTGCAGAAGCCAGCTTGCTATAGGCAAATTAATTCAAGAATAAAAACTTCACATTAAAAACTCAGCTCAGGTATCTCTAGGCCAGAGGTTGTAGCACAGTTATAATTCATTTTAAGCTGAAACTTTACCTGCCAACATATTACAACAATTATATAGTCCAAACATTGATTATATAGTGTTATGATTGTGAAGCCTGGTTAGTCATGGTAGAGGGAGGTGGGAAACCACAGGGAATACTTATGGTTTTATAACTGCCTCAATTTTACTTTTCTAAGCTGAAAATTACTTTTCAATTAAACTTTCTTTAGAGAATGAGAATTAATGACCATTATTTTATACTATTTACAAATAAAATAATACAGAAGCTGAAATCTGCACAATGTCACCCTACCTTATACAACTGTAGTGTTTGAAAGTGCTGGCAGCTTTCTGGCATTCCAAGCACAGCTGAATAGCTCCTGGATAATCCTCTTCCTTTGGATAAAATATAATTGAAATCTCATCTGAATCAACAGTGCAATACCCTTTTTTGCTTGCATGGTTATGTATAAACACTAAGAATAAAATATTTTGCCTTTTCTGTCTATACAGTAAAGAATGAGCACCTACTGCAGCACTGAATGTGCAAGCAGATCAGAATTAGAAGCAGATATTAGCAACATTGGAAAACACTATGTATTATATTACCTTACGCAAACAGCTTGCTGTATAGTTTCTTTATGCATACATAAAAAATACATGACAAAGTTTTTATTACAGAACAACTAACATCTTCTCAGTTATCTATTCATGAGTATGGAAAGAGGTTAGTTCAGGCACTGGCAGGTTGTTCCCATAGTTTATAAAACCTAAAAGGAGACAAGGAAGACACTCCCAACATTACACCCAAATAAACACTATCTAAATCGACACATTCTATAGCTCAGTAGAAATCAGCTTAAATACAACTGATTCACAGAAGGCCTCAGGAAACAAAGAACACACTATGGATGCATTGTCTAAATATGTAAGAAGAATATCCAACAGGTACACAGCTCAATCAGGAAGTATTACAACGATGCCAGGACAAAACAAAAACATACAAAAATGTAAAACCCAAGGATCTTACCAACAAAACATGGGCATTGCCTTGGATATATATGTTATTTTTTATTCTATTAGGCATGAGACCAGAAAGGAAAGGAGAAAGGAAAACCCTCTTTAATAGCTAAGAGCTTCCATTTTTTGTCATAATCACATCTGTTATATTACATGCTTTAGCAAATGCAGTGCTGTTAACTGGAATTTTAGTCATTGATTGAAGAGTAAAAATGCAAGGGTAATTTATATTCAGCTATTATCATAGACGAGTTTCTGAAATGAAATTTAACAGCAATGTTCTAATGCAGATCAAATTTAGCTCAAAAACATTAAAAAAACCCAAATACATTATCCATTAGATGAAAACAGAACAGTATGCTGGTCTAAAATGAGGGCTGCACTTATAGCTCTTTACATCTTCCTCCACTGGAAACCTGATACTTGCTCCATTAAGTCTTACAGAGCTCAGATCAGAAAGCCTGCTTGCATAAAATATATTACTAAAATATTCCAGATGCAGCTCAGCCCTCTAAGCTACTGCAGTTTCATTCATGGTCTTTTTTTAATTGAGAACTCTTTCAAAATGCTCTTCTCTGAGTGGCTGCTAATAACTCTCCTGCATATTCCAACCTATTAACTCCTTGGAGTTCAGAAAATAAACGGACCAGCAGCTGGGATAACTTACTGGGAGCAGACCCTGAGCACAGCTCTAAAACTGCACTCAGCCAAAAACTGAGTTCCAGCCCTTAAAAATCATTGAGCAATTACAATAAACAGACATCAGGGTCTGTGTGTGGATGTAACACCTACACCTCCTCAGGACAACTCCTGCCAGTACACAGTGAAGAGTTGATTTCCTGTGCAGCAAAACAGAGCACAGAAATTAAAAGCTCATCATTGTACAGGGAGCAGAAAGCAGCACTTATGCCACCTGAAAATGAGTGTAGTTTTGCTTGGTAAAGAATAAGAAAGTTTGCTGACACAAAGTGGAATTAAATTCACAGAATCTTAAAGTTAAAACTATTAAGATTCAATTTCCAAATTTAATGACTGAGGATTGTCATCATGACTTTCCATCCAGTATTAGCTGTCAATATTTGGCAAACTAGCAATTCGAAATAGTTACACTACATGTACTATAGCTGTCAATAAAATCCTGAGGCTGTCTTTCACACAATTAATCCCCTTAAGACAAGATCTTATTTTGCTCTGTGCAGTATCTGCTGCATTTTTAGGCAGCATACATAACAGAATCAGAATTTTCAGTGTCATGGGCCTGCATGCTGTAACGTTTTTTACAATTGAATTAAAAAGCCAATCCAATGAAGAAGGAGAGATGGCTACTACAAATAAAATACTAACCAGGGAGCCCCCCTATTAAATTTGTACAGTAATATATCAATAGATATTCTTTATCCAAACCCAGCATGTCAACAATCAGCTAAATTTCATCTTTTTTTTTTCCCCAAATATCAAGCTAAAGAAAAGAGGTAAAAGTTGAGAGCAGGGATAAGAGAAGACTCCACAGCATTTTTACTGAAGTAACTCAAGCTTCAGTGCCCAGATCTAAAGGCAGGAATGAGTTTCTGATAAAAAATACTCTCCCTTGGCAGAGGGGCTATCTATTTTGATATGAAACTTTTCTCAATTTAAAAGAAGAATAAAAATATAATTTTTATGCACACACCCTGTCTGCAAGAGAAAAGGAATGGATAAAATTAAGGTGACTGACAAATGTAGACTTAGAATAGCTTCAAATTATACCAGTCTGGCAGGGACATACCTCCAACATCTCACTCAAACGCACATCAGTTCTTTGCTAAAAAAGACAAAAAAAGAAGCCATAAAAAAATCCAGTCATTACTACATAGAAATGAAGAAAAATATTTGTCACTGAACAAAAACAACTGTACATACCAGTGTTTTTATTGTTCTCAGAGACTTTAGCAGTCCAATTAGCAACTGTCGTTTCCTCTGATTTGCAAGTAGCCCCAAACTAGTTTGTGTGAAGCCTTCCTTTGCTATATTCAGGTGTCTGTGAAAGTTAAAAATTAACATAATCTTCAACGATTCATAAAATAAAACTTACTTCTGATCAATTCTAACAAGTCCAACAAAATACATGGTAGAAATGAGATTATCAGAATTGTTAGGGAAATTTAGAAAACAAGATTATATCAACAGACTAATAAGAAGGTACATCCTCCCTTCTGCACTTGTCTGTGGACCAATGATGTATCTCAAAAGCTTTCTGTTTCAAAGAGAAATCCCAATTGCAAGAGTGAGAGCTGCAAGAGTTTGCAATTGTTTCAGTATCTCTAACTACTACTGTTAATAGCATTCAGCACATAAACAGGAAATATCATCAGCAAGCAAACTTCCTGCGTCTAAAGGTTTCTTCTTAAATACTTCCTCACTTTCAATCTCTGCAGTTACTTAAGCAAGATACCTTCTTCCATTTGTGCAAATAACCGCTGCTAACTGAAGGCCAGTCTGCAATGATGTAACACGTTCCAGTTCCTACAGAGAGACAACAGGTTAAACAAATATACAAGTTACACACCAGTGAAGACTACTGATTAGCAGATTTATCTTGAGATGTTATAATGACTTTATAGAGTTACTTTATATATTATTTGTTTCATCATTTCATATACACTAAGCCTGGCAATGTAACATTAATATAAACTATATTTTAAAATGCAGTTCTCTTTTGAAGATATTTGAAATCTGTTATCATTGCAGTGGGACCCTCTATATTTGCATATTGCACATTTAGCCTAAGAATTTCTGTACCTTTAATGTATTACAACATAATGATCAAAGCTTCAAGGATAGAAACACAGGGCTTAATTTGCATTAATATGCCAGAGAGCAGCAAAACGAAAAAAAGCAAATTGTGTTTCATGCAGCATTTTCTTTTTTAGAAGCACTTGTGTTCTAACAATTTAATAGATGTCACATCATAATGAATGTTAATTGTATCCTGTTGACTTTCAGCTGAAAACTCTTCAGCAGAGGTGATCTGAATTTAGCTCGATTTTGACTTAGTGAAGTGCCTAGCATAATCTCAACTCCTTGAAAAAAATAAATGTTTAAATATAACTATTAGGATTTCTTTTGTTAGGAACAGCACTGCAGAAAAGAGCATTCTTTCCCCAGGCTACAGGAAAAGAGATTATACGATTTTTTATTTTTTTTTTTTTTAAATTCTGCTTATCATTTCAAAACATATCAAGCGCTTTCCATGAGAAGGAAAATTTTCACTTTGAAAACTAATCTAATTCTAAAAATATGACAAGTAAAAATAAGTTCAAAGTTCAGTTCAGTTTCAGAGCAGGTCCTGGTCAGCCCCCAAATCACTAAGCTGCATCTTCCACCAAAATCTGCTCCTTTATGTTACCAATGTTGCTTTTCTAAAAATTACAGTTTAGTTGCTGATATGCAAAATACCTGAAGAAACCAAAATCAAAGATTACTTTCCTCAATACCTACTTCTCTCTAAAAAAATACTTTGCAAATATCAGAGCTATTCAAAAAGCTATTGTTCCCTTGTTCATGAGGAAACACAATAAGGAGCAACTCCACCCGAGTCTTGCCTCTTGCAAAGACTCTGTAAAATCTCTCCTTCGAACATGACTGGATGGAGATGAATGGGGAGAGAGTGCATTCTAAAGATCCCCAAAAAGGGAATCTTCTGCCCAGCATCTAGGGCTAAATACAATTTTTCTCCTCTCAAAAACAATCTTTCACCCACTGGTTGCTCCTAAAGCATGTGTTTCCTCCAAGAATAGAAAACTGTAAATCCCTTAGGCCGTGTCTGTGCCATGCCTTTTGTGGCCACAGGTGTGTATGGCAGACCAGTACGTCATACTAGGCATGGGGTTCAAACCATGATATCCCTAAATTACACTTTGCACAGTGAAAATGGGTCCAGAGGATGTGTTCAGTTGCATTTTTGGTTCTTCTAATGATCTGCTACTGTAGCTGAACACTGAACTGGACCTGCCATTACAAGTTCACACAGCACTCCAGGAGGTGCATTTCATGAATCAGTGGGAAAACAAGTCCTATAATGCCCACCAGAAGTCTCTGATAAGTCTCCTGACAAGAATAATTCTGCAGGCATGTGCCCATAAGTAACACTGAAGAATTATTGACTTAATCAGGCACAGATTCATTTAAGAAAAGTTTTTAAAATATTTTTACTGGCACAATAGATTTTTAACTGTCCCTTTGGAATATATAAAAGCACTTCTAGGTATAAAACAGGTACACCTCACTAAGATGTTGCTGCAATAAGAACATTAACATTACACAGCAAAATGCAAGAACATTTGCTGCAGTTCCATTATGCAGTGAGAGGTTTCCAAAGAGAAGCTGCTGGATTCCAAAAAAGCAGCATTCACTCAAAAACATCAATTTCAAACCTGCACAACAGTGAAAAAATACCAGAAGATTTTTATACCATATAATTACCCTTTCCGCCCCGTCTCCACTATCTTGTGAAGACTCAGAGTAGCACTTAGCAGCCTCCTTCTGCAATAGTCTCCTACCTGACTCCTTTAACTAAAACTGAAACATTACTGCTACAGCCTTTTTCTTCCACCTGCTATTGCAGGACATGATGCAAGCAATGGTCCCTTCTCCCCCCTCCATTTTTCTTTAAACAGCAGCACTCCTTTTCCCAGGCAATGTGCCAGAACACAGATGGCAACCTCACTAAGGATGGATGCACTGGCATAAGAACAAGAGAACAGAGGAGGATGTTGTGACCTCTGCATAAAAGAGGAAAATATTTGCAGCTCCATGACATCTACCACAGGTTAATAGCAAGAAAGCCATCTTTGTTCTTCCACACTTGCTCCAGCTTCTTGCCCAAAATGAGAATTGCCACAATCACCAGTTTAACAGCGGTGACACACGGTGCTGTACAAACAGAAGTATTCACCACATGGTCATTCTCAGACTAACTTGATCACCGTTTTCACTTTGCAGAATTCTCCATGTCATTTCATGCAATGATCAGATAAAACCAGGAAGCCCGGATCAAATGTTATAGGGACAGTATTAAGAATAAATGACGAGGGGAAAAAAAAGCATCTTCCCTTAGAGAACTGTTACAACACCTGTTGCAAATACATTTTGGGAGAAAGAAGAGAAGCCACACCAATACTTTACTGCAAGCAGCTAAAGCAGTTTTGCTTTGTTTTGCTCCTGGAGATCTTTGACATGCTGAGACTCTATTAATTTTCATCTTCAACATGGATGACAGACCAAGGAAGTCTGAGTCGGAGGATCACGACAGCAAGAATGATCAACTCCTAGTCAACCAGGAAATTTTGTAGGATCTCCTGCTCCAGCTGGATCTCTACAAATCTATTTGGCCTGATGGGATTCATTCAAAAATCCTCAAAGAACTGTCTAATGTCATTGTAAAACCTCTCTCAAAGATTTTTGAGCAGTCTCGGGAATGCAGGGAGGTCCCAGGTGACTGGAAGCTGACAAACACTGTCCCAGATTTCAAGAAGGACAAGGAAAACCCCAAAATCTACAGGCCTGTCAGTCTCACTTCAGTACCTGGTAAAGTTATGGAGATTATTCTGGGAGGTATTGAAAAACACCTGAAAGACAACACAGTCATTGGTCACAGCCAGCATGGCTTCATGAGAGCAAAATTCTGCTTGTCAAACCTGATTTCCTTTCACAACAAGGTAATTCACCCAGTTGATCAAGTGAAGCCAGTTGATGTAACCTTTTTGGATTTCAGCAAAGCTTTCAATACTCTCTCACAGTATTCTTCCAGAAAAAGTGTCCAGCACACAGCTGGATAAACACATCACGTGATGGGTGAGCAACAGGCTCACAGTTGAAGCACAAAGGGTTTAGTCAATGGGGTGACATCAGGCTGGTGACCTGTCACTAAAGGGGTTCTGCAGGGCTCCATCTTAGGCCCTTGGCTCTTCCACGCCTTCATTTGTGACTTGGAAGGGATGCTCAGCAAGTTCGCAGGCAACATAAAATTGGGACTGCTGACTCCCTTGAAGGCAGGGAGGCCCTGCAGAAAGGCCTTAGAGGACTGGGAAACCACCAACTGTATTAAGTTCTGACAAATTAGAGGACCGGGCAATCACCTCATTGCGGTCTACAACTTCATCATGAGGGGAAGAGGAGGGGAGGCACTGATCTCTTCTCTGTGGTGACCAGTGACAGGACCCAAGGGAATGGCCTGAAATTGTGTCAAGGGAGGTTTAGGCTGGATATCAGTAAAAAGCTCATCACCCACAGGGTGGTTGGGCACAGGCTCACCAGGGAAGTGGTCACAGCACCAAGCCTGGCAGAGCTCAAGAAGCATTTGGACAATGCTCTCAGGCACCTGGTGTGACTCTTGGGGATGGTTCTGTGTAGGGCCAGGAGATGGACTTGGATGATCCTAGAGGGTCCCTTCCAACACAACATACTCTGTGATTCTGTGACTCTCACAGCTGCCCGAGATCAGCAGCAGTTAAGTGATCTTACGAAAGGTCACTGCTGCTTCCTCTTATGGAATAAGATGTGAAGCCACCCCGAAGCACAGGCACTAAAGCAGCTCCTGTTCTAAGTCCATTACAGGTATTAGCCAAGCCTGTGAATTCAAGTCTTCAGACAGCCTTCTCAAAATGACCATATGCCAAAACCTTTATCATCTTAAGGACCTCCAACTCAATACACCCTTGGTGTTCACTATAAAGAAAGAGCTGTAGCATACAAAAATAGCTGGTTCCAACCAGGCACTAGCATCCCTACTACAAATTACAATAACAACACAACTGCAGCATTGTAACTGCACAAAATTGAGCAGTTTATTCTTTAAAAGTAACTGTTAGTTGTCTTACCTCAACATATGCAGGCTGTTTTTCAAGGATTAAATCTGCAACTTTCTTCGATACCTTAAAAAGAAGAATATTTCATATGATACATAGCAATCTCAATTAAGTAGGTGATCCCCATACTAAAGTTCTACATGTTTGTGATTATAATTACATTCTGCATTTTTCAAATGTATTAATAAATATTCCACAACACATTAAAAAAAAATCGTAAAAATTATGATCAGCTTTCCTTAGAGCCAAGATAAGAAAAACATTCACAATTCCACCTAGGGATTAGTGGGCATTTTTAGACTACTCACTAAAGTCTCTGCTTGTTGAGGAATGTGCTAGAATAGCAAATAGAAATAATTTGGGACACTGCAAGTGTTTACGTTCTGCTCAAGCTATTGCTAGAGTACAAATTTAAGTTAACCATACAGCATAGTGTGCTGGTTTGGGCCGAGGTAGTTAATTTTTTCCAAAGTACCTGGTATGGGGCTGTTTTGGACTTGGGCTGAAACCAGTTTTGATAATACAGAGGCGTTTCAGTTGAGCAGCACCTGCAGAGGATCAATGCCTTTTCTACTCCTCAAACCACCTTGCCTGCAAGTGGGCTGGGGATGCACAAACTATTGAGAGGGGACATAGTTGAGACAGCTGACCCCAACTGACCCATGGGATACGGGATACCCCAAACATATGGTGTCATGCTCAGCATATACAGCTGGGGGGAGAAGAAGGAAAGGGAATAATGCTCAGAGTGATGGTATTTATCTTCACAAATTACTGCTACATGACAGAGCCTGCTCTCCTGGAGAAGGCTTAACAGCTGCCTGCCTGTTTAAAGCAGTGAATTAATTCCTTGTTTTGCTTCACTTGCTATTGTTTTATCTATTTTTTATCTATTTCTTTTGCATTATCTACCTTTATGTCAACCCATGAGCTTTTCAACTTTTACTCCTCCCATTTTCACCCCCACCCCACTAGTGGGGAAGTGAGTGAGAGACTGAGTGATATTTCATTGCCATCTAGAGTTAAACCACAACACATGGATATCTAAGCCATGAGGACACCTACCTTTCAGACTGATATTGCATTAAATTAAAACTGCATCAAAATGAATATTCACCCTCTACACATTATATCCTTTCTTTAGAGCACAGAATGTGTACATTTTAAAATTTTCTGCATTGTTCTGAGTAGAATCCTAAGTAGAATGCTCCTGAAATCTGCTGTCTGTGTTGAACTTAAAAACTGGGCATTGCCAACTTAATCAATCTCTTCTGCGTAAACAAGGAAACTTAAAAAGAAATCCAACACTAACAGTCTAATAAATGCAAGCTTGAGAATAGTTTACTTAGTTTTGTTTTTCAGCAGGGACTGAAAATACTTAAGAAGCAGTTTCAAACATAACAAAGGAATTACAGGTATTGCTCTATATTCTTTTGGGGGAACAATACTCCCAGAAATGAAAATAAAATAAAACTGGCTATGACAGCCAGCCCACAATGCACTACTGGCAAAGAGAAACAAAGAGGTTTTTCTAAACTTTACTGCTAAGTCAAACATAGCACAAGTAGAGCTCTTCAATCAACACTGCTGTAACAAACTCATATTGGCTCCACCTGCTCAGCTCCCATCCTCTGGAAGAGCACTTGCACATAAATGGTCTACAAAATATTCCGATGTCATTGGCTGGCAACCTTGACAAGGAACATATAACCAGCAACACTTTCCTCCTTCCATATCAAAAGCAGGCCAGAACCACAAAGCAATTTTAAAACTTTTCAGTTGTTCTTAAACTTGTAGATGCTCTATAACTAATACAGCTTTCCTCTGCAGGACAGCAAAAGAACCACTTCAGAGGGAGGTGGGGTCAGGATAGGATATTATCAGGCCAAATGCTACACAAGCCTACATGACCTTGTGGCTCTTAAGAAATTTTGTTCACTCTGCAGTCTGTGCACTGTGAAATTTCACTTTCTTTTTTTCAACATATTCTTCATTCTAGTCCGGTACCTGAAAAAAACTTTAGGACATGGATATACCTGCTAGTTATTCAATGCTCTAATACAAACTTAACTGTTTGATTCTTCACTGTTAAGCAATGTTCAAGCAGTACACAAGAATAAAAGATACACTTCATTTTCAGTTCTTACACTCTCTTCATTTTGCAAGTCCTTAGTTACCCTCAACTAATAACAACCTCAACACTGTCAAGCACCTGCCACAGGCACTTCTTTCCTTTCCCAGAGCTTAGTGATGCTACTTTTCTTTCAGAGCTTCCAAGCTACTCTCTCAGATATTTTTTCAGATGAGCAATATTATACCCAATTACTTCATTCAATTCCAAACTGTCACACCCCTTTTGGCATCTTCCATACAATTGTGCTAAGTTTTGGAATCCTGAATTGCAACTGCTAGCCAGCACTGAATGTGACTGTGGTTATCAATGCCTGCCAACAACGTTTGCTGAAGAGACAAACAATTTTCTCTTTCCTAATCACATCAGTAAAAAATATTTCATCTCCGTATGAAAAAGAAAAAACAATATAGCTAAGGATATTAGATTACTAATAAAAATGAAGTCTAGCAGACATACAACTAAAAAGCCTTTCTAATCCAAATAGTCTGTACCAAGACAATTACAAATTAAAGTTATCATGATACATACATTAAAAAAAGTTTGAGCAAGTTGGGATGCTTCCAGTGGAAGGGAAAACTAAAGAGCAAACTATGGAAAATAAGAAGTCTACGGTGACCCTGAAAACAAAGGGATGACCAAGATCAGCTGCGCAAAAGCAGATGGTAACAGTCAGTGAGAAGTGGAAGATCAGAGCTCTAGTACCTGTAATTCACACTCACGTAAGTGCTTTGCATTAGAGAAATTTAGAAGTTGCTGTTTTCTCCAAACTATTACAGTAAATCCCTATGCCAGCTGTAGATACAGACACTGAAGCCAAAAAGGCAGTATTTAGTTTTTTGAAAAAAGAGAGGAATTGTGTGATATGTCAACAGGCTTCTTGAATCCTCTACCTAATAATTTATTCACCACTAAAATATTTTTAAGACTGAAATAACAACATACAACATCCTGCAGTTTTATCTTGCCAGAAAGACACTAATGTTCTTTAAGGCAGACAGTACTCTAAATGATCCATCACAAGATAAATGGGTAATAACTGAGACAGAAAAACAAAATATGCAACAATCTCTCACATTCTACCTGAAAATATAACATAAGGACATGAAATACAGCATATCAGAAATTTTAGCACCTTGGCACATGCCCAAGGAGGAAAGAATTCCTTCCTATACTAGAAACACATTTTGATGAGATTAAGAAAGAAACAAGCAAGGAACCAATAGTGACTAGGAGGGATGGTGAGGGGAGAATGAGGCACATGTGTCCTGCCAAAAGTTTTGGCATTTACAGTTTTTACCTGTTTTTATTCTAAAAGAAAGACACATCTGGTCACATTTATTGGAAACCTTGTGCTCAGTTCTCTCCTCTATTATTCATTAGCTGCATGCACTTTCCAGTTCAAATGTTTGTAGCCATGCCCTGAAACTACTCCCCCAGAGGCAGCCAGTTCCCATTCTGCAAGCAAAAATGGCCACGACATTGATAACATATATTAGGATTATGTATCAGGTCTCAGAGAAGTCATCTCAATCTTGAGAGCACTTCCTTGCAAAACAAGGTCACCAGCAGATGTCCTCTTAAACTTAAAAAAACAACACCAACACCACACAAACAAACACACAAACAAAACTACTCTCTCTCACTCACTTCCAACTTCTTTCCCTAGAAATCTTGGTGAGAAACATGGAATATTAATTTCCTCAACTGCTCATTCATCTTCCACAAAACTTCATAGGTATGTTATGGGGAAAGCAGTCTAAGGCAGAAGGCACTTGCTTTCTATGTATTGTTAATAATGCAGCATTCTCCTGTTGTAGTGGGTTGAACTCATTTCATTTTTTTAAAAACATGAATTAGGATTATTACTTCTATTTTACTTACAGATACTCTCCAAATATCACAGTTAATAGATTTGTTTTCTGTACCATGTTATTCATCTCAAAAGAGCAATGGAACAACAATTAATACATGAATAGAAAATTAAAAAGTCTACAACGTAACAAGCACCTTTCAAAAGCTGCAACTCTGATTTCTCTTAATTCATCATAGTGACTACTTATTACATTTCATTTGGTTTATTACATAATAACTGTGTAGCAAGTGTTCACTAAAAACCGTTGTGGACAATTAACATATTGGCAAATGAAATGTAAGAGAAAATAGCATCTTCAAAGACAGAGTTTTGAAAACATTTTATGTCTTACACTGCCAGAAATCCCTCAAAGAGATACTACTGCACTATTCAGCACCATGTTGAACACTACAAGATAAACATTCAAAAATCAAGTTTCTAAAGAAAGAGCACATTTGCTCCTTGTTACAATACTTTACACTAAGATTTACTTCCATGATTTCACATGATTATATGATTTGGTGATCATTTTCCACTAAAAAGGCACACAACATAATATAAAAAATACTTAATATCTAATGAGTTTAAGAAAACAAATCTTTTTCAGTTACAGTTCTTGCTAGACTTACAGACAAGACAACAAATTGTGTGAAGGTAGAGTTAAAAACTTACAGCAGCTTGCTGTTGTTTCAGCTTGTCTCTGTACTCTTCCAGTTCTTGAAGATTAAGTACTGGAGGAAGCCTCTGCATTTAAACAATAAATTAAAATCAGTGAGAAATTAAAGAGTGTTAACTCACACATAGTATTAGCTAGGCAATCAGTTTCATTAAATAAACATGGCTTCTGCAATCTAATTTGCAGAATTAGTCCATTTTTTCAAATGATGGATACTGAAATCAGTTGGTGTTGTTATACAACATGTGATCATAATTGCCTCATTAAATAATGTCATTACCTCAAAGTTACTTTATTTTATGCCATATATGTGTGCACACAACACCCAATCACAGTAATTATTGTGTCAGTTTGCTAAAAAAATACACAAAATATAGAACAGATTTTTTTCCTCTGCTATCTTGACTTTTTTACTATAGTTTAAATTACAAAATGCCTGTTAGCACATCTGATATTAATTCTACCACATTAAGAGAACAGACTTTATACTATATACATACACTAATACTCTATGCTAGAAGCCCATACAACTACAAGATGATGTAGAACACAGTGTTGTATTAATGCAAGATCTAAGAGACAAAAAATAGCTCATTGAAACAAGCATATTTACGTCTTCATTTTTTGTTACACTACCATTTTTTCTTTTAAGATGATAGCTTACCTCTAACTCATACTTCACAATATCGAAAGAGTCATTGGAAAAATAAACTTCTTCAATGCTGTTAATTATTTCTTGTTGTGCCTGAGGATCAGTTGGTTCTTCATGCAGTTCTCTGAGCTCCTCCTGCACAGAAAAGAACTTCCATAATGTAATAACATTACATCCTAGAAAGAACAATGCTTCAACGAAACAAACGTTTTTCAAAAGCCACTTCCAACATTAGCAGAAGAAGCAATGGCAAAAAAACCCAGAAAGATCAGTACACTGTGGCTTGTACTTCCCATTAGGAAGAGCAAGACATTAAAAACTTTTCAAAAAACATAGTGTGGACTTCAGTGTCACAGCCCACTTAAACACTTCTTCATCAATACATTTATGGCATCAAGTGCATGTTGAGTCCACAGTTTTTTCCTCCTTAACTTTAGAAATTCTCAGAATAAACTAAAAATAAACTGGCAGACTATTTCTCCAGAAGGAGAAAAAAAATTGCAAAAACAAAGCAAATAAAACCTGAACTTTTAAAAACAGAAGAACCCTCTTTGTAAGTGACAAGTAGATAGTGTCACTACAAATGCATAGCTTTTCAGCTCAGCCCTCACAATTCACTGAAATAAAAGTCATGCCATTAAACACTTGAATTTCTACAGGTAAAACCAGAACAGACCTGCCTTCTTTGAGCAAGATTAACAGCTCTCAGGTTTTTGCACAGCGGTCTAAGCAGAGATGTGCTGCTAAAAGCTAATATTCAGGAGATAAGCATCCCCATCCTTGCTGTCACTATCTCCTCTGCAAGGTCTCCCCAACAACCCAGATGCTTTCAGTGGTTGAAGCAAACCAAGGACTCAACCGGAACCTCCTATTCCCCTGCTGCGCTGGACATTGCAACTAATACTGGCCCTCCCCTAGATGTTGTTCCCTCAAAAAGAATGAAAAATCCTTTATCAAAGACTCAAAAGGGAGAAGTGTTAGAATATTCTGTGGTAAAAAAAAAAAAAAAAAAAAAAAAAAAAAATTTACATGGATCAAATTGCTTGATAATGAAATCAAACCATGGTGAAGCAATCCACCAGATTGAAGGGTCCCATAAAGACCCTGAGCCTCCCAACGGTGCCGAGCTGTTACAGTGGGGCAAGGTGCAGGTATTTTCATCACAAAGAGTTCAAGGGTTTATTTCACCAGCTAGAGGTGTCCGATTTTAGATCAAATGACTGAACAACCACTGACTTGCTTATTTTGCACGTCAGCTGAGGTAAGGTCAATGCGTATGTGTTCCGAGGCAAAGGCACACTTATAATACACAGCAAGGGGCTGTTTCTCTATGCAGATAGAGGCAGCCAAGGAGTCACATGCAGACGGTTTGGAAGAGCATCAGAAGAGCCGCTACTCCTCTGAAACACCTCTCACAAGGAAAAAAAAAGAGAGAGTAAAAAAAGGGGAAAAAAAAATAAAGGTGGGGCGGTGGGGAAACAAAAAGCAATGGCTCTGATACAGAGGAAAACGGGTTTCAAGCGCATTTAGCGTCCCCGAGCGTGCAGGGGCGACGCCGAAGGCAGGCCCCAGGCGCTGCGGCCGGCGGTGCTCGGGCGCCCCCCGCTGGGCCAGCCCGCAGCCGGGAGGCTCCGGGCCGCGATGGGACAGGACGGAACGGCGGAAAAACCATCCCGGGAGCAGCCGGGAACCGGAGAGAAGCCCTCGAGCAGCCACCTTCTCCCGCCCCGTGAGGTTCCAGGTGCCTCCGACCTCCGCCCGCAACGCCTGATGCAGTCACTGCCACCAGCGCAGATGAGCGCAGCAACCCACCTCCAGCCAGAGGAAGGGCATGGACTGCACCGACAGACACAGAGAAGGAAATAATAGTTCTGTCGTTATATATCTGTATAACTATATATATATGTATAGTCCCTTCAGTCTGTTCCAATTTTTCAATCTATAGTTTTGCAGTTTCCACCACATGAGGGTGCGTGGATTGGCAGAGGATGCACACATTCAGATTCAACGGCATGCTGCTTTTTCATTAATTTAATTTAAAAAGCAATGGAGCTACTAACTAACCATATGCATTCCTGTCCTTTAAATCAGAAAAAAAATTATTTCCCTCTGGACTGCTTAACAAGTGGTAGCTTTATACTGTACATTCTTCTGTAAATCAGTTTCACATCTTACAGTACATTGAGTTTTAGCTATATGAAACTAAAATTAAAAATTATCCAAGAGAGGCAAGAGGGTCCACTGAACCATTGCAAATGGAATAACCGAAGTTATCATCTGATATTTGCCCACAAGTTCCTGCATGGCTGTTTCCTAAAAGCAAAAAAGATTAAAAACTAACCAGAGAAAAAATACTTAGGATCATTTGAAATTCTGGACTACTGATATCTTGTCATATTGGTGAAATAATATCTCAATGCCATAGGTCAGTGGTGATTTACATCCACTAAAAATGCATTAAGAAAGCCATTATGGACACATATTCTGGATTTGATGTTGAAGTGACTGGGAAAATTACTAAGAAACGGTTTTATGCTGTCTCATCTCAGTGTTTCTTGCCAAAACACTACCCAGAAAAATATTTATTAAATATTTAAGGTTTTTCTTTACCTTGTTCATTTTCTTCTAGAAAAGCAGGCTAGTTAGAACAACTCTCCAGGACAAATTTTAGCTCCCACATGAATTACATTATCTGATACCAGACTTTTTGCCATGATAACCTGCAACTTTCAGCACATCACACTCCAGTAGTTTGAAGTAACCAACATAGTTAAGGCCAATTTATTCAGAGGCAACTATTCCTAGCTAAAGTTTATTTGCTGATATTCCGTTTTCCTCATCCTTTCGATTAGATACACAAAACCGATTTTACTGTATAGAAACAAGCCCAAAGTTTCAGGGGTCTTGGCAAAGGTCTGGTTTAGCTCTGTCTGTACTCAGACAATTTATAGAAGGAAAGAGAGAAGCTCTATTAAATCCCTTAAGATATTTGTCCACCTCAAAACGTTTCTAGCTATTGCCATATAAGTATCCTCCTTTAAAAAAAAAAAAAAAAAAGTCAGCATTAAAACACATTTAACATTTTATGTTAATTCAGCAATTCCAAGTGCTATTCTGAATAGAAAAACCTATAAAAAATTGAGACAGAGGGAATCTCATGATAATACCCTTGCAGAGAACTTTGCCACTGCTAAACTGAATCAATTAGATACATAGGAGGTCAGGTAGAGCAGCATATTGGCAAGGTGGACCCCACAGGACTCACTTCAATCCACCTATCCAGGTTAATCCACACATTCTGCAGTAGGAACTCTCCAAGCAATAATGGGCCAACACAGCTTTCTAAGACAGTGTTTCACAGGCTATTCATTTTTCCAAAGTTTTATTCAACAAGAGGCTTCACCTCCTACCTAAAACTTGTGTCACTTGTGGTACCAACTGTACTTTTTTTTTCCCTAGTACTTTGAGATCATACTTTCATATAGAAAGACACTTTATCCTGTCAGGTTACCATCAGTGAAACCTTCAGCAGCAGGTCTCTCTCATAATGCCACCCAAATAGATCAGTGAAAGACAGCTTCTGGGAAGGAAAAGAAAGAAGGAAAGAGAAGTCTGACAGCTTTGCATACTCATAGAAGCCATTGCCAAATAAAACACAGTGCTTGCATCCACACACTTTTCACATCATTTTGTCTTTCTGTTCTATGGAAATAGGAGTTTACAGTCTAGAAGCCTGTGGTATTTCCTTGAAATATATTTCAGAAGAGTCATCTCATTGCAGACTCATCTGAAATGTAGTTCAGCAAGTTTTAGATGTCTACCCAGCTATTTCCCAGTGTGTCACACTCCCACACTCTTTGTATGCTATGTAATCTGTAGCAGCAAAACCAATATCGCTCTGTTGAATGAAGCATTACTGGTAAGGAGAAGAAGCAAACATCTTCTGCATTCCAGTCACTATCACTTAGAAGACTGGGAAGTGAAGACATTGAAAAAAGTTAACTGATATGATTCAGAAAAAAACAAAAAATTTAAACAGTTTCTAATCTAGTTAAAAGCCAAAGTTCAGCACCAGCCCATGCACTTCTACCCAGAGATTACCAGGAGCCAAGTCTGTGCTATACTCATTGGGACACAGCCTCCCTCTTTGTCATGAGCCAAAAACACACCAACAAATATGCTGCTGAATTATATCCCTCCATTCTGAACGTGGATAACACCGGTGTTAAAAGCTAATCATAAACACCAGGATGAGGGCAGATTCAATCAGCAGATATAGTGCAACATTGATTCAATCAGCAGGTATACTGCAACATTGCACCACTGTGAAATAAAAGAAGTAGTAAAGCATTTATATATATCTATCTGTATACACACATGCAAACACAATCTTTTAATTTTATCTAGATTGTCTTGTAATCACAGAATATATTGAGTTTGAAGGGACCCATAAGGATCAAGTCTAGCTCCTGGCCCTGTATAGGACCATGCTCAAAAGTCACATCATGTGCCTGAGAGCACTGTCCAAACACTTCTTGAGCTCTGCCAGGCTTAGTGCTGTGTCCTTTCCTCTGGGGAGCTGCTCCAGTGCTCAACCACCCTTGGGTGAAGAACCTTTCTCTAGTATCTAACCTAATATTATATGGGTATGTATTATACTATACTATATTATAATAGTATATACTTGATATAACTATATACATTTATTTTATTTAACAATATAATATATCCCTATGTATTTAATATAACAATTAATGTATATAATATCATATAATATAATGCATAACTATATCTATAAACTTACTTTGTTTTTCCTCCCCACACCTCCCTCCCCCTTCTCCATCTAGGAAAGGCAGTACCACAGAGAAGCTTTTGGTATTCCCTATTTTTGATACAAAAGACCCAGAACCTCCTTTCAATCTTTCTTTGTTCAGTATGTATAGAGAATACTAATTAAAAAGTCCTAACTCTACCAAAACAAACATTATACTTTGAAAACAACTCTCCTGATGGAGAGAACAACAAAGCTTATCCATAGAACACAGCCACATTACCACTTAATGCCCTCCTGAAGAGCACTCAACTATTGCTGGGGAAATAGAAACCCACACAAACTAACAAAGCCACACTCCTACATCTATAGGAAAAGCATTAAAAAAATAAAATTTTTGTGTTATTTACCATGATAAGCTACAAAGTCAACCAATATCTGTATATTGCACATGAGCTGAATATCATCAAAATAAACATAACCTAATTCAAAGTCAACATACCAACATACTTTAATTCAAGCATGCAAAATACCTACCTCAGCCTTTTGTGACAGAATCTGCTAAACAAAACTGTTACCAGCTTGGGAAACAACAATAACAGAATGGTTCAAAAAGAATTACAGTTTCCCGGGGCAATCAGGGTGTGCCAATGAAGTAAGGTATCTAAATCAAAAAAGATACTATGTCCTTCTACAGACAACTTCCTCTTCTAGATATCATAGAATTATCACAGAATCATCACAGAATGATGGAAGGAACCTTAAAGATCATCTAGTTCCAACTCCCCCGTCACGGACACCTTTCACTAGACCAGGCTGCTCAGAGCTCCATCCAAGCTGGCCTTGAACACTGCCAGCAATGTGGCACCCACAGCTTCTCTGGGAAACCTGTTTTATCCAGCCTTGCAGTTTAGATTTGGTTTCTCTACAGACTTTATCACAGACCCAAACTATTATACACTGACTGAGATACCTCCCGATGTGAGCGAGCTGGCTGCATGAGTCTGTATTAACAAGTAAAGCAAGTTTGCTGGGGGTTTGCCTTCATATGATGGAAGCAAATTGAAATTTTTCAAAATAGTTGCAGAACTTATTGGGGTATCAGCTAACATGAGTGAATACACTCAGGTACTCCATAAAATGTCCAAATGCCAAACAATTTCATGGCCTAAAAAAAAAACAATTGAGGAGCACAGTCATCGCTTCAATATGCTGGCCAGTCAGCAAACAGCAAATTGATGACTTTCAGATATCAAGACACAAAAGAATTCTGCTGGTTTTGCCCTCAGGGGATGCAATGCCAGCATATTCTTCCTGTCCTCTATATTTCCCAGCTGACCCCAGACTAGTGTGATAGTCCCTTATCTCAAAAACCATGGGTTTGTACCTAGGGTTAGCATTGGCTAACTAATGGCTTGCACTTTTACCAGTAACTCATACTGGCCCCAATTCAGGCTGACCCTGCAACCTTTCATTCTGTATACTTCTGTATAGCTTTAATGAAGCTTTTGAAGCTTTCAGCAACATTTGCCCTAAATCAGTCTGGAGACACTGACTGGAATGTGGAAGTGTGATGATGAAAGCACAGCATCATAACCATTCTGTCATCAAAAGTGCTTGAGACTTTCATAACTCCAGAGATAAATAGTTATTGACACACAGTGTAGACTTACAAACATATATATATCAAACTATTACGGAAAGGAAATCCAGGTAAGATACCCTACATCTACTTTTACCTGGAGAGCCAAATTGGCAAAAAGACAGTTTGAAACTGGTTGCTCAGGGAGTGGCAGAAATCTGCAATTGTGAAATCTAAGCCATAGAGATGTGAGAGTGTTTTTCAACATTGCTGCAACTGAATAATTTGCTCTTTGATATCAATATATTGGCCACTGCTTAACAAAGTATAATGTACCAATTCAGAGATTCTTACTTGATTTTTTAAATATACAGCAATGCTAATTTTCTGATCTGTCTCAGCACAAGCAACATATTACACAGAACTTATACAGAACCAAATAAACACAAGGAGTCTTTTGGTCTGATTTTTAACTATTGTAAAATAGGTAATCTAAATCCAAGTCAGTAACTTAAATATCTTATTGGTTAAAGGCAAAGCCCCAATTTGTAGAAAATAGTAGACAACAACCACTGAAGTCTTGTGAATCCTCCACTCAGGTCAACAGGGTATAAGGAACAGCCAAATATTGTGACAATTGTTCCCCTACACACAGATTATTCAGCACGATTTGTGAGATGACAGTGAGCTGGCTTCATTTACATAGTGAGACCCAAAAAATGCCAAAAATTATTGCTATTATAAAGATACAACTTTTAAAGAAGAACATGGAAGTTAATTATATATGCTGAAGATTAAAACTATGAAATTACAAAATATACTTACAGCACTAAAACCATGAAGAAACTATATGTTAAGACTAGAACTACACAGGCTGCCCATACAGGATCTACTTTCCAAAGCAAAACTAAAAAAGGCATTTTTCTTTTTCCTTCCTTTTTTTTAATGCACATCAGCAAGAAACTTAAATAATATTAAGACCAGCATCCAGTGACAACTGAAAAGTTTCAGGAAAGAAATTTTCATGCAAGTTCATTTGGAGTTGGTGAACTGATTTGTCTCATAGCTCTTAATTCTTTCATAAAAATACTCTAAAAGATTTTCAGCAAGAAATAAAACTCTGAAACAATAACAACAGCAAAGCTGGTGTTAAGAGAAAAAAAAGACATAACTAAGTGCCATTTAACTATAAAATGAAAAACTAAAAACAAAGAGAGTAGGAGGGAAGGGATATTGTATCATACCTTAGTAGGAATCCGAAAGCTTTCAATAGGACTGAGGTCATTAACGCTCTCCTGAGGACTTCTTAGACCCTTTAAATGAATTTTAATAATCAGTCAAGTTTGATTCCTTTATGTATCTTGCAATCAAGTTTTATATGATGTTGACTAGATATCTACAGGTCCCTTAACACTCTGACATGCAGCTGGAAGGTTAAGATCTCAGTCTAGAAGCATTTCAGCAAGACCATTGGTATATAAATTATGCTCCTCAAATATCTAAGCATTTCCAGTTTTATGCTGCAATATGTACCTTTTCAGTACAGTTCACTAACATTTTCTTTATAAAATTCACTCACATCCTCCTGTCAAGGTCCAGATGTTATCTTAAATTTTAGAATGAGCATGTGTCCAAAAACCATAGCATACTTAGTTCCACTAACTTAATGGTTTAATGGAAACAAATAAATGAATTCTTGCCACCTACTCTGTAGCAAGATTATTTTTGCTTGATGGCATATTTTTCTACTTACCATATTCTGCCATTAGGACTGGTTTTCCCTATATGTAACTGAACTGAAAAGGTTGCATAATCCACATTAGCTGCTTTATATAATTATTACTCCTTAAAACACAAATAGCCACACAAATAGCATGTATGTTTGTTGAATATCAAACATATTCACAATTTTCATAGACAGGTTTGCATTAGAAGGAATCTAGAGATCATCTAGTTCCAAGCCCTGCCATGGGCAGGGACACCTTCCACTAGATTAGGCTGTCCAGGGCCCCATCCAACTTGAACACTTCCAGGGCATCCACAACTTCTCTTGACAACCTGAAACAGCATCTCACCATTTCATGAAGCAATACCATAGAACATTCTGCTGAGTACATTTTCTGCCAGCTCTCTCGGCAGAAATGAATCTATACATTCAAGTTTCAGATATGATTCTGACTTCAGCTTCCCTTGAGACTTCAGGGCATTCCTGTGAGTCATAAGTTTCAGGCCGGCTTCCCTCCTGCTTTTTGATTGACGTTAACAGTATTTTTCCCAAGCCCCTTTCTGGCCCCAGGTACCTGAATTTCTAAAAGGACCTATGCAAATACTATGTTAATTTATGGTGAGAAAGTTTGTATTTGTTTCTTGAAACTGGCAAAGTGCTGTACATCAGTTTGGTAGTAACTACTTCATTTTACAATTGTTTCATCTTCCCAAGATGCAAAATCTCTCCATTTTGGTTTTGATTTTTTTGCACATCATTTCAAAACATCCTCGCCTTGCAATTGCCACCATCAAAGGTGACTCACCTCTATGCATCACAAATTCAAGGAAGGAACAAGCAAAGCAACTGCTGCAGCTCCTCATACTTCACACAAAATCTTCCCCGAGTCCTCTCAAAAATATACAGTTCTAGTCGCTTATCTCCAGAAGAAATAAAAGGTTTCACTTATCAAATGGTAAATGGAACCTAATCCTTCCTAAGGCCTGAAAATTGCCTAAGTTGTATCATTTGCAGACATCATCTCCACACTGGGCAGGCTTCCCAGCACTCCTCTTAGTCAAGCTGAAAATGAATCATGTACCCCTCTACTGAAGTGGAACAGAACATTATTTTGGAAATTTCACTTCCATGTCAGTGTTCATTTTCAAGCCCTGCCTCCTGCATAAGCATCACAACTCTGAGGGTATAGTTTCAGAAAAAAAAAAGTTTCTGACTTACCCATGATTTTCTACAACTATCTAGAATATCTGATGCAGTAGGGGACAGAAGTGATTTTTTAAGTTCTCCAATTAGACACACAGATAAACAGGCTTCTTTTCAGAGGTATTTGATACATGTGAATAACTGGAATACTCTGCTGACACACTTCCTTAAAAAGACTCCCAACCTTAGAAGTACTGGTCCAAACGTAGGCTGAGATCTACATAATCGTGCAGACACCTGGTACAAGTGGCATACAGCAGCGGGCTGAAAGACACACACCGAGTACTCTGGCAGACACTCACCATGTGCCCACCCAAAAATGTCCCTGGCACCTCCGCAGCCTCGCCTCCCTTTGGACCAAAAGGGTTTGCTTGCCAGACAAAGCCATGTTACAGAACCACAGTCCAGCGCTCAAAATTATACGTCAAAAAAGCAAACTGACACAGGCCCCGTCACCTTCAACAACGATTTCTCTCTCATGACACCAGCTACGCGTTGGCACCTGCGCACGCTTCCATTACTCGGCGTAAAGAGAAAAACAAGGTGGATGCGAGAGCAGCAAGAGCTCCCACGCCCCAAGCCTTCCGTCCCCGGGCAAGGCAGAGGGCGATGCCCACGCACCGCCGGCTCTCCGGAACGGCCGGGCACGGCGGCCCCCAGGAGAGCCCGGGACTGCCGCGGAGGGACCCTGCCGCTCTCTCCGAGAAGAGCCGCTCACCTGGCGGGTCATCAGCGACCTGATCTTCTGCATGATGGCCCCGCCACCGCCCCGACTGCGCTCAGCGGCCGCGCTAGACGCCGGGGCACGGCGGAGCCATGTTGGCTGCCACGTGACCGCGCCCGCCCGCGGCTCCCTGGGAGCGGTAGTTCCGGCCGGCCGGCCCGACTGCAGGCCCCGGCAGCGCGGGGCGGGCCGAGGGGCTGCGGGCCCGCTCCTCCCGGGCGGTTCGCCTGTGTAGATTTCGAAAGCGGTTGCCTGAGAAAAAAAAAAAAAAAAAAAAAAGGAGGCTCTGTCACTGGAGATAAGTTGAAGCATGCACGTAGGCAAGGAGGATTTCCCGGTTGTCCCGCGTTATTACGGGGGTTACGCACAAAGCGCGTCTGGCCTGTTCACGGGTGACGGATGTAGTTTTGCGTCGCCAAAACAGGCTTGTGTCGCTCTATTTAGTTGTACAGAGAGCAATTAAAAAATATAAAATAGTAACGCCACCACAAACCACCAAACAAAACTCACCAGATGGCTTTTTTAATCTACTTTATATCAGCGCAAGAAAAGAAAGAAATTATCCTGCAGTCTTTGCTTAGAGACAGCATTCGACGATATGACTACCGGCACATCCACTGTGGCGTGGTTGTACCTATAAAAAAGAGGTGTTTTTTTTTTTCCTTCTAGAGTGCACATGGATCAGCTCAGCGTGTTTCCTGATCCTGCCTTTGCTCAGCGCCCCAGCTGCTGGTGTGTTGTCGCAGGGTGGGGCAGGTAAGAGCAGGTGTGTTTGAAACGACACCCCGACAAAGGGAGGGTCAGGACCGATGGTCCCTCCCTGCTTTCTTTAGTAGGAGCTCATTACTTCTGGCTGCCATTGGGAATAACGTCTAATTGTTTTGTGGAAAACTTCTAACAAGTTTAGCGCATGACAAAGTTATTTCTCATTAATAAAATAACTAAAATTTTAGGATTGTTGGTGCTGCAGATAGTGTTGCTTTAACATAATTGCTTCTATTCAAAAGGAGAGAGGTTTGATTTGTGTTAAGTCTAAATGCCATTTAACAGCTAGTACAAGCTACAGTTCTACAGAAAAAATACCCTTTTTTCACATGCACTAAATTTGTGTGAGTTTGTGTAAAAACTTGCCATATATTAATGACATCAAGAATATATTCAAATGCTGGAATTTGAAATTGAAAAACATAACTGTGCTAATCTGTTCCTTTTTTTATTATTATTTTCTTTGTTCATATGATGCATTTAAAGTACCAACCCAGGTTTTATTCCAGTGCAAAAGGTCCCATTATTTCAGTTAGAACTTAGTTAGAACCTGTGACCGGTATTTTCTTACATGATGAAACCAAGTACATAATAATTTCTAACCTAGGTTTTATAAAAGGTTGCAATTTGATCTATCTGACTGACAGTTAAGTGGATGAAGCAGGTTATAAACAACAACATTCAGGTGGGCAGGACAATGGAGCCAGAAACCCTTTGGGAATACGAAATACCCTAATTATCTCCTGACATATGTCGGGAGGTGATATTATTTCTGTTAGGGCTACTGTACTTTTGCTTTATTTACCTGAAATAACCCTCATGTTTCTTATATTGGACCTGGAAGCATCTGCGTGCTTTCACCTCTCTTTAACTAAGGTAAAAATTGAGTGTTCAGCCCTTCTGATGGGGGCTTAGCACCTTGCTGGACCCATGCTCCTAGCACACAATGAAAGGGAGGCAACACCTACCTGCAATCCCTCCTGCACAAAGCAGGATACAAGTCTGGCCTATTATTTATTAATCCGTAATAGTCTGCCTAAGTGCTGCTTAGTAAAAAATATTGTGTGGTTTTTGTATGGATAAACCGTCTCTGTCACCACTAATATTTGCTGTTGCAAACTGTTACTGCGCAGCTCTGGGAGAGTTTGTCCAGTTTGCTTCTGATTTGTATGGTGAGTGACAGCTTTGGACAAAATCCAAACCCTGTATTAATATTAATTTAAACTGATGTAAGTTAATGGAGAAGAAACAATAATCAGCAGTTAACAATTGTAGTAAGCTGTCCACTCTAGGCATAGGATTTTCATTTCAAAGATGTCTCAGAGGCAATTGACATCACTTGTTGTTTAGAAAAAGGGAATTAAATCTTTGCTGAGTTATACTTATGTTAAGGAAAAAAATACAGAAAAGTTATAGGCTTTAAAGTGCAAGGAAAAATATTAGTAAGGCTCTTTAATAGCTGTTTAATGTTTTGGGGTTTTTTTTAACAGAAAATGAGAGGCTGTCGTTAGAAAAGATCTGAAAAAATATTCTGAATGCTAATTTTAGTTTGAAATAAGCAGAAGCATGTAGCATCACCTTATTTTTATGAAACTGTAACTAAAGGAAGTTAATAACTGTATAACCTGTTCACTTGGTGCGTTTACTTACTTCTATTAATTAAATGTACTTTGTATTGTGTGCCCCATTTATTACATTCTGTGTCATATTTGCTGTGACTGCTGGGGCAGGGTTATGATAAAGTCAGAGGCAATGAAGATGGGTGCTCATCTAACAGGTGCTCCACTCCCTTTGTTCTTTGTATACACATATTCAAATCACATAAGGCAGGGGACAGGATAGGACCTGTTAACTCATTGCTGATTTCCCTAGCAAATAAACCAGCAGCTGCAGGTCCAGGTTTAGCGCTGAGAAGGTGGCATTTGTGTGGGACAGGATGCTTTCATGGAGCCCTTTAGCCAACTTCTTTTGGGACTTACAGTGCAAAATATATTTTCTACTTGTAGGTAAGATAAATTATGAATTATATTTGATTGTCATTGTGGAAATGTGAATTGATTGTATAAGATTTATCTTTACAAATTTAAAGATATTTCTGTTGTATTGTCAGATGTTCTATTTCAGGAAGGTAGCCTAAAAGCTTTTCATCAGATAGTAGCAACTTCTTTTGTGGTTGAAGCTAAAGTTTTAGCAGCTGAACAAAAATGAATGCTATACCTAATCTCTATGTAAAACGTGGGCATTGATTAAATATGTATAATCTACATTTAAAAGTTGGGTATTGATTAAATATATATCATTACATTTTATTGAGTAACATATACATTGTGTATTCTTTTTAACAAATCAGGCTGGACGGGTTGTGAACCAAAGATTATACAGAAGCTGTTGCATACTTCTTTAAAAGTTTATTGAGACAACACTGATAACATTATTTTTCACTTCTTTGTGATTGATTAGTTTATATGTAATACCTAAATGTAATTAGTATTGAAACTAAGCTAAGCTTTTAGTCAACTGAAGAATGTCTCCCCATTAATAGTACATTTGTTTGGTGCCTGGGTGCAGTTCTCATAAGTGTGCATTTGTTATCCATGTAATGGATAAAAATTAGATGTTCTGTGTACTTTGGCAGAAATATCCTGTGATCAAATGTTAGATAAACTTATTTCTACAAACTACTGTAGCAACTTTTTTCTATATTTAATTGTTTTTGTAAATGTCAACAGAGGAATTATAGAATATTACAAATGCATTGCTTCTTCTAATCATTCACGTATAAGAACAATTTTTCTTTTATCATCTTTGTAAACATCACAGTTCTAACTTATTATAGAGTCACCTAATTTCCTTGATTTTGAGCACAATACTTTTTCAAGACTTTTGGCTTCATAATGATTGATGGTTTATATGATGAATATTGGATCTCTTCTTTAAAAATGAAAAATGTTTGGTTGATAAAAAACAGTGAATTTGTTCTTTATCTACTTTACCTCTTTATTGAATATTTTTCATTAAAATACTACAAGAGCTATTGTCAGGCAAGCAGAGTGCTTTAGAGTACATCTTTGTTCACCAGGAAGTCTCACACCCTTACCCATATACGTTTTCTAGTAAGGGAAATTGCTGCTCATACTTTATATCGTGACAAGAATCAGGTGCGTTGGAGACATGACACAAAGGCCCCTGAGGACATTGACCTCAGCAAATAAAATTAAGTCCTGTAAAAAAGCTCAGTGGAACATTTTCTTGGGCAAAAATCCCTAACCCAGGGAAGAGTATGCCTGAGTTTTCCGTGATAGAAATGGAGGTATAGAAATTGCAGCTTCCCTGGACCATTACATCTGGGTTCTTTGGCGTTTTTTTTTTAATAAATGAACATACCTGTAAAAAGGGGAAAAAAATTTGTCACTGATCTAGTAACATTTTCACCAAGTTCAGGAGAGCTGAAAGGCTAAGTGAGCACTGGTAAAAAGCCATTGAGAATCCAAACTCACTTAGACAAGGAGATGTGCATGTTAAATTCAGAGAATGCTAAAACCTTGCTAAGCAGGTTTCAGTTTATGCCATAAACTCAAAATTTATGTCATAGTTTTTTATTTAAACTAAAACTACACCCCTTGTTTTATGTCAACAATTCTGTTGTGCTTGCTAATACTGATGATAGCAAAGTGAGATGGAAGCAAAGCACAGATCACTGAACTCCAAATGGAGGTCGTTGTGGTACAGCCTTTACAATCATTATACAAAAACTAGGTTTTGGAATTCCATTGGCTTGGAAAAAAGTGTATTATATTTGGAAAGCTATAGGGATAGACTTAAATTTTATGGGATTTATGCCTGATAAATACAAATTTATTTTGACACAGTCTTGATTTTGCTATTAACATTAATTCAAGAATTAGTCCTAACAGTCTTCAATTTAAATTAAAAATTAAGATTAGTCTAATACAAGTGAATCATAGAACCTTTTAGGTTGTGGAAGACCCTTAAGAGCATCAAGTCCAGCCATAAACCTAACACTGCAAATTCTACCATTAAAGCATGTTCCTGAGCACCACATCTACACATCTTTTAAGTATCCCCAGGGAGGGTGACTCTACCATTTTCCTGGGCATCCCATTCCAATGCCTGACAACAATTTGGTGAAGAGGATAACCCTCTCAATAAAGAATATTCCATACTGCAGAAGACATGATCTCTGCAAAGACCAGAATTCTTTCATCACTGTTCCTGTAAAACCCTTGCTTTTAGCAGAACACCATTATTTAATAACTTGCCCCAGTCTCAGTCTGCCTTCTCCCTTGCCCTGCCAGCCACAGAGAAGCTCCTGTGGGATGCTGGCACTCCACAAAATCACTCCAGCAAAGCCAGAGAGAGCAACAAGAACTGGAGTTATCTAAAGCCACTCCTGAAGGGACTGAGGGGAAAATGGTGTTTCTGCCCTCACCACCTCTGGTCCTAGCTAAAATAATTTCCTTAACTGCAGATAAAAATCTCTTTCCAAGACATTACACAGAGCAAATTTTCCCTGTGAATCAAGCAGGACAAAATTAATGTGCAGTTTCTATTCCCACAGTTTTTTATCTGCAGAGAAAATAAATTTTTCAACCCCTATTCTCTTTTCTTTACTCTGTTATCCCCTATTCTCTTTTCTTTACTCTGTTATGCTGTTACCTTCCATAATGGTGGTCCTAGTTATCCTGGTGCTCATAAGATCTGCTTAGGTTTTGTGCCAATTTTTTGCACAAACAGATCTGTGAGAAATATTATTTTTCTTCCATATTTCATGATTGCACTGCTTCTGTTACTGTTCTCCAACAGCACAATCACCTATTGACTGCTAAATAAACCCAAAAATTGAACAGCATAATGCATAATGAATGAGTAAGTTTATGGGCAGATCTTTTAGTTACAGATCTCTCTGTGTTTGAGTGATGTTTGTCTTTATTTCAGCTGATCTAAAAATTGAAATGAGTGGTTGTATAATTGGTGGGTTATGTGAAATAGATCTCCAGCACTAAATATTTTGTGAAGGATTCTCCTGAGGAGTCTCACTTTTTCAAGTGGACAACAGCAGTTTAAATCTCATTTGTACTGTAAGGTTGTCAGGGAGCATATTAACGTCTGAGAAGTGTTAGAACAAAAAACAAAAACTTTATTTCCTGTTAACCAGAGTCTAGCAATCGTTGAAGAGTTGTGCACTGTTAGAAAATTGCAAGAACAACAGGCTACAAATAGTGCTAAAAAGGGGTAGGGGAGTAACCTTCAATTTGATTTGCATCATCCATTTTAGGTTTTTCAATTAGAAAGTTAAGTATATAAACATCTCTGTCCTATGTATCCCCCACTTAAGCCATTCCACGTTTTTTCTGCACTCTTCCCTTTTTTTTACCCTGTTCTCCTCCTGTCTCAGCCAGTCCTTTACAAATCAAAGTCCATGGAGCCTGAAGCCCTCTGCCTGTTTCCTCTTTAGCCCCCATTAGTGAGGGCTTGCCAGACTTTCTGTCAAAGGATTTCACTGTCTTTTCATATATTTCCCTGTTAGCATTCTGCAGCATTTTCATTTGGTTTCCATGTCATGCCCTCAGAAATGCTGTGAGCTGTCTTTAGCTGAGTGTAATACTGCTCAGCTTTGTGAAAAGTGAAGCCAGCCACAAAATTACTTTTTTGGGGTAGATTCTGTACAGCATTGCTGGAAACCCATGAGCCAGTCCCCTCATACACCATCTCTGCTTTGCTACTTTGCATGCTCTTCCAGAGTACTTCTGACATTAATTACTGGCATTACCACTGCATCTGTAACCATCACACCCTTTTTGTGTCCCCACCCTGATCCCCAACAAATTTTCCTTCCAATTACCTTGTGGCAAACTGTGCACTGAAATTTGATCATTCTAACCCAAAACATATGTACAGATACCATTTTATGCTACTGAGTTGATATTTTTATCTTTTTCTGTCACATTACCTAGGAAATTAGACATAAATGAACCTTTAATAATTTCTGTCATAAAGAATAATGATATGAAAGTAGGAATTTAGGAAATAAAGTTATCTCTGCATCATCTTAATGAGCACAGTCACATATTTTTCATACATAGCTCCCTCTGTCCTTTCCTACCCACTCTCCTCTTTCCTGGTAGAAATTGATTCCATGTCCATCAGCTGGGAAGTTACTTTTAGATTACAGGTATTTGGATGCATGTCAAGAGTCACAAGAGCTCAGACTGGAGGGACCTCAAGGATCATAAGGTCCAACCAAAATTGATCGTTAGCAGGACAAGAATAGATGGTGAATAATGAAAAGTGTTGCGTGTTGTCCTGGGCAGTGCGTTCTCAGTCTCCAATTTGTTCTTATGTAGTAGCAGATGGATTACTTAAATCACAGTTTTTACATTTCTTACTTGCAAGAGGTTTCTTTTTCCCAAGGGTTTTTTAGCACTTGCAGTGTGCTTTTCAGCAAGATTGAACACAAATCTGAGCAATCAAACTGGCAGCTAGAGTCAATTGGGGTTGTACCTTGAACCTACTAAAATGTCTTTATAAGTATTTTGAAAAATTCTGTCTTTATTATTTCAAATTGATTATCCAAAATGAGCCTGTATATTTGCTATTAATTTTCTCTGGGCTTAAATTTTTCATCTGTAAAGTCCTATCAGTTAAAATGGTGTTGTGAGATCAGTTCATTTATGTCAATTCTTTACAACATTGCTGTTCTCATGAGTGCCGTAGAAAAGTTAATGTGAAAATCAATCACTTCATCCTAAGACTAAAGTTTTAATGATGTTCTATAAATATGTCTTAAGCCAGCACAAGGAAAAATTATTTTAAAAATATATGGGAAAGGCAATGATTAACTGAGGAGTGAACTTTTTGTACCGTAACAGAGACAGAATTCTTGGAATACAGAATTAACCATGTGGCTGAATATTTCACTTTTGTGCAAATAACAGCAAGCCTTACTTCTGCCAGTTTCCTAAGACTGAAATACTTGACTTTTACAAGCTTAGTATTGTTTCTGGAATTTAGTCTTACAGGTACAGAGCAGTCAGCAATAATAACTATATGTAGTTTTAGTCAGACATCCATGAAAGTGCTGCTTGTCAGATTTTCTGTCAGTTTTTCAGTATAAGTGGCAGACTACCTAAGAAGCTCCTTTGTAGCTGAACCAACCCAGAAAAAATCCTACAAACTGAGTGATCAATCCAAGATTGTTAGTGCAAGACCTAGAAATATGAAATATTTTAAAGGGAAAATATTTTATACATGAAGGTAAATGTACATTATCTCATTTTTGTCAAACTTTCAATAGTAAAAGATCCTTCCTTTGGCTTTTTGTGTAGTTTGAGGCTAGAGCTCTGTAGCTATATCCAGTTTCAATGTCAATGAGCTCTTGCCCCTTTCTTACTTAAAATCTGAGTTATAACCATGCAAAAAATGTGAGTTTTAGCCTTGAGAGTTTTTTCACAGAGAAAATTTCTCATTTGAATTTTCCAGGTTTTCCGTTTATGTTTTGGGTTTGTTTATTTGTTTGTTCTTTCATTTTTATGCAGGTATTTGTTCTGCCTTAAAATTGACAGTACCATCTCATACCATCCATGGTATTGAGGGGCAACCACTTCATCTTACTGTTGACTACAATTTCAATGCTACAGCTTCTGAAATCCAGATAATTTGGCTTTTTGAGAAGTCTCAAAGTAATCCAAAATACTTGCTTGGCTCTGTAAATCAAAGAGTAGTTCCAGACTTGGAATACCAGCATAAGTTTACCCTTATACCACCGAATGCATCTTTGAGGATTAATCCATTGCATATAAGTGATGAGGGCAATTACATTGTAAAAGTCAATGTCCGTGGAAATGGGACCATAGCTGCAAGTCAAAAGATTCAAGTAGCTGTTGATGGTAAGTTAGTGAAAGATAGTATCTTCATTTTGAAAATAAAATTACGATAGTTTTGAAGTACTGGTTCTTAGTATACAGTTACGATAGTGTCTCATTTAACACAACCATACATGAATAAATGCTAACAATTAAGTTATATTGTTTTCTACTGCTGCTGGAGGGATTACTAAAATACATCTTTAAGCAAAATTAATATATTGACTGATGTTTCTATATCATAAGGAAAAAAAACTGAAGAAGTATAGAAACATTTAAGATTAAATTAGACAGACATCTAAAAAATAAGATCTAACAAATTTATGCTGTGCTATCATGTAGATGCATTGAATTTCAAATAGTCTTTTTCTCTGAACTTTACCTCCTGTAACAAAGAGAAGTCATTGACTTTTGCTGGTGACTGTAGCCCTATGTCTGTAAAAGAAGCCCAGATTTGAATTCATGAAGTACTGTACTTTCCTCTTTAGACTCTGCTCTCTGTATTGGGGACTTAAAGAAAGTGGAAATGGGAAAGAATTATTTAAAAGGATGACAAGAGGCTTCTGTAATGTTTGGATTATACAGAGGGAACCCTGTAACTGTTGGGCTTGGAAGGAATGAGATGAATGACATCTTGAAGTAACAAAGTTGTAGCTGCCATTTAACTCCCAAGCCCATCCCAGTTTGCAGACATCTTCAGGACTGGATCACCCATATTTCAGTGGTGCCCAGTGTGGGCAAAGCTGTGGGCAGTCATGCTGAGAAGTCACACACGGTGGGCAGGGTCATGCTTTGCGCTCTTTTCGTTTCTGTGGACTCGGTGATTTGTATATGAGGCAAGAGGCCATGGTACACCTGACTGCAGCATTTATCCTACCACCCATAATATAAATAGTCTGGTTTTATTTATGTACCATAACAATTCTTACAGTCACCAGCTGAGAACATGGCCTTTTTTTAACCTTTAACTACATTTAAGAGATAAAATTTGAAACATGAGTAATTTCTAGAGAGAATTATGATTGCTATTTGAAATATCTTGACCACGATGGCTGTAATATAATGGCTTGTCACTTTAACAACTCTTCATATCTCTTTATTTTACAGTTCCAGTCACAAAGCCAACTGTACATACTGAACCATCTTCAGGGGTAGTGGAGAATGTAGGGAATATTACCCTAAAATGTACTGTGGATAGAGGTACAAGGGTAAATTACCAGTGGATGAAAAATGGGAAGCGTCTCCATGCTGGCCCTAATTATATCTTTTCATCAAACAATGCTACGCTTCTAATTGTTCCTGTTGTAAAAGAAGACATTGGGAATTACAGCTGTCTTGTATCTAACCCTGTCAGTGCAATGGAAAGTGAGATAATTGCACCAACCATATATTGTGAGTATATGAAATATTCATTATTATCTTTGCATTAATTATTTGGCTGGAATGAGTGCCTCCAAATATGAAAACAGGCGGAAAACAGTTGAGTTTGTTTGTAATAGCTCTAACTTAAAAGAGGATATTAAAATTATTCAGTGTTGTGTCGTTGTGAAGACCAGTCTCAACTGCAGAATTCAAATAGGAACTTCAAGATTTTCAGAGATGTCTTCAGATGTGACTGAAAGGAAAAAAATAATTAGATTGCTATACATAAAAATACTCTTAAAAATGGAAACAACAAACTATCAAAAAGCTGAGCACAGGAAGTACCAGGCTGAAGGACTGGTATTAATGGGTTTCCTCAAGAACATTTTAAGTCTAGTCCTTTTTAATATTTCCATTAATGGCACCAGAAGAAAGATAGAGAGTATCTCAATGAACTTAATTTATGACACTAAATAGGAGTGCTGAATGACATTGACAGAGTAATAGAGCTGTGATGAAATTTGCTAGTAAAAAAGGAAATGGACATGCCCTTTCAGGGAATAAAAAACATGAACTTCTGCAGATAGGATTGAGATTGATTGGAAAGTAATCAAGGCAGTGAGCCTGGGTGATTGAGCTATCACAAGATATCTATGAACTGACAGCATGATTCAGGCATGAGAAAGACATATTTAATTCTAGGGTAGTGAGCAATGGATTTCCAACAAGGAAACAAAGGGAATGCTGATGGCACACAGAAGATAAGACCACATGTACAATACTGCATGCAGTCCCTGCAGATCCCAGAATGCTGATCTCGAACTGTAAAGAAAAAAAGAAAGGAATGGAGAAGAGACAGAGAGACTTCAGTCAGGCTTAGCAAAATTAGAGGTGAAAGAAGTGATTGCATTCCACATCAATGGGAAATATGAGGGAGCAAGAAGGGTTGCATAAAGACCATTTTTTTCAGAAAAATAAACCATAAGGTAGCCATGTATTTTGACTGGAGATGAAAGCACCTGAGAAACTAATTGAGTTGGAGGAAACAAGACTGATTTAATCACCATTCAACAATTATACTATAAATCTTAGGGCATTCTCATTTTCGTCCATGTCAGGCATTCCCAGTGCCTCCTCAATTTTCAAGTAGCACATGCTATGCTCTAATCCTCATGTCCTCAGGGGCTGAATTATCCTTCTCAGAGGAGAGCTGAAATTAGACAGGTTAGGACTTACTTTGCTACCAGTCCTATTCAGATATAGCTGGTTTACCCAGGGGCCAGTGTGGAAGGCACAGTGTGGGGACTGGAACTGAATTCCTGTCCAGCCAAGGGCTGGTGCTCATCGCTGCTTTCTCCAGGCTCTGTCATCTGACAGCTGGACAGCTCAACTTGTTATGATTGCCCTACCAATATATTCAAAACCTACATCTCTTACATCTCTAGCTCTCATATTTTCCTCCTCCTTTCATCCCCTTTCATCTCTGATTATCTATTTTGCTACTCTTTTTAAATTATAACTTGGAAGAATTGGGCAAGGGAGTGACTTGCATCTAAAGGGTGAGGGAAGTCTCCACACTGCACCAGAAGAGAAAAAGACTGCCTAAATTAGCAAAGCTTAAGAAGGACATTGTTAGATATGAGCTGATGTAAGCTTATAAAATTGACAGCAATGGGTACTTGAAGAAGCAGTTTCAAAGAGTCCTAAACAGGGCAGGTATTAATGGAGCTTACATCTCATTAGACAGAGGAATCATGATGCACTGTTCTACAAGAAAATGACCAGTGCTGATGGAGCTTTAACTTATCACCGTTGTAATTTTAAAAAAAATCACGCTTTCCTCAAAGTAGCATTTTTATATGCCTGCTTTTGTAGAGTCACAATCTCAGCTCACTTATGTGCTTAAAGTGCTAAGAAAGAGAGCTGAAGGTGCATGAATGCAGTTCCTCTACTTCGTTTCTCACTTTAATGAGCTGTGAATCAACTTTATACAGCACTATCCTCAAAGAATACCTACATACCACTTGGGACACTGTATCCAGCCTGACAGCCTTCTTCCAATGCAATAAAGTCAGGTCAGGCTAGAAAAACATCTGCCACTCTTGCTACCTTTCAGACAGCTCTGTTTGTTGCACAGCCCATATGAGATTTGAATTTCTGACCTGTTGTACACAGGATTGTCTCCAAAGCACTGATCACGCTGAGAGGTGCCTGGGACACTTGCTCTGACAATGTGTGTGCCCTTCAGTCCCAGCTCTGGTACTGCTTCTTCCTGTCTTTCTCACTTAATTACATGTATTTTTCAGCAAGTTTATAAAATCTTTCCAAGCTCTAAATTGGAAACCTGGTTTTGTTTACCAGAATTTTAAAATCTCAAAGTTACCTAAGTGTCCGCACTTCTTGAATCTTTTGCTGTTTGTGTGGTTGTGCTATATAGCTCTATCAAAAACCTTGAGATTCACTTTTTCTCCATGTGTATGAATATTATTGTGTATGCATTTTCAGAATTCATCACAACTGAGGGTTTTCTTCGTGCATAATGTAAAATCTGGGGAAAAAAGTATTAAGAGCAAACAATGCAATGCTGAAAGGCTGCAAATACATGTGGTACTCTCTATGTCCAAGTCAGTGATGGGAATTGGGGTCTTACTTCCTGAGCTATATTAAGTCACCTAATTTGGTTTAACCTCTGCCTGTAGAAGTAGTTTGTCTCCCAGCTCCCAGTTGTCAATAACGATCCAGAACAGGCTTTGGGATCTCTGTCTGCCATATGTCATTGCTGTGGGGGAGTTACTGGAGGTGATAAAGAAAAAGTCACTCACGGTAAATACCTGCCATCTGCTTGGAAACTGTGGCAGTCCCGTAGTGATAGGAGCAATTGGAAATATTCCCACAGAGCAGTAAATTGTTACTCAGAGAGATTGATTTATTATTTTACACATCATTTAGTTAACTGGTTTTACTGAGACAAGAGGCAGTTTTCTGTAGAGAACAATACTGGGAAGGGAAAATAGAGCTGAGGGATCCATGAAGGCTGTAATTGTGGGGTTTTACTGAGTATGAAAAGTGGTTTTTAATTCATGTCTTATTAATATTATCCTGCTTCTCCATTAGTTATGATGATAATGCAGCCTGGAACATGGCTATTGCAGCCGTGTGACTCAGAAACAAGTTATTTCAAGACTGGAAGAAGGTGCTGTCCTCTAGGCTGCAGCAGACACTGTTGTACTGTGTTGATAGAGTTGAATTGAGCAGACTAAGTGGGATTTTTTGCCTCAGGTCTTCCAAAAGATAGAATATCCTTAGTACTAGAGAGGTAATGGTTAATTGCCTGCTTTTCAGAATCATCCTTGAAGCTGTGTATATCTGTCAGTTACACAGTGTTTACGGACCTTGATGTACACAATGCTCAGGAGAGGCAAAAGTTTGCTCCAGGCAAAGCAGAAGGGTTCCTGATCCTAAAGTTACCTGAAGTGTTGACTTCAGCAAGGAATGCTGCTTGTCAGATTTTGCCAAAACCTGGCTATTTCTTAAGATAATCTCTCTTTTATTTTTTCAAAGTTACTTCCTCGGCCAGTGTGTGTCAGTGTTTGTATAATGATTTTTTTCAACTTGCAGCTTTCATTAAAATCTAGTTCTCTGTGTTATCTCTTTATGCTGCACTGTTACTATACTGATAAAAAAGCAGAACTCAGTTCTGATTCTTTTGTAGGCTGTGGCAAACCACCCACTACGTTGAGGGGGCATGGGAACCAGACAGCTATTCTTACCATTAATCTCTATTAACACATATCAAAGTCATCAGTGAAAATAAAAGCTAATTTTCCTAAGAAGGGAGAATTGGATTGGAAGAACCACTGAATTGCTCTGAAAAGGGAAAAAAGTATGTTCCTGCCTATAAATAGTGTGTGAGGGGCTTTATTTCATTAATGAAAATGTCAAAGATCAGTACGTCTCTTCTCCTTTCAGATCTGAAAAAAAAAGGGAAGTAGATACCCGTATGAGGTGAGCCCCTGTGAAAAGCTCCCCTTCCACAGAAACATGCAGTCCAAGTGAGGTCAGCCAAGCCAAAACAGTGGTGTATAGGTCTGTACTTCACAGAAATGGTCATTACAGGGTCAGCTGGCTCTTGGAGACAATAAAGCAAGTGACTCAGGAACTGCAGAGCCTGTGAGGAAGCACCCCAGCATCTAGAATTTAAAGAAATTATTTGATTCTTCAGAGTGGCTGCTGCAATGTGGGAGCAGCACTACTTCATGCTGAAGTGTATTTCATTTCCCAAGAAAATATTATGTGTGATGTTGGCCATTCCTTAAAATGAGACTGCTAAAAGCTTACCACTAGGAAGTAAGTAGAGAAAATGGAAAGGTTGCCAAGTTTATGTTGTGAAATATGGACATTTATTTAAATGAAGACTAAACTGAAGTCCTATGTGGTGGTCTATATTCTTTTGTCTAAGCCCTAACAAACAGAAAAAAACACAAAATGGCCTGGTTTGTGCTGTGTGCTGGTGGCTTAGATGTTCTTGAAGAATAAATGAGTCTTATAAAAAAAGACAGACAGTAAATAGAAGTGTATATTAGAGGAAGTTCTGACAGCATCCTGAATTTCCTGGTGGGAAAGAGAATCTGAAATGTACCAGTGTGCAGCTTCATGTAGCAGGGACTTTCCCGTTCAAACCCAGCAACATTATCTTAATTCTTCCAGACATCCATAGGAAGGTGGAAATATTACTCAATTCCACTGTACTGTGCCCATTTTGTGCTACACCACTCTGTGTGAGGCAGCTTTGCTCATCTTCAGGGATCCTACCAAAAAGACATTCTGCATATTTTCTTCTTTGACTCTGTCAGTATTAAGTCTGTACATTTTTTAGTTATCCATGTAAGTCCTCAGCAACATTAAAATCATTTGGTAGTTTGGGGGCTTTTTAAACTAGAAAAAGTGATTTAATAAGGCACACTTCAATTATTATATTCTTTACATTAATTTCTTTATTTGATAACTGTAAAAATAATTTTAATGTATAAAGATATAAAAACCCAAATGATCTGAAATGTTCTTGTAAAAATAGCGTGAGAAATATTCTTATAATATTTAAGTATATTGTATCCCTTTTTTTATTTTCCTGTGCAGGTTACAGTAAAAATACTGATCTGCTACATTTTCAGATAAATGAACACATGACTATGGAACAACATATGCCTCTTCTAAGTATATTCAGAAAAACAATTTTTCTTTCAGCAGAAGGGCTTACTCTTAAAAAAAAAGCATAGTTGTTGGAATAGTACAAGCCTACTAAAGTGGAGGGAAAGTTAAAGTTTATTCTAGCAGTTATTTATGGAAACATTTCTCTGAACTCATCTAAGGCACACCCCACTTAATATTATACCTGTAAGTTAGTTCCCTAAATAATTATTGTACTGTAAATTATTGCAGTGAATGTAATATTCCAAGGCTAATTTGTACACTTTTAAATGTGCAGAGAAATCACTTCTGCCAGTAAGTTTGACATTGAAGTAGAATATAAATATGTCCCTGAAGATGTGCTCCTTTACTTCATAGAACTCTGCTTTCAATTTTCATTCTTTTTATCATACTGAGAAATACATAACCATGCTTTTTCCCTAAACAACAATTAGACCAGTATTAAATAGGTGTTGCATGAGCTAAGCCTAGCACAAATCCAGTTATTGAACTGAAAGCCTTTTATTTGGAATGACTGAATGCCAGCCATTCTAAAGGCTATTTTAATTTAAATATTCTGACTTTAGAGATACACTTCTGATTAAAGTTTAATAATGTAATTTGATCTTCATTTTCTCACTATATTTCCCTTTTCTTTTCCAATGCAGATGGACCTTATGGACTTAGAGTCAAATCAGACAAAGGTCTGAATATAGGGGCAGTGTTCACAGTTGACGTGGGGGAAGTTGTACTGTTTGACTGCTCGGCAGATTCAAATCCACCAAATACTTATTCATGGATTCAGAGAGATGACAATACCACTCAAGTAATCAAATACGGACCCCATCTGGAAGTTGTATCTGATAAAGTGGCTCAGAAGACAATCGATTTCATGTGCTGTGCTTTCAACAATGTGACTGGAAAACGAGATCAAACACACTTCACAGTTGTGGTTACTTCTGTAGGTAAGAATGTAACTTCATTGCTGTCGGTGTAACATGTGAGTGGAGCGTCAGCCCCAGAAAAAGGAAGTCATTCTTAGAATATCGAAATTGAGTTCTTGCCAAGTATGTAGTAAAGGGGTTTTTGGACTTTCTGTGGGATACAGGTTTTACTTGCAGTATGACACAGCTTGGAACACTACCTACTAAGAAACTGAAGTTTTGTGGAATTTTATTACAATGTTCATGTAAATGATTTCCCTGTCATATTTATGAATCTCTGCATTGATTGCTGGGTTCTGAAGAGCACATGCCTTTATTTCTCATACACTATAACCTCTGATCCTGTATGATTGTGTTCAATAGCAGCAAAGCAGTTTTTCAGAAAATCTCCAGAAGCATTAGAGCGAAGAACAAGATACTGAGGAAGTCTGATATGTCTTCTCAGTACAGATGGATACAAGTATTTCGCGATAAGGAATTTATGCTATTCATATTGTTTAGCTATAATAGCTATTGCTATTATGCTATGTTCAACAAGATAGCCTAGATTGCCTCTTGGAAAATTTTACAAAGCAATTTCACTTGTGCTGAGCAAAGAGCTCAACCGTTTGTTAGTCTGGTAAACAAGAAGAGAAGATGTCTGTCATTCAGGCTGACTGATTCATCATAAATCCAGGGCTTTCAGTATGCTGGAAGGAAGATGGGTTGCAATTTCACAGGAAGAATACTGCACTCAAAAACTAAAGGTTGTGCTTAGTAGTTAAAGGAAATGCAACCAGAACTATGTGTTGAGAGAAATAAACATGACATTTCTTCAGGAAGTTCATGTAAGCTGTGATATTCAGCTGAGATTTCCTTTCAAAGGCCAAAAAGGAGGGAAGACTCCACAGCTTCATGTTTAGTTGCACTTAAAATAATAGATTTGCTAATTTCAAATATTTTACTTAGATCTTATTAAAAAATTTTATCCTGTGTATGTAAAAATATAAAAAGTATAATTTTCCCTCTCTACAGCCATTTTCTTTTTGATGAGTGTTGATTCAAATAGCACCAAACCCAGATGTCAAGGCTACGGTTTGCAGAGCAGCACTGACTGATTGTAGGAGGTGTGAATTCACACATAATTCATTCTCAGTGATGCTGCTCAGGCTAAATTCTGATTGTAACTGAATAAATGTACTAAGCAAAGACTATGAAAATTGTCTATATTCCTTTTCTTTATCCCCATAATCCTAGATACAGAGCCTGGATCATGGCATTCAAAATAGTGGAAACCCCATTTTCTGTAGCAACCGGAACTCTGATGTTTCAGAAGATCTTGCACAACTTCCCCATGGGACAGAAACTCGCCTATACAGTGCTTTAGACAGCTGCCTAATTAACCCTAAAAATTATCAATAAAACAGTGATTTGAATAAGTTACAATGATATCAGTAACTGCAGTAAGTTGTTACCCAGTTTTAGCCAACATTTTAAAATAAGATGCAGTATCTCATGTACACCAGTCATTGCTCAGTTTTCAAGTTTGTCAGCTTGAGTGTGTTCAATGCATGCAAAGAGCGTGTCTGTTTTCTGCACTGATATATCTGTGGAGATGTGATTTATTGAGTTTCCATTTGAAATTGCTCATTTTAAAGAACAATTTTAAGGACTCATCTGGTTCTCAAGCATTTGGACTTTTTCTTTCTAAGGAAAGCAGTACACTGAAGGACTTTGAAAAAAATGGTGAAATTGCAGTGATTTATTTTCCAGTATCTTTAGGACACATCTGGCAAGAAATCCTCATATTTAATCTTCATGAAAACCACTGCACATTTAGCCAGCACAATGCCAGTGAATTACATGGAGGTGTAAGTAGATGTAAGCAATTCTAGCTCTCTGCACAGGAGTCCATCTACTACTGGAAACACATCCAGCTAAAAAATACACATTTTAATGGTACTAAAAAATCTGACACTAGCAAATATGCAGCATTAATTTACCTGTATGGATTGTGACATGTCCTTTAATTACATGAATTCTGCTCAATTCAGAGCAAAAGGAGGAAATTAAGAGTGCACAAGCAACTATGTCTAGCATTTCCTAGCTTTCACAATCATGTCTTTGCAAACTCACTGCAAATGTTTTCCATGTGCTTTTAAGTATGTAATCTATGCAATTTGTGTTTGTGTTGAATGAGAAAATCCTGCTGGAAAACTGCTGCTAATGCATATCTTAGAAAAAGGCCTGAGCTAAGGAAAGAAATATTTTGAATGTTTAGATATGAATACAAATAAATATAACATGGTGGAATCACCATCCTTGGTGGTGTTTAAGGAAAGACTGGGCATAGAACTTAGTGCCATGGTGGTCTTTGGTCATAGGTTGGACTCAGTGGTCTCAGAGGTCTTTTCCCACCTTCTTAATGCTGTGATTCTGTGATAATTTATTGTTTTCTGATGTGGTTTGATAAACAAACAGACTTTCAGTGATCTGAAAATCTTTAGAAAAAGCCTAGTGGATCTTTCATCCTCTCCTCCTTTATAGTTCCTACTGCTAGGAGAATTTCCCTCCAATCTAGCACAAGCTGCTCTCTCACCCTATTTTTTGGTAGTTCAATGTCCTTATGTCTCAAGTTATAATATCCATCTTCTTTTTGTGATGCTGTAATTTGTGGATTACATTTACTGACTTTCATTTAGCTCTAGGCACTAATCTGCTCTGGAGTCTTTTCTGATATGCATATCATTGCTTTTTTAATTCAGGAGATTTGTGGGGAAAAATAAATATTACCCATTCACACGACCCTCATTTTGTATCTGTTTTGTATCTCTATGCAGGTTTACTAGCTTCAGATTAATTTAAAAAGATGAATTTTTCAGTGTCATTTTAGCACATTGTAAAGAACAAGAAATTAAATACCGTACTCATCTTCTTTGTCACAGGGTTGGAAAAGCTGGCCCAGAAAGGAAAATCTTTGTCTTCGCTTGCAGTAATAACAGGAATTTCATTATTTTTGATCCTAGCTATGGCCTTTTTATTCCTATGGAAAAGATATCAGCCACATAAAGGTATGTAAAAGTTAAGCACAGTCCGGCTCTTCTTTTGGACTGTTGGAGCAAAAAGAATAATTTTTCTTTTATTTTTTTTTCAGTGATACAACAGAAGCTACAGAGCAGGTACAAAAATAATTAATTCTTATGCCTACAAGTCCTTTCCATCCAGAGAATTGCATTTTTATTAATATTAATTTTCTTTCCTTGGCTTATGACGTCAAACTGAGAAACATGTTTATGTTTTCTAGGGCAGAGGCTGATTACAGAAAGGCACAGGCATTTTCAGGTAATGGTAATGAAATAAATGTGAGCATAAGGTCAGAATACATTCCTGAAATAAAAAAATGGCATCCCTGAACAAAGACAAAAAAAAGAAGGAAAGGAACAAAAGTGTGTTTTTACATTGGGTTGCATGCCTCTATAATCGCTTAATTAAGATAAGACCTAAATGAGAAGTCAGCATGGGTTTAGCTCATATCTGGAGCTCATAGCAGTATGTACTGTTGTCTTGAGTTCTATCTGTTAATCCCAGTATTCTGGTATTGGACTACCTGGATTCCACTGTTGTGACCAAAATTACTTAAATCAGTGTTATTCTGGGATGGCAGTGAGAGGTGATACACCATAAGAGGATTAAAATTGAAAATGTTCATGGCATCAACTGTTATCAAAATAGTGAGATAATGACATTGCAGTATATATATTTAACTTTCTACCATATTCTGTACCACCTTTCTCCCTCTTTTCCCTCCACAATCCTTCCCACATGATCCTAGGCAGGAGATGCTAGAGACTAGCCATCTTTGGAAGGCTATCACTTTTATTCCCATTCCTTTCTACCAAAGCATCAGCGCTACCATAAACTGCTACATGCACAACGATAGGGAAGTATATGAAGCTTAGGAAGGTAAGAAATAACTTGAGCACAGAGGGCTCATCACCCTGGCAAGGGGCTTCAAAGGCCAGAATCTCAACATTGTTGTTAGTGCTGCAACCTTTGCTGAGAGGTAATGCCCAAGAGACAACCAAGAGCCTCAGATCTCCTCAACAGTAGGAGGGTAGATGAAGAGACTAACTACACCTAAATACAAGCTGTATCTGAAGACCCAAATAATACTGTGGCACCTGTTAGTACCATGTTCTCTTTTATTATTCTTAGCATGATAAAACATTCAGGTGGTACTGCCTCACTACACTATAGATGTGCTGAATATATGAATTCAGCCTCTTTTCTATTGGAAATGAAAATAAATTGGTCATTTTAGCCTTCCAGAATAAAGAGTATGAATGTCTCTACCAAAATTGTTGCTGAGATTAGGAAGAGGCTCCTCACTTGGTCCAAGGTGTGGGAAATCACCAAGTGCTGTGCATACCAGCTCTGCAGCTATCCTGCCTTGCTCCACACCAGTTTAGGAGCTTGGCAGGGAAGGGGTTCAAAGCAGATCACATAACCGGTATTCAGGTGTTTTAAAAATTAGGGGAAAATACATTGACAGTCATTATTTTCCAGGCTCATATTACATCTCTATTTTTAATTGTTGTTCTAACTTCAGGACATGAAAGTGCTTCTGATGATTTTGGGATATATGAATTCATCACATTTCCAGATCTTACCAGTGGTTCTAGGGTATGTGGTTTTATACTGTAAACAGACAGTTTCTCTTCTATTTCTGTAAGTATATTAAATATCTGTACTAGAATCCTTCTGTAGGTTTGCTTCTGCTGCTTCTGTTGCTTTTTATGGACACCATATTCATGGCTGTTGTTTACCCTGTACTTGCTCTTTCTTTCCTGTGTTAGTAGTTCAGTACTTTGTAATCAACATAGTGCAGAAAGGAATAACCAAGCTCTGAAGACAGCAATCTCAGTTCAACTGCCCTATATTAAAAGGCTATTTGTGGAGTTGAGTAGTTGGGTAGCACTGAACCACTCGTGTCACACAGGCAAGAATACTATTGTGATGCCATTTTCTCCCTTGACCCTAATATTTCTGCTCATGCAATATTCAACCCTGGTAGTGCAGAAAAGGCTCAGGAGGGGTATTTAAAGTTTAAATGTAAGCTAAGTCAGCTATATTTCACAAAAATTATTTCGTTAGCTTTATGTATTGCGAGGGAGGAGTTGAGCAAAGGAATTTTGTTAGCAGAAAAAAAAATCCTGCAACATTTGCTGCTTCCTTGCATTGTGTCTATGCTGATATTACTGTATAGCAGTTGGAGATCATTCTGATGTGATGTAAAAGGACAAAGAAAAAAATGAGAAAAAGAGCCACAAAATTTAGGGACAACAATAAAACTTGAAGGAAGTAGAAAAAAGACTTTCCCTTTTCTGGGGAAAATTGCCAGCGATGTAATCTTGTTTCTTTGGAGAGTATCAATTTGGTCAGGTAAAGGAGAGCTCTTAAAGCATGATCACATTGTCACACCTAATTTTTATTTATGATTAGTACTCATAATACATGATGTCAAAAAACAGTCATATATTAATTAATTATCTTCTCTGATGGAGTTAGATGTTTGAAATATACATTTATAGGGCTAAAGTGCTACCACAAATGTTAGTGGAGAGGACAGACTTTTACAGCATTAGAGACAAAAGACTTTTAGAAAACAGAGGAGGTGAACTATATCTGTTATAGTTTGTGCCAGCAAGAGTCTTATTAAGTTTAGAGATCAGACCCTAAATCATTAAAGCCTTAAGCACACTGTGATATTATGCTGAAGAGGGTATATTTAGATTACATATTAGGAATATATTCTTTGCTGTGAGGATGGTGAGGCACTGGGACAAGTTGCCTCAGTTGCCGCTGTCCTATCCCTGGAAGTGTTAAGAGTCAGACTGGACTTCAAGTAACCTGGTCTAGTGAAAGATGTCCCTGCCCATGGCAGAGGGGTTGGACCTGGATGATCTTTAGGGTCTTCCAACCCAAACCTTCTATGATTCTATATCCCTTAAGCTGATCCTATCACAATATCACGTTCTTCCAGGATCAAGGCTTACATAGGTCAGGAGAGAGAGAGCAGTGAAAAGAACAGGATGGCTGGAGCAATGAAATCTACTATAATTCCCAGTAAAATTTCAAGGAACAGGAGAAACTCCACTGGTTTATGTTCAGCTACTCAACTTTATAGCATTGTAAATTAAGTCCACACTTGATCCACTGCTTCATTTTAGTCCGCAGAGAAAGTGGTGATAATGAAAAACTGGAGGCTGGGTATAGGCAGAAAGACTGGTAATTCCTTATGGATGCAGAGTCTAGGTAAATTTGTCTTGACATAAGGGGAAATTCATATACTGAACATCTTGAACAGTCAGTATTACTTGATTTATGGAAATTCCTTGCATTTCTCTCTCTTTGACCAGCCAGTGGGAGTTTTATGCTGAACCCATGCCCTGAATATTTGCTGCTTTTTTACTGTCTGTTCTCTTGCTTTTCTCTTTATTAAATGTTTCTTTCTTGACTTGTGGACCATTAATATAAGGTATTTGCTGTATTAAATGCAAAAGCTACATCCTAAATCTTTTAAGGGGCTAAATGAATTTAAAACTCTTACTTGCCTTACTGTTAATGTGATGAGAACTACCCAAAATGAAATGTAAACTATCAGAGATTACCTGTTCAATCCACAAGAAAAACTTTGATGAAAAGTTAAAAAAATTACAAGTCACATTATCAGTTTAATTTATGTTGACTCTTTTCCTATTTGTACTTACAGTAGGAATACACTTTGCTGCTTTCAGGTTTCAAGTCAGTCTGTTCCTGGCTCTGACTTTGTCACAGGCCAGGATATGCTAAATACCGTTTATGAAGTTATTCAGCACATTCCTGAGCAGCTGCAACAAGACCACCAACAGTAAGTTACAGACTGTGTTCACTCACGTGGTAGCTCAAAGCCAAATACTTTTGGATCCAGAAAAATTTACGTTTTGGTAGCTGTTTTTTTATTCCACTGAGAGAGTTACAGAAGGAGAGACATAAGCTACCTTAATTCCTCCACCATTTCCTATCCAGTCCCCCACTTTTCCTCAAGACTCCAGTCTGTTGTTTCATTATGCCAGTTTCGTTAAAGTGTGAAAAACAAAAGGTAAGATCTTCAAACACAGCTTCAAATTAAAATTCCCACTTAATTTAATGGGGCACCGAAACATCAGCACTTCCTGCTCAGCAAGTTAAATATTCAATCAAAGCAGTTTAATCTGCACATGGCTTCCAGACCTGTCAGCCATGTGCCAAGTAGAGTTAGGGTGGGGTTTTCTGCAATGTTGAAACTGGTCAGCTGAATAATAGTCAGCTTGTTAAAATAGTCACTGAAATATTAATGGACTAGTACTTGAGTAAGGCATGTCTCCATAACAAAAGAATTCTTATTCTGGCTGGGAACTCCGTAGAAACACTTTTGCCCAGTTAAATACCAGGAAGGCCCCAGTACATTGTGCTTATGTCTCATAGGCCTGGTTTTGTTCAAATCACCTACTTATTGGCATAAAAAGGGTGAATACGCTAAAGTTTCTGTAATTGTGGTATAGCTGCCATAAATCTGTTGTAAATATTGTAAGTCTTTCTTACAAATTAAAAACAGCAAACAAGACTATTATATCACATTTTCTACTATTTTTTTATATGTTTTGTTTCTTTTACATTTGAAAAGAAAATACACACTTAACAATAAGCTAATCAGTTGGCTGAGTAATCACAATGTTTATGTGACTGCATTAAACTACAAAAAATTTTGTGCAGGTTATATCTTCAACTGTGTGTCCAAGTTATGTATGTAAACATGCAGCCATGCTTGTCAAAACAAGTTGGTCAGTGAGAAAGCAACACTGAATTGCTAATGATGTTTTTGTTCTACTTGAAATTTTTCACTTCAAACCCTAGGATTTTTAAAGCTGTGTGTAAAACATACCATTCATAAAGTACATGTTTTCTAGCTCTTCCTCTTACATGCATTCCTTCTCAACTTTCTCACTGATATATGACCCCTCTGAAAAAAGGAATAAATGAAACAACAAGGTGACTTGAACTTTGTGACAATTCAGAGTTCAACTTAAACTTTGCAAAACATATTCTGTAGTTGTAAAGGACTCATTTGCATAAACCAATTTTTCCTGCTCTTTTCATATTTCATATTTTGAAAAGGAAACATAAGAAAAAATTTTCACTAATAGCACAAAATCTGCTAAGCATGATACTGAGTAAAGTACTCAGATTAGAAGGACCACATTCATGAATTTTCCAGTTCCTGATCTGCTGAGGTGCGCTCTGAGTGGTAAATAAATAAGGACAACTGAGTCAATACTGATGCTTACAGCAGGATGCTTCGGCTTTCAGTATAAGAGAGAAACAAAACACCACAGAACAGAGAATGAAGCTGGGAAAGTAATTGCAGACTCCTGTAGTGCAAAGTAATGATTGCTTGTGGACAAATCCCACAGACTTGGTATGCAGTCATCTGTACAATAATCAGCAATATTCATGTGAAAAATGATACAAAACTTGCTTGCACTCTCATTATGGCAGGAATCGCTCCTTCTACAAAGCAACAGATATTATGGGAGCCAAACAGATTTGTTGATTAAGTGGTCACTTAACTCTTATTCCTACTGCTTCTGACTGGAACCGATGTGATTTCACTGATTTATTAAAAAAAAATATGTAAAGAAAAATCAGTCAAAAGCAATGTTTAATTCTCAGATTTAAAGTTTGAAAATCTTTCAAATCCTCACTTAGAATGTAATTTCACCAGAATTAGCTGGTGTTTTCTCTCTTGCTCTTACAAATCCCAGTGACAGAACCAGAAAATTTGCAGACTAGTCAATGCCTAACACCTGGGAATAGCTATTTCCACTTTTCATCATGCTTTTTTCAGCCTTTTTATCCTTTCATTCACAAATGCACTTATGCCTTTGACCCTTAATAACTACAAAATGTTTGATGCACACCAGCTCTTGAAAGGTAGAAATACCACTGGAAAATAATTAAATTCTTTAATTCTCTTGGGTTTAGACTGACAGACTTATAACTTAATTACAGTCAAAACATGAGGTGAGATGATAGCTGGCTTTGCACTTTTACATTCATGTGCTTCCTTTAGTTGCTTTTCACAACAGTCCTTTGTAGATTTACCTCCTCTGCTCCTCCAAAGAATGAAAGGGAAAACACGAAATCAGATTTTGAGGAAACTGTTCTGCTCCATCTCTGGGCTCTACAGTCACAGGGAGTTATGGGACAGACATTCTCAAGTATTTCATTAAACAGATTCTTTTAAGCTATTTTGGTTTGATTCTTTTCTCATCCTTGGACATTTTTTACACTAAATATAAATCCTGTGACAAACTGAACAAAAGGTTCTTCCTCATATGAAAGAAATCCAAAAATGGCTGCCAAAGTTAATAAGCAAGAGGTTTAGCCAGCTTTCACAGATAAGCACTGACAGCTCATAACTGTTTTGCTTACAAAAACCGTTTGTAACTTAAGTTTCATTTTCACTCCAAATGAAGGTCATTTTACATCATTTTCCTCTCCTCTAATCTGTATTGTATCTCTCATATCAAGCATTAATCATTTCACCACTTTCTGCTCTGCCAGCTGTTAAAGAGCAGTAAGGATGCAAAGCCTTGCCAGGCATTTCATCACAGGGTTGTACTGTGGACTGCACTGGCTCTGGTCAGGGTTACCACCACCCTTTAGCAGGTACACTGTTGTTGTACAATATGAGCAGCTTGAAATCACTGTACAGAAAGTGCAGCAATGCAGGATGCCCTATTCGCCATTATGTTATTTATGGCTCAAACCTGTGTTGTCTTTTAAAAACTGGACATACTATGCATACTAAAAATTCAGTCAAAAATCTGTGTGTTGCAAATATGTCCCCAGAGATCTTGTTCAGGCTGAAGAACTGTTTGTGTTTAGAACTGCTGGTTTGTTTACGTGTTTGCAGCTGTTCTTTTAAAGAATAGAAAAACAGCCTTGTGGGTAATTGTCATATATATCCATATGTATGTTCTTTCCTAGATGTATATGAAGATACGGGAACAGGAAATCAAAGCATCTGAAAATACCAAAGTTACTTCTTTTTCTTTATGATCTATCGAAAGGAAATGCCAACAACCCCAAGAGTAGCAAAGGCTTATGCCACCCTTCCTTGAAATAGCAATTTCTCTTCAGACTGACAATCCCTTTCCTTGGGATGCTCCAAATTCCCATTTCTTTATTATTTTTTCCTTTTTTTAAGTAATAATTCCTTGAAAAATATGGATATTTTTAATTCTTTTTTTTATTCCTTATCAGTGAATACAAAAGACAAAGGGATAGCTTAAAAAATGCACTATAAAACCTGCATCTTCTTTTTAAAACAATCAGCAGAGGCACAAGTAGGAATCAGGTCCAAGAGGCCACCCATGCTTGTTTTATTAAAAAAATAGCAAAAAATAGTATACAGGAGGTTTTTATATTTGGGTTGACTTTCACAAGAGAAGACCTCCCTATTGGCATGAAAAATAATAAATGCAGTATGTCAGACTGCAAAATACATTAGGAGTTTAAAATAAAGCCAGTCTTATAACTCATTTAATGTGATATAATTTACAAGCATAGAAACTGATCTGTCATGCAGTTACAGTTTAAAAATGTAAATATGTATATTGTTCAGAATAATGTGTTCTCATTAAATTCTGTTTTCTTTGCATTTGAACTGGTTTTCTATTTGCTGCTGAATAGCCTGTTTCTCATTGACTGGAGAGCAAGTAATATTCAAGTTATTTCCAAAGCTGCAGAAAGTTCAGGCTATTTGTACATTAAAATAATTCTCCAGTGCAAATGAAACCAATATTACTCTGTTTAAACAGTGTGCTCCAAGTCCCTTTGCAAATAGAGGAACATTCTTGCAGAAGTTTCTGTTAGGTGACTTCTGAATCCTGCAGGAAAATTCACTATTATTTCCACAAGGTCAGCTATCAGTTGGTGGCAGTTAGCTGCAATCGGGGAAAAGAGAAAATATGAACAGAATTAATCTACAGGGGAAAAAAAAAAGATACTTCTGGAATGGTTAATGGTGCAGAAAATGAGAAAGCATACAGTGTGTCCACCCTTTAAGACAGGCTGTATGGTATTATTTAAAGCACTCTGTATTATGAAAAATCATTTGCACTTATTTAAAGTATCTCCTTAATCCATGTTTACTAAATATTCTTCCTGTCTCCCTCTTTCAAAGACAAGGAAAAATAACATGGTTGTCAGTGATCATTCTGATCTTGTGAGGCTGAAAAAAAAAGGGAAAAAACAATTGCACCATTGCACGTGAGGAAAATAGTATTTGGCATTTCACAGAGGCAGCAGGTGAAGCCCAAATATGCGAGAAGTAGTGACATGATCTCAAAGATAACGTAGTCACCAGATTTGCTCCCTAAGAAATAGCCATTTGACATGAAGGCATCTAAGGAAGAGGCTCTAACTAGAAACATTTGGGCAGAACTCTGAAAGACTGAGAAGCCTAGAGAGTTCCCCATAAATTCTCCATTGTTCAGTCAAAGCTGACTTCATGTGTGTTTCAAATTGGGACAGCTCTTTGGGATTTGCAAAGTCTGCAAATCCCTCTTTTCTCCTCCTCTTTTTGCTGGAGCAATAATTTTAATTGCTCTGAAGGGAGCATGCTGATTTCTGAAGTGCTTGAGACCATTCCATCTTTCCACATTGCATGTCACTGCACTGGGCAGGAAATGCAGATAAATTAAGAGAAAGTAGTTTCACCACCACTGGACCCTCTATATTTAAAACTGCCAGTCATATATATTTTTCTAAGATTTTGTGGGGGAAAAATAAGAATTCAGGTCAATATCAGTTCCAGTCTACATTCTTTTAAGCTCTCTTAAGCCCATGCCTAAGTGCATTTTAAGGGTCCCAAAAGATTTTGTTTCAGAATCTGCGTTCATGTCCCAGTAAAAGATGAGCAAACTGTTTTCGATTAAGCCATTTATCAATAGTGTGAGATTATTTCAGCAGTCCAATGCAAAAGTCCACCTAAACAGTCTTTTAAACTTCTGAAAAGTTCCTGTAAAAATACCTGTAAATTTAATAAAACAATTTTGTTTATGCATCGTGTAGTGTCTGATAGTTCCATGTGTCCATGTGTTTTCACTGGAAAGGACACCTATCATTAGGTTTGTAAATAAGAAACAAAAACCTGCCTGTTGCAAGGAAAATATCCCCTGGAGGCCCTGTATGCAGATTGTGCCTGCCACATTCCTACTCTCCACTTACAACAAAAATTTACAGAGAAAAACTCAACTGGTAGGGAAATTTATTTTACTACAGAAAGAAGAAAAACTTGCTTAGGTAATTCTTCTAGCTATGGCAGCAGAACCAGCTCTCCAAATAGGAATATGTTATTGAAACAGAGAGCAAACACAGGCAAGTCATCTTCTGCTTATAATATATTGTTCTCATCTGTTTTTGTTTCACTGTGTCTTGTGTATTACTGATTGTTACCCAGAAATACACTGGCATAAATTCCTATTCAAACTGTGCTCATTCTTTACAGTTCTTCCAAAATTTGCACAGTGCATTGAGCTACTTTTGGTGGAGAAATCCATTTGGTGGAGGTATAAAAACAATAAACTGTGAGGAAAAAACAATTCTGAAATGTCACAGAATTCTTAATGGATGACAAAGAAAACCTTTACATATTGTACTCTTGCCCCTTTCTCACTGGTACCACAACGTCCAAAAGAGATTGATAAGCTTTTATTTATTGATGTAAAATCTATTCCAAATTTTACCAAAGCAAATGGAGTGTGTGTCCATTGAACTAGATTATGGATACACTGGGAAGTTCAAATGTGAGATGGGGATAATGATAAAGCAGTGTGAAATGGGACAGGCAGGAATACAAAATATCCTGTCTTGGTTTTTTTCCCTCCATTCCTTTTGGTGGAGGCTTTTGCCATTTCATTTGCCTGCTGATGAGGGTCAAGAATGTCTTTCTTTGATGAAGTAAGGCTGTGGACTTGAGATCAAAGGTAGGGAGATAAGCCATAATTCTGGAATTCTGAAGCGTAGGAACAGCAACACAAGTCACAGCACCTTCAGGCACTTGTACCATATCACAAGGTGCTGTGTAGTACTTGGTCTTTCTTACTACATACCTTAAAAACAATTCGTAAGGATACTGAAGAATATCAGCTTTCACCACTGCTCGTATGGGAATGCTCCATCTTGCTCTTTGTTATGGCTTTGAAATATTAACCCCTTACAGGCCATGGGATTGTATTCTACAGTCCTTTTAAGACTGCAGCAAGATCAAGGAGGCCAACAGTGTCCTTGGCAACATTAGGAGAAGCACTACCAGAAGGCTGAGGGAGGTGACCCTTCCCCTCAGCACTGCTGAAGCCACTCCTGGAGTGCTGAGTCCAGTCAATGTTAGGCTCTCCAGTACAAGACATGGACACACCCACAACGATGATGAGGATCATCTGACATACAGTGGTGAGTTGAGAGAGCTGGGACCTGAAGAAGAGAGGTCTCAGGGAAATCTAACCAATGTTCATAATATAAGAAAAACTTTTTATACTGTCAAGGTGGTCACAGACCAGAGGAGCTTTGGAGTCTTCAGCCTTGGAGATACTATAAACCCTACTAGATGCAGTCCCAGGCAACCTGCTGTAGTTGACCTTTGTACTAAAATTTGCACTGGACCATGCCATATAAGAAGACAAGCTGGGATGCAAAGTATAGGATTATGAGAGTAGTTCTTTTATTCATGCACATGAGGTGTCCCATTCAAAGCAGTGCAGGCCTTCAGGTGTGCATTTCACTTACTGCTGATTAACAAACACACTAATACTTAATAATCATAATAAAACTTTGCAAAGCAACTACATTTTGATGATGTCATCATCCTCCTGCTTCTCTATTGATCAGATGCACCAAGAGTCTGTCTTGCTATACTTACTTATCTATAGCAACAGACAGTGGGAGGGTTTTAAATACATGTTAGAGGGGCTAGAATTGCTATTCTTCATGTACAGTTATTAAAATTCCAAGAAGCAAAGTCCTTATCTTGGGAACCAGGTTGTCCTTCTTACAAAGAGCTGGGGTTCTTTCGTTTGCTTGCTTAAGCATGACTATTCAGTATCCAATGTAAACTATACATATGTTTTAAGGAAAGTTAATACCATTTTATACTACAAAGATTAATTGATATAATAGTTAGGGAATGAGACTTTCCTGAGACCCTGCTTTGAGCAAGAGTTGGACCAGATGATCTCTAGAGGTGCTTTCCAGCCTCAGTCACACTGTGAGCTCAGGAAGGGAGATGATTTGTAGGTAGATCTCAGCAAAAATTACGCCAGCAGTTGCAACACGAGTTCACGTTAATGTAAAGGGAATGTGTGCTTCCATTAAACACCTCCTTAAATATGCATGGCCAGCTAAGCAAGATATGATGGCAAAATACAAGCACAATACTGTGTATGTACCTCCATGCTTTACCTGTAGAAAGCTGAGCCTTGAAAAGGAGACACTCCATTCTTTTATGATCTCAGGTTAAAACACTTTTTAAAGTAGCTTCATTCTTTTTTATTACTTTGTGCCTTACTCAGATAAAATACAATCAGATATTTCCTATGGACTTTCTTCAGTGTAAGAAAGCATGATTCCTTTGGAAATCTGTCACTAGTATGGTGCTATCAATGCATTTATATTGTAAATCTTTCTGGGAGATAGAGGGCAACAGCTTCCCACAGGACATGGCAGGAGCTTATGGGAGCTGTGCTTGGGACAGTGAGAAGGACAAAGGGAAAGGAGCTAATCCTAGTAAACATTAACTTTCTGACAGATGTGCAAATTGATCGTGCCCCATGTTGTTGGGGAGGATGAAGTAGGGAAACCTTATAAATATGACTGCTTGGCAAAAGATTCTGAAAATATGGAACCTGTAAGCGAAATAGAAATGAAAGCTAGCTTTGAGATATAAGATGCCAAGCTGTTAGTTACTGTACAACCAAAAAACAGTGGGCTAGCCAGCTGAAGGAGAATCCCTCTTGATTGAACAATGTCTTCAGCAGAGAAGAGGATGCTTCAGCAAGCAGAGAAGTCCAAGGGTCAGAGAAACCCTGCCAGCGTGGCAGGGAAGACAAAAGTAGTTTTAGAAAGTAGTCTTTAGGAGTTAAAATGTAACACAGTATGGTAATGTAGTAGTTTTGATAGGTTGTATGTAAATTCTATAAGGATTTCTGTCTTCTATTGATTGGATGTTGTACTATTACCATATTCAGTATAGGAAGAGATATAATATCATGTAACTAGACTTTTAGGTCTCTTGCAATCTCTCTCTCTCCCTCTTTCTCTCATTCTCTCACTCCCTAGACTTTAACTCTCTACCTCTGTATCTCCTGCTCTACCTCTTGCTCTCTCTGGGGCATGCTCTAAGCTGTGGCTGGCAGCTTAAGCAGAGCTCCTGCACCCACGACCCTTGTGAATAAACTGCACATTTCAGGAGCTGCCTTAAACTGTAGAAATTACCTGAACTGCCTTGTCCCTGGCGCCTTTTTATTTTCTACACCATGTGACTTGTACATTTGAAGGGGGACTGTTTCCTCAATGCTGTGTCCTGTAAGAGGCTTCCTGATTAATACCTACTTTCTAGGTAGCTAAATGGCTGTATTGAGAATACTTTTGCATCCAGCCAACTACATTTTTAAATGCTATTATATCAGAATGCTCTTGAACAGTCAGCCATGATGTATTTTTGAGTACATTCTCTACTCACAAAAATGTACACACTTCAAAATTTTGTTCATAAGCATCTTTTAAAAACTTCAATGTGCAGTACCCAAAATTTATCACTGGCTGACAATATAAAAGTTCATGTCAGTTTGTACAGAAATGGTTTTCTCAACAAGTAATTCTTCATAAAAACTCCTGAATGTATGAAATGAGCCCATCTCTTACAGAGGAATCCAGCTCTGTCACTGCCCTTCTGTGGAGACCACAAGGCTTTTGTAGAAAGAGACGGAACTGTGGCAAAAGTTTCCAAACACATCACAGATCGATTTAAAGGGATCCCATTGTAAGCAATGAAATTGATTCAGCTTTGCAATGGAAAGTGACAGTTGTGCTGTGTCATTAAATATTGAGGAAAAAAAAGCAAAAGATCATTTCTTGATTAGAATCTGTGGTAAATATACAACAGACAAGGAGCAAAGAAGACAAATAAAAGATTAGACATCTAAGGAGTCCGTTCAAGTATAAATGTGTATCCCAGTTCAGTTAAACATGAAATGTAAGTACCAGCATGTTGGAAATGCTGCTCCACCTAAAAAGATAACATGTATGTATCTCCTCAGGCTATGTGCTGTGTTCCAGGGCAAAGTACAAAGTGCTGGTCACAGAGGATCTCATGACTCAGATACAATTAAATCTATGAATATTAGGGCAGGGCTTCTGAACTAGGGTACCTCATTACAATAGCATACCTCAACCAAATATAACATATGTTCTTATTTAGGAAAGTACTGTCCAATGTCAACACTGATATCTTCATCAAGCTACAACTTTTTTAATTTCTTGTAGGGCTAAAAAGTAGCTTCTATATAACTTTTTTTCATCTTAATAGTAATGGAATTGAGATGTCTTGAAAAGTCAAGACAAGTGTTTATCTGGGAGAAAAGAAATTGTGTTTGGCATCTTTCATATGTTTTCCCTTGAACTACACTTTCTTCTTTAACTTCAGCTTGCTGATTTTTTGTGTGCTGATTTATCAAACCATATTAAAATCAAAACTAGACTTCCAATCATTTTTCAAGTCCTTTAAGTCTGTCATGCTTAGTTCCATACACAAGTTGTATCTGAAAGTACAGAAAATTCCAAGTACCTTCAAACATTCTGGACCTCTATTCTAAACAGCAGGCTAGGACCCTGAGAAAACCGTATTCCATTTGAAATTCTTTTCAAGTGTGTCTGAAAAATACAGCCAAATGTGGAAAGCCTTTGAGATGCAAAATAAATGAGGAAAAAAGTTTAAAATAAGCCTGAAAAATATTTTGTTTTGGTGGGAAAAGATAAAAAGAAAGATGAAGTCCCCCAGTGTGTAGAAACATTTATTCTAACAAAAGGAGCTGTGATCACTTTTTCTCTATCTCTAATAAGACATTGAAAAGGACTCCTTCCACTGGCATGGTCTGCTCCATGCTAGTAAGGAGCTCAAGCAGCCTCAGAGAAAGCTGACCAGATCTGACCTGTCCACAGACTAAGCTGACCTGTAACATTGCTGCAGTTCCTTGGACCAGCTTGTCCCACAATCATCCAGTGCAAGAGAAGAGGCCAGAACTGGGGGAAGGAATGATTGTCACATCAGCCTATACAACACAGCTCGGGGGAACACAGTATGACACCATACAATCAGGAAACAGCTGCAATTTAAGAAAATTATGCTAACACCCACAGACGGGCTCAACAGATAACAGGCCCGCAATAATCAAAGGAATACAGCTGCTCTTTGCCTGAGCACTGAGATCATGTAGATGCAGGTTAGTGCCTGTGGGATTCACTGAGGCTGTGAGCTCATCAAAGTGCACAACCAAGAAAGGCTGATGGGAGTCTCAATCTGAACATCAATTCTGCTGGCTGATAAATCAAAAACTACAGAGAAAGTATCCACACCAACCTGATTACTGCTCCTAGCATGTTCTGCTCTCTCTGAACTGGTTTCTATTATCATTACAGTGCTTGCAGGACTCATTCCCAGGGAAAAGGATCATTTGCAGTTCATTGAACTTTTCCTGTTTTGAAACTGAATATTTAAGTAAAGGCCAGGGAATGTATCTTCCTGTGGGCAAGGCCTGTGACAGCAGGCAAAAGAACATGAAGACTGCAATGCAGTGATCACTGTATATGTATTTGTGGATATTTCTGACTGGCAATTGAAATTTCATTCTCATTTCCTTTCTTTAAAGAGAAGTCTTGGGAAGTGCAATCTTACATGGAAGAGTAACATATAGGAAGTTTTGACAGAGGATGATAGGCAAACAGGAAGTTATGACAGACTTGGACATAGAGTCACATCAGCATTGGGGAAATACAGACCTATGTGACTAGCAAGACTTGTTAAAGAAAGATTCATAGACTATTGCCAGAGTAGACACAGAAGTTATTTTCCTCTGAAGACAAAAAGCCCTGGAGGCCTCTCTATGACTCCCACATATAAGAAATAGAGCAGAGGCTGGAACTGATCAGTGAGTACCAGTGGGAGATCAATGAGAAGCAACGTAATAGAAGATGTGTTGTAACTCAGGAAACAAAGTAAGGAAAAGAGGTGATTTTTTAATTTTATTTTTTAAGGGGAGAAGAAACAAGTTTTGTAAAAGATCAGGCAAATGTGGTGCTTTTTCCCTAACAAGAAGAGCTCAAGGAGCTGACTGGATTATTTCAGGTGTTGATGTACGTGATAGGAGGAATTATTAAGGTAACAGAAATACAGTGAGGTAATAATCATGAATTAGACATGTCAAAAGATAAAGACTGAAATCAAAAAAAAAATTGTACATGTAATGATTTCTCAAATATAAAGAAATTAGAGGAAATAGCAGGAATAAAAATAACTTTGGAAATCTTTATAACTGGCAACTAGGGAACTGCTGGCAGTCAGATCTACAGATCACACTGGAAATAATCAGTGATCTCTAGTTTCAGTGGGTAAAGAAATGCAGAAGGAACAGTAACATTACAGGAATTACTAATATACATTAGAGAATGTTATAGATGAATCAAAATTCATAATAAATTAAATGGTATCAAGGCTGACTTTAAGTATAAGGGATATTAGACTGTACATGTATCCAAAGATGTTATGCTTAGAATGTGCCTTGGCACGTTCCCTGGTAGCCCAGCCAAAGTCACGGGTTACCCTTCTCAGTGATAACATTTGCATCTGAAGCACAGGCACCTCCACCAGAGAGGTCTCAAGTACCCATCATCATCAGGAAGTCAGATATCCATCTGGCACATCAACCTACTCCAAATCCACTCTGCCCTTGGAAAATCCTTTTTCCATCTGAAAGGAGCAACAGATATGATCATCTAAGTTTCTGTTCCTCCCTGGACCATGCTGATGAACGGACCTCTTACCTAAGACTCTTCCTTTTAATGACACAAGAAGAGTTCCTGGAAAATATCAACCAAAACACAAAGAGAGTTCCTGGAAACATCAACATCTGAACGGACCCCTATAGAAGACAAGATGAATATGAAAAAGACAAAGGATTTTCTAGCCAGAGGCAAGAAAAACAGTATAAAAACCGGACTCAGAAACCTCGAAGTGTGCACTACCCACCCGAACTGCTGGTGTTCAGGGCTGTGTATGTGTCACCCAGGGTCAAGAACCTAGGCTTGACTCTGCTGTTTTATAGTGGCTAATCAAAATTGTCAATTTGATCATAAAATAAATCCTGTTTGTTTTTATATTAATAATTTGGCTCACGCAATTTATTAATTCGATTTAATTGGCAGTTTCATTTATAACAGAGAACAAATTCTATGAGTTACAGTGGACAATAGAATTTCAATGGTGAGTTTCCACATCAGTCACTGAGAAACAAGACAGTATTTCTGATTCAGTTTTGTTGAATAATGAGATTTCAGGGTAGACCTGATGCACAGTAAGAATTTTTACTTTAATAAATAATAAAGTCATTCCAGAAAAATTGATTTTATGCTGGAGAACCACATAAATAAACTCCATGCTTAAATGTCTGCAAATGGCATCTGAAGGAACAAAATTTGTGGGAAAGGCATGCTGCTGATGGCCAAATAAACAAGACATACCATACCAAAACAGCAGAGCTGGTTAACTGATTAATGGAAATAGCTAACACATACAGAGAAACATTTTTTAAAACTGCAGATATCCATATGTAGCAACAATGATCTGGTTAATATCAGGATATATTGTCTGCACAATCTCCCATATGGGGTAGGCAATCTGGAACACTGGGCAAGCCTCCCTCACAGGCAGCAGAGCTGTCACCCTAGGAACTGGGATGAAGATAGGGAAACTCAACAGCCACTCTGGGGCAAACAGCTCGCTTTGGGCATCACTTGGATTCCTGTAGATGAGAAGTAGCTAGCTGCCTCAGCAAGCAAACTCAACTGCAGAAAGAAAATTTGAAATATCTCCAGGGATGCAGGCTGTGTCTCTGTAAACAAAGGCCCCTGCCAGAGAAAGCAGTCTCTCTCCCTCAAGCAAGAAGGGAGCAGCAGTGTTCATGGGCATGGACCGAGTACAAAGTGCTCAGGGTTGGTAGCATCTGTAGTGGGTTGAATCTGAGTTGATAGACAGATTTTTTAGACCAATAACGCTTCTTACAATTTACACATTTAAACCGCACGGAAAGGCGGGAGTTCCTCTTGTTCCAGCCGGCCTGAGGGAGGTGGGGAGGCCTCGGAGCCTCCGGGCTCCACTGGGCCCAGGCCCTGCCGGGCCGGGCCGGGTCAGGTCGGGCCGAAGCCCCGGCCCCCTTCTCCTCTTCCTGATGCCACAGCACAGACCCTGGGCTGCTGGGGAAGGAGCCATCCCAGAGCCCAGGCAGCTAAACCCAGCCATGGGCTGCTAAACCCAGCCATGTACTGCCAGACAGCTGGACCCAGCCATGGACTGGCACACAGCTAAAATCTTTCCAGAGCGGCTTCTTAGGACTGGCAGGTCCCCCCTGTTCTCCACATGGAGCCAGCAGGAGCCGGTGGGAGCCTCCTTTCTGCAGCCAGCAGCACAAAAAGAGTGAGGCTTTCTTCACTATAAAGCCTGAATAAGACCATTTTTCACCACAGAGGTTTCAGAGTCAGAGAGAGTGAGCCATGTGAGAGGGAGCTGAAAATGGCGGCGGAGGAAAGGGGCGGTGCCGCGTTCCTCGCGCGGAGCTTAAAAATACTTCTGGCATGCGGTGGTAAGAAACTGTAATATCTCAAACTGTTTGTCTCTTTAATCCATTTGAAGTACATGGGGAGATAGAAGACTTACGTGTGGCCTGTGAAGTTTGTGAAGAGAGAGTGCCTATGCCAGGATATAGAGAAACAGTGAGAGGCTTTTAAGGATTTGTAGCAGAAAAAAGCCTTTGTGTTCAGGCCAAAATAACCCATCCTTAAAAAGATTGATAACCCCATGTAATGGCCCAGTGTGAAAAAACTGGTTTTTTTTTTCATAGAAGAGATGTATTACACCACAGCAGATTGTTTCTTTCCGGGCAGGTCTGTTGTTGGGGGCAGTTTGAGAAACCACGTGAAGCAAGAAGAAGAAACCCTTTTTCCTTAAGCATAAGAGAGAGACTTTTCGAGAACTGTAATACTGACTAGAATCCTATGTTGTGTTATCTTTTGTGCTAGTTAAAAAAGAGTAAAGTGCTGAGAAGAAGGGGACAAGGGGGGGTGTGTTTGTTTTAATTTCTTGTTATATCTTTTAACTTTTAATTCTGTTAGTAATAAACTTTCTCCTTGTACTGCAACCATTTAAGTTTGAACCTGTTTTTTGCCTTGCAGCTATCTAGTTTTCCTCAATATTTTCTTAATTTGTTTTCCTTATAAAATAACTGATATTTTGGATGCTAGATGCTTAGTTGTGTCAAACCACAACAGCATCTAAAGCAGATGCTGCACTTCAAGGTTCTTGCGGTTCTCTGAGTCTCACATGCTAAGTCAATGACATTATTGTTATTTCTCATAATTTTTTCTAGCAGAATGTTAGAATAATGACAGAACTGTACTGTATCCTGGGAAGGTGACATATTTGTTACATCATATCAAGCATATTTTATCTCCTTTGGCCTTGACATGAGAATATACAGGATTGTTGAATATACAGCCATACCATTCAATATACTGAGGATGCATTCCAGGCAAGTGCAGCAATTAGAGATTCAAGAATAAAAATTTTCCTAATAAGAATCTGTGGAATAGCAGATGGGTGCATGCCAGAACTTCAGAAATACACATAGCTACAGTACAGCTAAAGTACACAGGAAAGCATATAAGGATAGAAAGCAACAGTAGTAAGACCAGCATCAACAACTTAGAGATGCTGGCTTTATCACAGCTGGCTTTGTGGTGGCTAGAGATGCTCTTTGCTGTCTAAAATGTGCAGTGTTCTGGTGACCTCACCCAGTTTTTCTCAGAGCAGGTATTCTGATGGAGTGTGGTGAGCTGACCTTGGCTGGCTGCCAGATACCCATGTGGCCACCCTCCTATTCTGCCTTCTCAGCAGAATGGGGGAGAAAATAAGATGCTAAATCTCTGGGTCAAAAAAAAAAGACAGGGAGATAAGTTACCAGTTACCATTATGGACAAAATTGACCTGACTTAGGAAAAATTAATTTAATTAATTGTCAAATAAAATAGGTTTAAATGGTGAAAAACAAGGTAAAAAATGAAAACATCTTCCTCTATCCTACTCCATTTTCCCAGGCTCAACTTCACTCCTTCTTTTTCAACTCTCCTACCTCCTTCATCTTCCACCCCAAGCAGCACAGTGGCATGGGGAATAGAGGCTTGTGGTCAGTTCATAACTGTTTCGTCAGTGCATAATTGTTTCTCTCTGCATTTTATTAGCCAAATATTACTCAGATGGTGTTTCCTGATTTCTCAAGTTTCTGGATAGCAGCTAAAGACAGTGTTGTGTTAGTGTTTTAAAAAAGACATACCAGAATAGGATTCTTACCTTAATAGCCTAAGAGAACAATGATTTCCCAAACAGGAAGTTAGGAAGAGGCAGACCAGAAACTTTGTTTGGTAAAAGAGAAAGTAACAGGAGCAGAAGGACCTCCCATACAGCCTGCACCTATATCCTCCCATTTCTCTGCAACGCCCAGCTTGACTTGCCCACTTGACAGCATTTAGATACAGTGTTGGAAGGGTAAAGGTCCATTTTGCCAAGGAAAAGGTAAGGAATAATAAATATTCTCTATCAGGCACTGTTCTTTGTCTCCTCTAGAGATGAATGTTTGCCACGGGGAAAACTGATCATATATCTATCAAAACTCTTTTCCTTCCTTCTCTTTCTGACCCTACACTTATATTAGAAGTTTATGAGGTGATTTTAAAGGGTTTTCTCTCCCATACTCTAGGAGAGCTGTTCAGCTGAATTTTAGCTGTTTGAAGAAAATATGTGTATTGAACAACTATAGGAAAAAGCCTGCAGAACAGAACAATTACAGTAAGTACATGCATATTTACTTCTAGGATTAAATGTTTTATGAAGAGCTGATGGCTCATTTTGATATCATGTTTTGGTTAGGGTTTGCAGTTTGAATTTTTTGGGTTTCTTGAGACATAAGTTTTATATGTAAAATTACCCATAATCTATTAAGTCTTCCAAATCTGTTGAATGTCTGCACGTGAAAAGTTTTTGTCGTGAGATTACAGTGAAATAATCATAAGGAATATGACCTCAAAGAAACCGTTCTGTAGAAAATATGTGATACAGCTGTTTCATGTTAGAAAAGGGCATCTTTCAACTATTTTGTTTGGCCAGAATCATTAACTACCAAGTAACATGAAAGATACAAACACTGCATTATTTCTGTGGAACGAAAGTATCCTGTTCTCTCCAGCACAGGAGAGATCTCATCAGGGGGATTCCAAACACTAAAACATTGAAAAACTCTTATAAGGACATAACAGTGTTTTCTTTTATGTTAGGATTAAATTGTACTTTTATTAGAAGGTATGGATTGGGTGGGAATTCAAATCACTCTTTTACATTGCTGGGTTAAAGTCTGTCTCCAAGAAATGCTTTAGTTTCAGTTTCTTTTCTCAGCTTTCAAATGCCTTGGGTGGAGTCATCAGTGAATAGCAATAGTTACTTCAGCCTCAGAATACAAACATGGAGCTTCTTTCCCCCTGTGCCCTCAATTTTTGACAATATGTGCTTACCATAATAGAATTTTAAGGAACTAGTTTTTCTGGGAGCAAAAGGGAGACTTCGTAAAGGAAAAAACAACTACCATCTACCATAGCTCACAGCCCCACTCTTTTTTCTCTGCTCTCATCATTTGTTAATATAGGAGGCAGCCTGACCTAAAGTAGGACAGCTGTTTTGCCCTGTCAGTTATAAGAAATCTTTACTATTGCTTCTCAATAAAGTTTACAGTTTAGGAAATCAAATAGTAATTTGAGGAAAGCATGTCATTAGAGGGGCCTAGATAACAAAGTGTACTTTCAGAAAACAAAGTTTCGCTGAAAAAATCTAAGAAGTCGTTTGGTTTCAGGAACACTGAGCTACGAACAGGAAAAGGTGCCTGACACTTGGGGGCAATTACTACTAATGCCACAATAAAGGTGGGTGAAATTCCATAAGCTTAAAATTTCAGAAGAATGAATATAATTCTCACAGAGGAAATGAAAGGATAAAATAAAAGTATTTGCTATTAGGGGAATTTTTTTCTTTCTTTCTTTCTTTAAAGTTTCTGCAAGAAGTCCACATTCAATAAGACCAATTAGAATGTAAGATTATTTTCTTTCTGTCACATCTTAAAATGAAGAAATTAATGCCTAATAACAGTAAGGAAATATGTGTTATTCAGCTAACAGGCAATTGTTTCACTCACTTGTTTGGTAATTTTGTGATTTTTTTTTTTCCTTAAAGAATGGAAAAGGCAACCACCAAAAAAAATGAGAAAGCATATCCATATGAGCATATTGAACAGTGGACAAAAGAACAAGTCAAACAATGGGCAATTGAAGTAGCCAAGATTGACCAGGAACATGCAGAAATCCTGTTTCACCAAGCTGTGACTGGCTTTTCTTTGAAGAGGATGACTGAAGCAGATCTTGTGGAAATGGGCATACCTCATGAGACTGCTTTTCAAATCACGTGCTTCCTGAAAGAGCTTGACATTCTAGGTAAGGGTTCAAACTGGACTGTGGAACATGAAGGCACTGAACAGAGTTTTGATGGAGGAGGAAAAGATGGAGAAATGGAAAACAAAGAGTCCAAGAACTGTGAATCACTTAATTCCAGTATACTGAAGGATTCTAAGATGGAGTCCATAGAAGACACAAAAGCAATTAAATCAGCTGGAAACAAGAATGAAGCAGATGAGCCACTGTCAAGTAGCCAGCAGCCAGCTGGAAATACATGTATGCCATATCCTTTCAATAATTTCAGTGACGGTACTCGATACATACAGTATACTATTCTTAATGTCCCTGAAACAGGGCCATCCAATCTCATGGATCCAGCACACGAATTCAAATTACTTACGAACACTGAGAATGCACTGGAAGATGAAATCATGATGAAATTTAGCAATGAAGTATTTCGATTTGCTGCAGCCTGCATGAACTCCCGCACAAATGGCACTATTCATTTTGGAGTACATGACAAACCGCATGGGAAAATAGAAGGAATAAAAGTTACCAACAAAGAAGCATACATTGAGCATTTTCATAAGTACATCAAAAAGTACTTTAATGAGCCCTACACCAGCATTGCAAAAAGTTGCATTAGACCACCTAGATTTGTGGAAGTGTTATTACAAAATGGAACTTCATCACATCTCTTTGTCATTGAAATAGATGTGGTTCCCCAACACTGCCTCTGTGATACAAAATATTTCTGCACCAACACATATGAGTACAAGAGTAAGAGTTGGAAAAAAGCTGTCTTCATTCGGGATGGAGCTAGTTCCACAAATATTCTCAATACAAAAGAATGCGAAAAATTTAAAAGTTCCTTGACAACTTTAGCAGATCGTCGTAAAAGAGCAGAAGAAGAACACAACTTTAAGCCAAAGAAGTCTCTGAATGAAGGACTAAAGCTAGTTAGTCTGCTCACAGGTAACAGGGACTCACTAGATAACTCTTATTATAACTACTACATTTTGGTAACGAACAAGTGCCACCCAAATCAAACTTCAGACTTAGACTTTTTACATGAAATAAAATGGTTTGCTGTGCTTGACTTTGATTCTGAATCAGAAATTCATGGTGTGTTTAAGACTTACCAAAAACATCGAAATGCCAAACTTCACTTCCCGGATCACTATGAACACATGGGGGGTTCGGTTTCTGAACAAGCTAAAAGGCTAAAACTACATCAGGAGACCAACTGGATTTTCTGCAATGGTGGATCAGACTTCAAAGGCAATAGTGAGCTACCACTGGATTCCTTTTTATGGCAACAAGACAGAGCTGCTGGCGTCAGAAAAATGATTTCCTTTCTTTCACACAAAGATGTAATGCAGAATGAAAAGTTTTTAATAGTGTTTCTTTTGCTTTCTACAGTAGAATATTCAGCAGATCCCCTTATTGAAACTTTTATGACATTTTACCAAGAATTAAAGGGACTACAAGACATGGTCTGCATTTGCATAGGTGCAGATACATACCAGCGATGGAAAGACCTTCTCCATGCTAGAGGCATCCATGAGGAAGCACTCTCAAAGAAATGTGTTTCTACTCTAACGCTGGAAATGGTAAATGGTACCATCATAAAACTAGCATCAGACATGCAATCTTCTGAAAGACTTCTGCCCTCTGTTGATCATTCTACTGTTCGCCTTTTAAAGAACAAAGAAGATTCCATGGCAGCATTAGAAATACTTTGTGAAAATGAATGCAAAGACACAGAAATAGAAAAGGATACAGATAGATTTCAAAATTTCCTGAAAGAGCGGGAAGAAGAATTTTATCGAGGTGGTAAAGTATCGTGGTGGAATTTCTATTTTTCAGAAGAAAACTATACTTCAGATTTTATCAGAAGAGACAGTTATGAAAAGCTTGAAGACCTAATTGTGTCTTCATCTGACAGTGCTAATGACTCACCTGTAAAAATTATCAACCTTTACCACCACCCAGGCTGTGGTGGGACAACATTATCTATGCATATCCTTTGGAATTTCCGAAAGCAATTCAGATGTGCTGTTCTGAAAAATAAACCACATGATATTGGAGCACAGGTGACAACTTTACTCACCTGTGGAGCGAATGACAACACAGGTTATTTACCAGTGTTACTTCTTGTGGATGATTTTGAAGAGCAAGAAAATGTCAATGTTCTGCAGAATGAAATTCAGACAGCTATAGCAGAAAAAGGCATTCGGTATGTAAAACCTGTAGTGGTAATTCTAAACTGTATGAGATCTCAAAATCCTGATGAAAGTTCAACCATCAATTTGTTGAATAGTGTTTCTTTAAAACAAATACTTTCTGAAAAAGAGCAAAGGGCCTTTGACCAGAAACTAGAATATATTGAAAATGTGCATTCAAATTCTGCCAATTTCTATTCATTTATGATTATGAAGAAAAACTTTGATCCACAGTATATCAAAAAAGTGGTAAAAAATACCTTGCATGACTTAGATACTGCCTCTAAACCAGCACAACTTGTTTGCTATCTAACTCTGTTAAACACATATTTAATAAGATCTGTGATTTCAATATCACTGAGTGAAGAATACTTAGGAATTAATTCTCGAGACACGGGCTGTTATAAAGATAAATTAATAGAAAAGATGGGAATTTGTTCCAATATCCTAATATCTGATCAGGTACATAAACACATGACATACAAAGGTCTCCGTATCATTCATCCGTTGATAGCATCTCACTGTCTAGCAGAATTGAAACTAACCTACGGCTTGTCTAAAAGTGAAATTACATCAAAGCTATTGAAAGAAGATTTACTGTTAAAGGAAAACAAACTTGTTCGTGATATACAAACCCTGCTGATTACTAGGCAGCGCAAGGAGCATGGTGATGAGTCTGACACATCATTTTCCCCCTTAATTGAAGCCATTCATAAGGAGGAAAAGCGTGGTGATGTGGAACGTGTGTTAGAACAAGCATCTGCTAGATTTGAGCAAAATGGTTACATTTGCCAAGCTCTAGCAAGGTTCTACATTAAAGAAAGGAAATTTGACTCTGCATTGCACTGGGCCAAAGCAGCCAAAGAAAGAGCACAACACAATTCATACATATCAGACACACTAGGTCAAGTCTTTAAAAGTAAGCTAAGAGACTGGGTAGAGTGCAAAGAAAAGAGTGCAGCCCTGACAGCTGGGAAACTGGAAGACTTGCTAGAGCTTGCTGAGAATGCTTCACAGGCTTTCCAAGAATCACAGCGGCAAGCTGAAAATGCAGTCAATGAACAATATTTGCAGTATCAAAAACTTAAAAGAAAGTTTCAAGTTTACAATACTGCTGGCTATCAGGGAGAAATAGAAACTGGTCTTTATGTTATTGATGTCCTTGGGCATGTTCCTTTTTTCAGCAAAAAAGACTTACACTGTAGAAAAAACATGACAAAGTACCTGTCAGGAAATAGTGTTTTGAATGTAGAAAACTCCAATGAAGACAGTGAAATGTTCAAGGTTCTTAGACATTATTCCAGCTTTTTGTGTAATCTGCGATCAAGGTTGAAAAGAGCATTTGACTTTTTTGAAGACTATTTTGTGCTTTTCAAAACACAGACTAGAGAAAAAGAAATGGTAGAAGCAAAGTTGTATGGGAAGGTTCAAGAATGTTTTACCAAATACACAGAAATTTTTTGTGATTTCAGTTTTGAACAACTGAAAAATAAACAGGACTCAGAGTGGTCAATTTCTCAGAATATAGAAGCATACAGGGATGCTGTGGAAGCTTCCAAAGCACACTCATTTTCTGGCATTTTGACATACCTTCATAGAAATCACAGAAATGCTGACAGAGAAATAGAAGACATAGTAGAAGCATATGCAATTTTGTGTGAGAAGGATAAACAAGCAACTCGGAAAGACAAACAGAATTTGATTTTGGCAAATGTTGTTCTTAACTGCATTAAACCCAAATCTGCCAAGGTACGTGATCCTAAGGAGTTGAAGAGTCTGCTTCTAAGTATTCTGCAGGAAGTGGAACAAACAACGTGGTGTGTAGAGCCTTTCTTCCTAGCCACCTTGTTGTTCTGGCCCCAAAATATAAAACAAGTAAATGAAGACTCCAGGAAAATGAAAACTTTTGTTAAACGCTTAAGTGAGTCTTTCAAAGAGCTCTATGGAACTGTGCATCATTCGAGGCAGCCTCTGGCTCTTTTCTATCTGGCAAAAGGCAAAGGTTTGAACAGATTTGTTCACAAAGGAAAAATAGATCAGCTTTTTAGTTCACTTCCAGAACAGGAACTGAATTCCCTTTGGCAGAGTGGAAATATCTGGAAGAATCCTGTTGTTCAAGATTTTTTGCTTCTTTTGGTTGGAAAAGTTGAGGGTAATCTTATCTACATAGACTGTGGCAGAAACGAAAACTTCAGGATACCAGTGCAACCTGTTTCCTCATGCCTAGTGAAAAATGACCCAAACATAGAAAGAGTATCTTTTTACCTTGGGTTTTCCATTGCTGGTCTCCTGGCATACAACACACAAAGCCTGTCATTAAAACAATAAGTATTTCAGTTTCTTAGTCACAAGACATTTTCAGTAAAAATTATCCTTTACTAGTGTTTGGATTGGGGTATTTTTTGCTTTTTTTTTTTTTTTTTTTGGTCAGTAATCATAAATCACAACCTCGCCATTGTATTTCCTTCCTCACTATGTTAGTCTTCCAATCCCATGCAGAATTATCTCTACTGTCATAACTGCTGTTTGGACAGTCAATCAAATGGAAGTGCTGGTGCAGTTAGCTCTGCAGACTGGTCACTATTGCTCGAAGTTCTTCAGTTGATAACATCATGAGAAATCATAAGGGGGAAAAAAAAGGGAATTCTGAATAAAATAATATTCTGGAAATTTTATTTTTAAATGTCATTACTTTTGAGAACCCTACTGCTTTGCTAACTTTTTTGCCATTGCTTGCAGATGTCTCACCACTATTTTCATACTCTTGTATAAGTAATGTAAGAGCAAGGCATATATGTTAGAAATCATATATCATGTAACATTTCCTGATGTTCCATTTAATCTGTTGTTATCTTGGCACAAGGGTATTGTGAAAGGCCATTCAATTGCAAAGCAGTGGGATTTTTTTCTGTTGTTAATATACATGCTTTACTGTAATGCTTTTGAATATGAGACTGTATGAATAGCTAAAATGTACATCTTGTGGGAAGACAGAAGCATTGGTCTCCTACTTTTCCAGAGCATTTCTAAATATGTGATTATTAAAGATACCACTACTTTATATACTACTTTATAAAAGCACCTACTATTTGGAATTTGATGTCCATATTAAATAGATTTTATTCTGTTACAGTGAGTCTGCTTCTGCTCTGTGTAAAACTGATCCAGTTTGGTCATTCCTTTACTTACAAGTTTCATTAGTTTCTTCAGGTGATAGATTTCACATCAACTTTGATCGTTGCAAAAACCAGTCAATTTAAATGCTTCAATTGGCCATTGATGCATTGCCTTCCTCATTTGTATAAAACTGCCTGCTACATTTAGACACAATTAACTTTAAATTATAAAAAAAAAAAAAAAAATTGTGTGAAGCACCAGAACCAAGAAGTTACTACTGCTACTTCTACTGTCTATGTGCTTATGATTTGTGAAAATCAGTGGAGTTCAATGCAATTAACTGCCTGAAAGAGGTCTGCAGGACAACTCTTTCTTCACCCCACAAGTCTTTGCTCTTTGGGAGCCAGGCAATAATAAGGGACATCTCGATAGATTCGTAAAAACAATTTGACAAATAGAGAAAAGCAGCAGACCACTCTGCACTATTGCAATAGGCAGTAAACTAAGTCAAACTCCCCAAGTCAAGACTGTTCTGCCTGCAAGAATTTTACATTTACTAATAATCCTTGGGATCTAGTACAGTGTATTACATGCTAAACACTACACTCTATACCTATCTTAGTTTATAGAAATAGAGATTTTATTATTTGTATACAGTAGTCTGCTTGTTGTAAAATTGTATTTGTAGCAGTAGTCCAATAATAAATGCAGGTGTTTGATAACAATCTTAATTGCCCGGTGTGGAACTGTATTTGATTATATATCACAGAAAAAGACTGACAGAATTGCTTTTTACAAGAATTTCCACTACTTTGTAAGACTTTTTTTACTTGGCTTGTGAATTTATTGTTCTTTGTATTTTGAAAACTAGGCTCTCCCACACAAAATATCTACCTCAGATGTGGTTTGTGTTAATTAAGGCCAAAAGGCTCAGTGACTTCCAAATGTGAGGTCAAGGAAAAAGATATATTGTAATGCTTATGTTCCCAGTATGCTCAGGAATTTTTTGGAGTGTGTTCAAATAAGGCTTTACTCTGCTACAAGCAAAAATGTATATGGGAGGGGAAATTTGTCTGCACAGGCCTAATATTGTCAAATTGCAAGGCCTGACAAGACTGCCAATCATTTGTGGGCTAAGTGGGCATAGGCAAACTTGGGATTTAATGGCAGAGTCTACACACAGTGGCAACCCCAGAAGTTGCAGATCTGGGCTGTGATGGGCCGGGTGAGTGTGAAGAGCTCAGCCCTGCACTGTCCATCCTGAGGCCAGAAACTTGGAGGAGACAACCTGATACAGCCTGGTTGTACAGGAGCCAAAGGCAGATCTGCAGGAAGGAGGAGGGGCAGGGAGGCCCAAGGAGCTGTGTGGTTTTCACAAACCACTGTGGTGCTCTCTCAACAGCTCCCTCCACTGTGCCGGTGGAGCAGTCAGGGTCCTCATCATGCTTAAGTGGCATTTGTGGACTGTGAACTCTGGCATAGGAAGAGGGGCTGAGGAATCCTCCCTTGGAAGAGGGTATTTAGGGGATGGACGTTAAGAGTACTGAGGAACCCTCCCTGTCTAAAAAGAACTAGAAGAGCAGAACATGGAGTGGGCTTCACAACCAGTAAGAGGAAGGGAAATTTTCACTAAGGAGAACTTAGGGAAACAGAATGGAGCATGGCTGGTAAGATTTAGGACAGGAACTGTGACGGGGTCTAGACTAGGCAAGAAGGAAAAAGAGCTGAGAAACAGATACCAGAAGGTGATAAAACAAGAGACAGATATGGAGAGCTATGATGCTCAAGGAAAAGAAGCTAAATGGATCACAAGGGGGAAGGTTTGGGAAGGTTCGGGAAGGGAAGGT
>JACBWW010000017.1:20130954-20194652 GCA_020086605.1 Lanius collurio | reverse complement strand
AAGCAGTCATATTTATAAGGTTTCCTTATTTCATCCTCCCCAACATTTTTCATCTCTATTTTTCATACAAATTATTGAGGCATACAGTACTAGTCATATTTGAAGGGAAAATGAACATTCTTGTTTCTTCCAAATGAACCTGAAGGATCCCAGGTGACCTTCTATTACAGTAAAATTTCCTTGTGATCCCCAGACAAATTGTCCTTGCATAGTAGACTGCATAGGTATCCATAACCAGTTGCATATACATGCAATGTAGATATAAATGTTCATAGATACTGTATACGTGATACACCTACATATACAGTTTCTCACTATGAGGATAGATACTGTGTATCCATACAGCATTATCTTCATTGATGTGTGTGCCGTACCTTGGTGCTATTAGCTAGTATGGACAGAACATTGTCTGTCAATTCTGTAATGAAGGGATGGTATTACGTGGTGAATGTGAAATCTGTTGGACTTACAGCACAGTCAGTTGCAGCAGGACAGCTTGGATCCGTCTCCCGTTTCTCAGAGGCAGCAACAGCAGTGGGACTAAATCTTCTAACAAGTCTCAGTAGACAAAGATTTTGTTCCCATTCTTTCTGCCTCATCCCTGCTCATTTTCCTCCACACTACTTAGACAAATTACTAGTTTTTCACATTTTCACTTTATCTGTTCCAGCCCTGAACCTTAACTGGATTTTCATCTCCGCTAATATTTTTACCCTGGAACTTTCTGCTGAGTGTACATATCTATGCATGTCTGCACATGGGCAACTGTCAGAAATATTCCTTTATATTTATTACATTATTGAACCTCTGAGATAAAATGCCTGTTAAAATGAAGGGGCCTCATCTAAGTGCAGTCTTTTAGTGCTCAGCATGAGTTTTATAGCTCACAGAAGCATGCAGTCTGACTCTATTTTTCTTCTTTAATGGAGGAACATTGCCTAGCAATTGGTAGCTTTGTTTACTGGAGTTCACATCTCACAAAGCAGTTCGAAACAGAATGCAAAGGAAACGTGCTAGCAGAGAAAAGAATATGGAGAAGTTAAATAGTTAATTTTTAGTAGGCACAAATCACATTTCCATCAAGTGCAAGCAGTCAGCTGTTATTGTAGGTCACTAAGATACAATGAATTATTTTCTGCAGTTCGTGGAAAACATTAGGCAGCTGTAATAAAGTCAATGGTATTTCCTTCCTTACTAAAACATTACTTCAGCAAATACCCCTCTTTTGTTAAAACACCATTTCATGCTTGAGAAAATTTCACTGATTTTCTTCTTCTATATTTTTTAAAAATTCTTTTATTAATTGCTTCAGATAGACAAAACAGAGGGAAAAATATCAGAAGTGACTCTTCATGTTCAGATGGATGACAACTGATCTAAACTAAAAGGATTGTAAATGGAAAGGGGAAGGGAGCACTTCAGTGGCCTTTATATAACATAGATATTCAGTCCAGGAAACATACCACAATATAAATGTCTTTTTAAGACATTAAAACTTAGCTTAAGCAACAGCTAGAGTATTTATATCATAGTTCACCACATTTATTCTTCCTTACATATTTATCCTTGCTTTATCGGTGGTAATACATGAAGTTATATTTTCAAATTTTATCTTGCTTTATAAGTATCTATTTAAATCCTGCATGAAGTATCTTTAATAAATCCCTTTCAATCAGTAATACATCTTTTATTCTTATTTTCTTTTAAGATCTGGTGATCTAAACAATTGAAGTGTTCCTTGGAATTCTGAATGAATCAGTTAAGTGATGGTAAGTTTTCTTTTGGGACACTTAATCAGTGGCAAATGTCTCAATATGTGAAATGAAAAACAGTCCTTGACTGTACATATGCAAAAACTGTTTAGCCAGCTGGTTGTGCATTATCAGAGAAACACTTTTGCTTTCCACAGGGAAACAGCAACCTCAGTGTTTTAAAAATATGCACTGTCCTATGGATTGGCTCACAAAGAGTAGCAGCTGGACCTCAAGTTAGGTACCCACACTTTAGCAAGGAAACTAACACTACAGCAGAGGAATGAGAAAAATGTAGTAATTAGTAAGGGCTAGAGGGGCATATTTGGATGGGAGGCTATAGTATTTTCACTAGCTGGACAGGGACACACACAGCTTGGATAAAACCTACAAGGGGTTTTGTAAAATATTGTATTTACAATTGCATACTCACTTTTCTTGACAACATTGTATTATCAAGATGGAGTTTAATTCCCTTCCTCTCTTTTAAATTATTTTATCTGCTTCAAATATATGTCCAATTGAATATGAGTTTAAAAATGTGAGATCACATAGCAAGTCTTCCTGAAAATTCAGGAATAGTATCCTTGATTCTGGAGAATGAATGATGTTTTATAAAAGTTTTTCAAACTAACAGTGCTGAAGTTGGTAGATGCTGACCCTCTCTTAAGAGGGATTGGCTAAATTAGAAGATACAGAAAACCTGTGAATCATGCTGTGAATTCTAGATTAGACATGCATCAGGAGCAGCAGTGAGTTAAGGGTATATCGGTGTATGCATCGTGTTCAGATTTGTTTTCTTCTCATCTTTGTACTCACTACTGAAATATTCATTCCCTATTACCTGAGTTCTGTTCATGTTTATCGGAAGTGATAGTGGTAAGTGGCTCACTCTATGTTAATGCTGCTTTCTGTGTGCAGATCCTCATCTGTTGCATATTTTACAGGGCCCTGAAAGTACATGTAATGAAGTTAGCATAACCACATATACTTCTGCAGATCTTTTCTGCCCTTTTTTTCTGTACACCATTCAATTTCTTACTACCTCATTGGGCATTGTATATGTGGATACAGCTTGCTGTAGTTTGAGAAAGAGCTGATCATTGGGAAGTTCATCTGCCAGTGAAGCAACCAACTCAATTGAACTGGCTACTTTTAAGGTTGCAGAGCTAATAGGAGCAGACTTGAGCTTAGTATGGGGGTCTGCATGGACATACAGATACTCTGCTGCACCCTAAAGCAAGCTGAAGAGGTACAGCTGTAACTCTCAAAGCTGTGCCCTGGTAATGCATTGATGCATTAACAATACAAAGACTGCTTATCTTTACCAAACATTTCCAGAATGTAGGCAAGGGGTTACTAGTCAACCATTTAGTTAAGTCAAGCCAACATGGGAATTGTCTGACCTTTATTACCATTTGTCTTCCTCTTGCGTTCTAGAAATTATTTTTGTTATTCTATATGGTCGCTACCCCATCATAAAACACAGTTTCTGCCATAGCTTTAACACCAAGCAAACCCACAAAAAGCTGTGAAATTTACCTCTATAGGAAAAAAGATGCTATTAAGTAATACGTAATAAACCTTAAATAATGGGTTTGCAGCTTGTCTTAACTAACTTTATTTGCCAATAAGCATGCCTCCATTCTAATATTGAGAGTATATCCATGTCAGAGCCTTATCTTTCCTGCAGTTAAACTGAGAAATTCATTGTCTTGTCAAGGTTAAGATCACTAGAGATCATTGGATCATGCAATCTAATCAGTATATCACTGATAAAAGAAGGCCAAAGGCCATTGCTTTTCACTCCTTCACTACTGTCCTCTATCTTTTCTTCAGATAAACCATGTATTCTAAGAAAATATCTGATTGTTCTTCAGGCAGATTTCTCCATTTCCCTTAGTAGTTTCCTCCCTGTTTAGCTAGCACCAGCGCATATTTTTGTTATTCTGCTTCTTTATTCTGAGAAGTAATTTTTCCTCTAATCTAACCTATTACATACGATTTTTTTTTTGCTGTTTACCAGTCAGAAGGTGGTGTTGTCATGTCTTCTTCTTCTATGTATATCCTCTCTGTGATGTAACTGAACTCTAATCTGGGAACTATAGAGGGTGTGCATTCTTTTATTAGTGGTCTGTAGCTGTTTTCACATCAAATATCTTTAGAAGCTATCGTTATGGCTGGTCTTGACTTTAAGGGTAAGCAAATGATGGAAGTTAATTTATAGCATTTTTTTAAAATAACCTTTAGCAAATACTGTGCTTAGAGTAATGAGTTTGAAATGAGTCTTTGTATCTTGGATAACTTGGATATCTAATTTTATATATTCCTTTGAGAAAAAAAACCCGAGCATACACACACACATACACTTCATTGTGCTTCAACAAAATGCAGAATTCAAAATGTTCCAGCCCTACTTACTCATCAGTCAGCTTGAAGTGGTTTCTTCTTCCCTCACTGTGCCTACAGGGATACTTCTATTACTGAAGTGTTATTTTAGTAATCAGTAAGCAGCGTCCAATGGCACAAAACACTTTTAAAATGTTTTTTATATAGAACTTAATCATACAAGATCACCATACACAGTAATAAACAGTAGTCATTTTTCAGGAGTTCACCCACAAAAATCAGCTGTTGGCTAGAGGACCCAATACTTCACTTGTGTTGTAGAGGCTGGGTTTTAAATTCTCCAGTTGCAGTTTCTTAGGTACCTGGACAGTCTCCTTAGGCTTCCTAGTAGTGAGTAAAGAGACAGAAGCCCTCTAGAGGAGTCAAAGCATTTATTTCAGTCACAGTTCTGCTGTGATCAGCTTCTACATTTCCTGTCTCATCCAGTTCTTGCTTACAACAAGAAAAACAAAAATCTGTGGTGAGCACTGGCTTTGGCAAGGTCATCGTTGGCCTGTGGGTGAGTCAGTCACAGCTCCACTTCGTCACATCAGAGCAGATCTGATACTGGAGTAGCTGGAAGTGGAGTGTCCTCTGGTTGTGGTCAGTACTCCTTCAGGCAGTTTGTTATCAGCATTATAAGGTCTTTTGGTCTGACGGGTCATTGTGGTGATTATTTAAACAAAAGAAAGAAAATAGCACTCCCCGGTGCGGTGCAGGGACAGACCATGCAAACAAGGTGTTTTTTTAGAATCAGTGCACGCTCCCCCTCATATACGCCCTGCAGTCAACTCTGAGGGTATCAGAAGGCCTGTCAGCCAGGATAAATGCATTCAGCAAATCTAAACAGAAGGTGACCATCATCCAAATGCAGTAATAAGAACCTAAGGACTTGTAGAGAACCAGAAAGTCTTTATTATTTCAACTATTCCTAGAACAGGATGTTGACTATTCAACAAAAAAGCAAAAGAATAACATATCTTTCCCTTCTTCCCTCCTTGCCAAAGGCAATCAAGGTTAAAAATATGCCTGATTAGGAAGAAGAAATTTTTAATATTCCTAAAACCAAGTTCACTGTGGCAATCTTTAAGAGGGATGTAATAGCCCAAGTGTGTAAATGTTAGTCAGACTGCCTGAAAAGTATTTATTTGCACCTGAAAAGAAGCTAACTCTGAATTGTGTGTTCCATCTTCTGTGCACACATTTTTTCTACTGTTTTTCCTTTTTTTTTTCTCCTTACATTTTCTTTCTATACATATAATATAGGGGGAAAATAGTCTCATATACTAACAAGTAGAACAAGTACTTCAGTAAAACATACCATGCTGATCTCATTAGTCCTAAGAGGGCTTAGGTTAAAAAGAGAAATGTTCACAAAGAACATAACAAATATATATATATAAAATTGACATTTTTGTGTCGTAAAACTAGGAATCAATCATACCTCTTGGCTGACAGGCTGAGTGCTTAATCTTGAATATAGGCCCCAGCAGACAGTTTAACTTTTGGATACTTTCCATTTGAGAGAAAGGCAGACGTAGACTGTTGCTACATGAGGTCCTCCACAAACACCGGGAGTTATTTTCTTTGCAGTATTTCCACTGAAATTTTACACAGCTTGCACACATCCTTTCACTGCAGCTGTACAGGGTAAGGCTTGCTCAAAGTGGAGTGAAAACCGTACACCACTTTCAGCTCACATGTAACTGCGGAAACATACTTCCTTTTTTTTGCCTCTGCCTATGACTTCAACACAACCCTCATTATCACCACTGTTGTGACTATTCAGGAAGCATGTGGATGCCATGCAACATCATAACACAGATGTGTCTTATGTTCTTTGTATGTGGTGATTCTCTTCAGTTGTATAAATTGGGCCTTGCCGTAGTACAGTGTGTTACTAAGAGCCTGGAACAGAGCAAGCTAATTCTGCACCCCAGTGAAATCACAAGGAAAAAATACATTATTTCATGTATATTCCAGCTGAGGTTAAAAAGTTTGGGAGGTATTGTATACCTAGGCAATGAGAAACTTGTCTTTCTGGTCCACCATTGCATGGGGACTTCAGCTGCATTAACAGTTTATTTCAGGACTTTTCAATCTTTTTCTTGCTGGAAATTTGACAGTTCTTTTAAACTTCCCTCTTTTCATATTATTGGAAAAGTGCTGTACACAGAACTTCTAAGCTTTGAGACTTGCCAAATATAATACACTTCAGCATTTCCACTTCTTTTAAAGTTTTTAAAGCCTGTGTGCTAACTTATCATTCCATGCATCTTCAAGCAGTTCCATTTGGATAGTTAAATCAAGGCAAAAGTTTCCATATAAGTCTGTGGCACCTCAAAAGAAAAATTCTAGATTTGTAACATGTGGTGTGCCTTTCCATTGCAGGTGTAATACAAGCACTTCTACAAGAGTAGAAATGCACAATTTTCTTTGTGCATAAACAGCATATATGAACCAAGATTAAAACAGGATATCAGTCAAATGGAAGCAGTGAAAGGAAACAGGTATATGTGAAGCAGACTATGACCAAATTATACAAGGGCATGGAGAAAATAGAACTGAGAAGGCAGACACCTCTGTGATTGCAGTGGATCCTACTAAGATAGCTATCCTTGTGTCCTGCTCACCAGCTCAAACCTTGTCATGAGGTCGGAGTGTGCTTCTTGTCTTCTGTGCCAGAAGAAAATTACCATTTCTATTTAATAATAATAACAACTTAAATTCAGCAACAACTGCCTATATTAGTGCTTCATGATAAGAGAAAAAAAGCATTGGAGTCTTGTGAGGGTGAGCTACAGCTATATTATTACACAGAACAGATTTGGAATTTTGTTTGGCCAGTGGGCAGGGTCAGCACAAAAGACACAGACATTAACTTATGGAATAAGTGTAAATCACTATAGTGCAAAAGTGCAAAGAATCACAAAAGGATAAGCTAAGCAACTTACCTAACCATTACTACAAAAGATTGCGTATAGTGGTTAAGAAAGATGCATCACCAGTCACTCTGAAACTTTACCATAGTCTGGACCCACACATCAGCTGTGGGAGCCCCTGTCACAGCAAAGGACTGGACACCTACTCCTGGTAACTGGAAAATCCTGTGCAGTCCATTCACCTACAGGCAAGGCTTCCAACTTTGCTGAGAGGGCCCAGTGATTATATTGTTGAATAAACAAGTTACCATAACTTCTAGTGCAGGAACACCTGGTTTCATCCTCCTCTTCCCCTCAAAGCAGGGTCAGGGCTCAAGGAGGAACCAAGGGAGTTTTGTTTGATCATATACCTCCAAACAAGGCCAGATGTCTGATTTTGTGGCCTTTTCCAGCTTCTAAATAGAGAAAGGTAAATATATGTTATATCATATTGCTAATAATACTTCATTAATGAGCAGATACATTTTGTGTTCGGTTGGAAGGTTCATCTAGATGTGAACTTTGGCTCAAGGCCTGAGATTCAGGCCTCAGTCAGGGCCTGAGGTTCAGGCTGTAGTACTTCAAATTGTTCTCGTGCTCTGGTGCACATTTAAGCCATGAGGTAAGCAAAAGGAGTTAGTTGTATGTTCACACATCTTATTTCTCTTTCACCCAGTACAGGGTAGACACAAGTGAACTGTCAACTGTGGACAGTCACTATTATAATGGTTCACAGTGCACATCAAAAGCCTTTCCAAGAATCCTGGCTGGGGAACTGCTGACAAGTGCAAATGAAATCCATGTCAATGTAACAATGAAACAATATGGAAAACTGGGGATCCTGGCCTTGCTTGATTATTAGTATAGATGAAGTGAAAAGTGCTGAGAACAGATTGTATAGAAAGAGAACCACTTTCTAAATTTCTGAAGAAACAACTGTTGAGGGTTGTGAAGCACTGGATCAAGTTGCCAAGGGAGGCTGTGAAATTTTCAGCCTTGAACATATAAAAAACTCATCTTAAAAAGCCTCTTTAGGGAGCCTCCGAAGACTACCAATTCTGGTCTCACAAGTGCTGAACAGAAGAGAATGACTTCACTGAGCCTGACAGCTACACTTCTGCACACATCAGCTGCTGAAGAAAGTGAAATGATGTAACATGAACATCAGTACTCAATAGTATTCATATACTCACCATTTCCAAGGCTGGACACCTGAGAACAGCTTGAGAAGGGTTAGTGCTTACAGGGAATTGATGGCAAGGAAGAGTAGTGGTAAACTGAGAAGCTTGTGGAGAACAAAGTTAATTGAAATTGATACCATTCCAGGGATGCAGAGCCTAGCAAAACATGTTTCTTCTAACTTAAATAGTCTCACTGCTTTGTTCAGCTGATATAAGAAGTTCATGCATTTATTTCTGAACTTCAGTTCATAAGGGTAACATTAAACTGAAAAAATTTTTCTGGGGGAAATCTGTATTCTCATTACTCATCAGAGTCAGGCCAAAGAAATGTCTTTAACAGTTCTTTTCACTTCTGATATTAATTTTTGTGTTTGAATACAACATGTTTGCTAGTTGGGGGAAGTCCGACAAACTGAAGACAAGTTTTAATGTACCGTGCAAGAACCAACTAAGAGCTGAAACAATTTTGTACGTAATAGCTGGAAGTGAAGCAAGCATAAGAAACTGTGAGCAGTTTGTTACATTCTGTGTCTCAGTCTTTGTCTATGAATCAGAGGAACTGATCCTTGCTTTACACTGCTGTAAGTCAGAAGAGAATCCCCTGAATCTCAATGAAATGACAAGTGCAACACCTGAATGTGTTGAACCAGAATTAGACCTAAGAGATGGGCTCTTCACCTTCAGAGATTGGATTGGGTTTTATATAGACCATATTTAGTGAAAATACTCATCTTTGTAAAAAAATTTCAGAATGGTATGAAAAAATAAGGGAAATTGGTTGGGGTTCAGAGATGTACAGAAAATCCCTGTCTGGGGGCTGATTCAGCACAGGTAACCATGTCACATGAAAGCCAATAAGAAGAAATGATAGGGTACTTTTAAGTTATTAGAGAATTTGGGAAGTATAAATATTGAAAATTACTTTCCTAGTTGCAGTAAAATAGTTTAGGAAAAAAAAAAGAAAAAAAAGAAAATACTAAAGAGATTATAATAGAAGACAAATCGCCAATTCAGAGGAGAAATATGAAGATTGAAAAAATACATAGGAATCTGTATAAAGTCACTGAATCAATAAAGAAAAATCACTTTTAATTTAGAGTGATTTGTGATGGTACAAATACAACACCCCAATTCCATATTTCTACAAAGGAAATCAATATCTATTTTGAAAATACAGTTTTAGGTATATTAGGGGAAGAAAATATGCAAAGCACAAGATTATAGACACTACAGACAAAAAAAAAAATCAATGTCAAATAATAAATATCTAAGTATTTAAAATTAAATTACCAAGTAAGATTTGAGTTTTTGCCTATGGCAGGGAAATGCCTAAAAGGGAACCAACAGGAGAATAGGTGCAATTCTGAAATTAAAAATGTAAAAATTCATGGAAATAAGGACTAGCTCCTGTAAACTACAGTATTTTTATCAAGGCATACCTCCAAAACTTGAAGGAGTAAATCAGGAATCTGTATATCAATGGACTTAAAACCAAGCATATGAGAAGATCTTGGAAACATTCATAAAAGATATGGTACAGCAGTTGATGGAAAGTACATTTTATTGTCTCAGGCAAATGCATAACAATTTCACAGAGCTCTGAAGGCACAGCTTCGTCCACTGAGTTGATGCAGGAAACAAAAATGTGCAAAAAAGAACTTGACAGCCCAAACCAGTATCAACAAAGAATGAGAAAAGCATGAGCTCTAATAAGAAACTATGTGCTTAAATAAGAACCAATCTGGGAGAAGGACAGGAAGAAGTAGGCTTGAACAAATGGTACCAAAAGCAATTAGAAGTGGTACTGAAACCTTAAACAATGGCCAGGACACTCTGCCATATCATCTTGCTCTAAATGGATTACTGTGGAAAATCAGTCCACTGCAATTGAGTAAATAAAGTATGAAGGTAGGGTAAAAAAAACTATGAAGGAGAAGAAATATTAATTTAAAAGTAAATGACTAAACAAATGGATATCCTTGTGGTTTTAGAAATTACTAAAGTTTTGTAACCCAACTGGTAAAACAAAATGTTTCCTCAATCCTTGAATAGACCTTGAATACCTTGCACACAGTAAAACAATACAAAGTATTTCTCTGCTGAGGAGGACAAAGACATCATTTCTGCTCCTTCCTGGATATGAGAACTGTGTGTTTTCCCATGTACATCTGTCGTCTGTATTTTGAATGGACAAAGGGATGAGATAGCACACCGAACTCAGGCATCACTCTTGCCTTGCTAAAAAATGTTTTCACTCTGCTGGACAGGACACAGAAGACTCCTTTTCCATACTTTTTTTGTTGTTGCTGTATTTTTGATGCTTTTCTGCTAGATGTCTCTGTAATGGTACAGGGAGCTTCCACACATGTCTGATCACTAGTGATACCTGTTCCCCAAGCTGGGAAGACAATTGTATTTTTAGCCTACTGGCAGTCACTCCACTTACAAAGTACTGCAGGAGGAAGACTTGGAGTCAAAGTCCCATTTGTCACAGAACTACACCAAACATGTGCCAGTACTAGGAGAATAGAGAAACAAGTTTGCATTTAAGAGGTGAGAGTCCCACAGCTGCAGAATTGACATGCTGTAAGGAGATGGACTGTCTCAAGCTAAGGGTGTGCACTGAAATGTGCTTATCCCAGCTGCAGTCTGGCACTAACACTCTTGAACAATGCATGGAAACTTCCTCCCTTCTGCTCCATACTAAGACATACTGCAAGGATTCTCATTGGGTTTTTTTCTTACTCATACCTGTAAAGACAAACTTAGACCTAAACTGTCCTTGTACAACTTGGGTAACTCACCAGCCACCGTCTCAGATGGGGAATTCAGAAATCACCCCAGGCCAGGGAATTTGCCAAAACCTCCATTTGCATTCCTTGTGGTCAGTGCCAAACAACCAAAGCCTCCACTCACCTCCAACTCACCTGTACCTTCCAGCTTATTCCTACAGAAACCAGTTAAGCATCCAGATCCTCACACAAGATATTATTGGAGCTGTAAACATAAAATGCAATAGCTTAAACTGAAGTTCTGCAGTGGTGTTTACCACAGCTTATGCTTTCTCTAGACTTTCAGAGAAGATTTTCATTTTGCCATTGTAGAAGTAATTAAGCAATAAGAAACAAAGGGCTTTTGCACATGTTTTTTCACAGTTGTATACATTGCGCAACTGTGTACATTGCTGAAATCTTAGTTATATGTAGGAAATATCAGATTATCAACAGATATAATGACAAAAATAGAGAACTTATACAGAGACCACAGTTCCCTTGCTCCAGTGAGTGAACAGTTTATAGTGTTTAGTATAAAATACAGGTCAATCAGAGATCCTTATGTTCAAATCTCATACCAACAGTGAATCCTTTAAGAAACTGCTCATTTTCTTTCACCATGGCAATTTAAAAGCTCCCTCATAAATATTCATCATCTTTCCAATCTGAATCTTGGAAATAACTGCTGCTAAGAAACTTGTCAGTCTGGCCTACCAAGTCTGCAGTATTTGGACTATTTTGCCTCTTTTTATGTTATCCCGTCAATCCATATGATTCATCAAACATTCCAGCCTGTTATTTCCAGTTATCTGCTGCTCTTCGATCTGTTTTCCATGCTTTCCTTTCTGGTATTTCCTATGTGGAATCTTCACAGGCTTTGTTCCTCAGCTGGGTCACAGAACCTTTATTTTCTGCACTGTAACTCTGCAAGCCCTGTTTTCAGAACTGTTTCACATTCTCAAAACTGACATTGTCAAGATATATTTAGTTGTTATTATGGCTGGTTTATTCTTTTTTCCCTGTTTATTTAATCTATCCAGGCAGTCTTCAAAATAGGGTACCTTCTCTGGTGTTTATATAGTATGCATGAAAACAACTTACTGTTTGTTCTAGTAAATATGAAAAATAAATAAATAGTTATTATAAATAAATATGCTACTGTAACTATCCTAGAAAATGCAAACTCAGTCATTTATATGGAAGTCATAGAAAGAATAGTAATTCAGGCCCTTCAGTTCCAAAAGTGGTTTTACAAATTTCCCGTATTACATTTTATTCTGAAAGAAACCTGAGCACCACACAGAATCTGACCTTTACATGAAATAAGTGTTACAAATTTATGTTTGGCCAAATTTTGTGAGTGGAGTTAGGCCAGATACAGAGTTGGCTCTCTGTCTCTAGTCCTAGCCTGCCTGGAACAAAAGTTAGAAACCATAACAATTTCTGTTAAAGGTCTTGGATTTGTTTTACACATGTTCAAAACCATCAAGGGGCAGCTATTTCTCTGAAATAACAAATAAATGAAGTTACCATTAGCATTTCTTCCTTCCAAATATAGGCTCAGTGTAAGGATTTTGTCGATTTGTTGCCAGTTGTCTGTTGACTTCTATAAATGACATGATTTTAAAAATCATTAATCTACTATAGTGAAGTTATACTAAACACTCTACTATACTAAAATTTCTTTGAGATGTATGTATTATTAGTTGAGTTACTCCCTATGTTATTGCTAAGTGTTGAAATTTATTACAGCAAATTTTTGCATATGATCATATTTGAAAATGTGTGTATTTTCTGTGTCCATGTCTCTTAAACACTTTTCATTTGCTGCCATAAAATCAATATTTTGTCTATGTGTTGTAATGCTAGTTTTCATACTAGATTCTTTTTTAACATAAACATTAATTAAAGTGCTAAAGAAAAAGGTCTTCCTTTTACATCGCGCTTTAGGACAGAAGCTGAAAAATATGACTGTATCCAGATCTCCCTAACACTGTTAATTGTTGTTTGATTTGACTATGCAAAGGGAAGTTGGGAAAACTGTCTCTAAAAATCCCATGTCTTTACAGTTGGTAGTTGAATTTAAGGAATCATTCTTTAATTAACTAGAGTGAAACCCATATCCTTAATATTCTGTGGACATCATTCTTCTAGATGGAGCCAAATAAATTAAAATACTTCCTGTTTTATTCTCATGTTAATATTGAACTGAAAGCAAATATGTGTCTTTTGTGGCTGCTGTGGAGTTTTACACATTATAATTGAGTTGGGGTTATTTTCTAGTTATTTGCTTTCATTCACAAGAGCTTTGCTGCTGTTGTTTGCTGTCAGAAATATGCAGTGAGATTTCTGACCAAACTTGCAAGAGTTGCAGTTGAGCTTTTCAGGCAGGGCTACATGGTTTCAAACAGGGAGTGAGCTACGTGAGCTTTTTCTATGTTAACAGGTATCTTAAAAATATGGTATTTTAATTTGTTTTTCAACAAGCATTCAGCCAACATGTCTGTTAATACACAAATCTCCTAGAACAGCATTTAGCAGCAGATACTTGGCATATTTACAGTATCATGTTTAGAGACCATTCAGTTTAGCAGGACTTTGAACTGGGTACTCTGATACAGGTTTATTAGTCTATATATGTTTCATAGGAGTTTGCACCTTTTCCAGGCCATTTTAGGCAAGACTATTCTGTATTATAGTAAACTGAACTTGAAGCATGTAGTCAAATGGTGAGCTGAACCAGTTTTGATGTGGTCTATTGTCACATTTTTGGCTTCGTATGGCAGCGTGATTATAGAGGATGAAGAAGTGTGTGATAAGGAACTGGTGACACATATCAGTATTTTAAACAACATTCACTGATCAACCATGAGACATTAAGCATGCCCATCCTACCTCAGAGGAGGATCTTCAGGGTCATTTGTATTCATAGTCCCATTGACTACAGCTACCTCCTCACACTATTGCAGAAGTACTATGTGTCTTTGTCTTTTTGGTGCTGTGCAATTGCATGTAATGGCAAGTTATCTAAAACCCAAATATTGCTCAGCTCTGTGTGAGCAGGGAGGTTGGACCAGATGTCCCTGGTCCCTTCCAGCCTTACCCACTCTGTGATTCTGCATAACCTTGTACCATTTCTCTCATACAGAAAATCACACTGGTCCTCTAAAAATCATGATCACCTTAGGCAGGAGTGAACCTTGGTCAAACACAAAACTGACTTGGGGCCAGTCAAAAACACAGTAATTGCTAAAAGGGACAAGTCGACTTGGAGCAGCCACAAGATGGGATGATACACACCTTTTTCCACTGAACTCCACTGACATTTAGAGAGAGATGTTCAGCTCAGCTCCAGATGCAATAGGGAAGTGTGAACACACCAGCACCTCGGTGTGCCTACACTCTGCCAGATTCTGCCTTGTGTTCCTCATTTCAATAACTAGCTCATCTCTCCTCTGCTCCTCAGTCTAGCTTCTTTCCCCATCATTCCTGGTATGAGTCCCAGCTGTTTTCCACAATGCTTCTAACCTTCCTGATTCCCAATCTTGGTCTTATAATTTCCTTCAAAGGCTACTCCTATAAGCCATGAATCTTTTTTTTCCTCTGTGATTACTTCATCCAGGGTGTTCCCTGAACAGAATAGGCAGAATTTCAAGAGGCTGCTTGCCTTGGTACCCAGATACAGCAGTGAAAGCTTGACTTTGGTTATTGTCTGCAGCTGTAGTCTAATTAGCTTCCAGGTAGAAGACTCTCATGATCATTATCATGGGTATGATTTCAAGCATGGTCAGGTGAGACAGACTATTTCAAGACTTAAACAAGCAAAGTCCAGATTGTTCAAGTTCTTACAAATTGGCATAATTTGATAAGTTTTTTCTAGACCCTAAAATTTATGTTCCTCACACATCCCTGGTGCAAAATATGACACTTGGATCTGTTCATGAAAGCACTTTTAGGTATTTACAATGCAAAGATAATGTACTGCTGGAGAACTATTTCTTGGAAACATGTGAAATGTTTCTGGTGCAACATAGATTAACCAGACTGAAACAGAGGATGTGGACAGTTTAATTCCACAAGTCATATTTTAATGAAATTGTACACCACTAGTAGCGGTCTTATAATGTGTCAGAATAACTCATCTGTAGGTGGTGGTGTTAGTTCTGCCTACAGTGCTGACAAATCTTGCTGTAGTTCTGTTCCCATTAAATATCAGCTAGATCACATGATGTAGTGACAGTAAAAATTAAAATACTGCCTCAGAAATATGACTTTTTGACTGCAATTACTTGGTTACAGAGATGATGAAACTTTTAATCTTTGACAATTTTTAGTACATTGAAGCTGAATTGCAAAACCAAGTAAGCTTCTAATAAAGGATTTGAGGTTTATGGTATTTCTTCTAACCAAGAATAACACATCTACTGCTATACCTAAATTCAGGTGTAGCACATATCATTCAGGTCTATAGCGTAGTTCCCTATTATGCAATATGTGAAGAAACTGAAGGCTAGATCATGAGAAAGTTTACATTGCTTCTCCGTCATTGCTTGTGTTTGAAGAATTGGATGAGACATGAAAATTTTAAGATCTTTTTTAGAAGAATTTTGCAGTTGTTCTCTCCACCTCTTTCTGCTGCTCTTTACTTTCATCTTCTCCTTTTCTGTGTCTATTTTCACTTCTCTTACATTTAATTTCTGTCTCCATATCTCCTTCCCACTCTATTCTAAATTATGCTAGACGGAGGGATAGTGAAGGAGTCTGGAAATATTCATGTGAATAGAGAACTGAGGCTTTGTTTACTTTTGAAATACTCGGACCATTCTTAACAGGCTGGTCTTGCAGAATCTCAGACATTCTCTCCCTGAAAGAAGTTTGTTATTAAAATGATTTTCAATACGAACTAGAGTACAATTGTTTTTTTACTCAAGTTAAAAATAGGACTCAGTTGTGTTCCCTTATAATGACAATCACCCTGGAGACAGGCAGCCAGGTGGAACTGAACAGGCGCCATCCCTGCCCCCTGTACATTTGCAGCATCCTCTCTGTTCCCTTCATAAACCTGTGTCCATTTGCATCTCTTTCCCTAATCTCTCTGAAATCAGATCAGGTAAAGCAAAATAAGCCAGAAATGGCAGGCTGAGTGCCACCTGCTAGTTTCTCAGCAGAAAACTCTCACATGGTGAAAAACGCAAGAGCACTCTCAGAATGAGTCCCTGTAGAAGAAAAAGTCAAGTTATGTTCTCCTGTCTATACATTCAGAGAAACTTGAGAGGATCAGATTCAGGATTTGCATCAGGATGGCCAAGGTCAGAATCAGGCTTGCACTCTTTGTAGTAATTACTGTCCTAGACTTGCTTTCAGTCTCTTGTGGGAAGAACATTTCCTGTCCAAAAGCAGTTCTTTCTGTAACAACCCACTCAGCTGCAGGAGATCTGAATGTTAAAATTCATAGATTTTACTCATATGTGATACAGACAAATTGTGAGTGCAGTTCAGGAATTGGGCTGGTGGTTTAAAACTAGTAATAAACAAGTAACAGGACAGGAGTTGGTTACCACTGACATTGGGACTGTACAGAAAAAAAAAACCCACGGATAACGTTTAAGTATAACTCCAAACCACAAAATGGGGAGGTGACTCCTTTCTCCTCTTCCACAGAGTCCAATGTCTAGTTTTCAGATTCTGGCCTCTGAAACTTCTGGGTCTGGGTCTTTGATTTGTTTTTAAGACCAGGAAAAGAGAAAGAATACAAGTTCATAGATGAAATTTAATTTATACTCAAATATACATTTAGTATTTGTGTCTAGATTTTGAACCAAAAATACCCAAATTAAAATGTATTACTACTATATTCAGTCTGAGTCAATTGATTCTTCTCAGATCATGGAGAGTAAAACTAAGTGGTTACTGTTGGATTCTCTGCAGTACAATGTGTCTAGCACTGCACTGAGATGATGTCAGAAAATCTGCATTTTTTTCCCAATTATGAAATGAATTATGGGGAGCTAGCTTGCCATTGTAAGGATTGTTAAAACAGCTATTTTGGCTGATACACTGTTGTCCAGACAGAAAACACAGGTGCTTTGGTTTAATTTTTTTTAAAAATGCTTGGTTTCAAGATTACATTTATCATCTCTTCCTCTCTCTTCAGAATTTCAACAGTAAAAGTCTCATATGTTGAGAAATGTCTGAAAAATTCAATCTTCTACTATTTTCTGAAAACAGATCAAAGGAAAAGCTACAATGCTCAATCAGCTGATAATATCTATGATGGCCAGGGTAGATTTCTCTCTGTTTAAACCAGCCATCAGTGTTATGTAATAGATTTTAACTATACTTTTTATTGGGAGATGTGAGGCATAATTCCTCCAGTTTGACTTACAAACTCCTTAAATACATGCCATAAGTTTATCTAAACACCCTCAGCCATGTCCAGGCTACTGTAATTCCAGAGACTGAGAGCTTGTGTTAGAGTTACGGCGGAGATGAACCCCAAACTCAGTAGTCATTCAGATGGTTTCAGATCAACAAATTCAAGTAGTTTCCAAAAAAAAATGTTGTGCATGTTCACTGAGTTATTCTTTTGGTTTAAGTTTTTAAAAGTGCAATTTTTACTTTTCATTAGCTTTAAATCATCCTTAAATCAGATATCTGGGTTGGGTTAATCTATTTTAGGAATTTGGTTACCTCATCCAGCTATCTCATTCTGAATCACATGGGAGTAGGACATTCAGGGAATTTAAATATTTTGTTTTTGTCAGGGAGGCAAGTATCTCCTGGTATGTCCCTAGGTAAGGACCACGGGCCAAGTCCCCTGCAGCTGTAAATCAGCACAAATCAGGATCTACTCTACATCTCTGATTGTACCATCTTCCTTCTTACCATTATCAATCATGCCAAATATCATAAAAGAACACAGAAGGGGAAGTGGTTGTCTCTACTAGCAGATGGTGACTACCGAGGATGTAGGCTACAGTATGAGAGACCATTCTGCTGCCTCACAGTGAATGAGAAACTGCACAGACAAATAATATAAAAGAAAGACAAACTCTTCCATTTCAGCACTCTTCTGTTCTTCTTTAGTCTCTACTTATGGCATGTGAAGATCTCTCAGAAAAAAAAAATTTCTATGACCCACAAATGCTTCTCCAAATAACATCATATCCTTCTTCTTGAGTAATGCATAGGATTAAATTCCACTGCACCTGGGGAGCATACAGTGTCTGATCGACATAGAGACATTGGACTGAGGTGAGGCTGCTTGTGGTTGCTGTCTCCTTCAGTCTTGTTTTTAAAAATAGTGAATTGTCTGGTCAGTTTTTACCCTTATTTTATTTTTTTTTTCATTCAGTAGTGAGTTTTTTGGTTGTTGGTGACTTTTTTATTTTGGGTATTTTTGTTTGTTTGTTTGTTTGTTTGATTGATTGATTGGGGTTTTTTATTTGTTTTCATCTTCCAGTGACTCCAAATGGGCTGTATATTTTCCTAAAACTGCACCATTAGCAGAAATAACATGTAAAACATCTGGTCATTCCCTCTTCATCTATTTCAACCTTCCTGATTCACATTTTACTCTGTGTAAGGAGCACACCCCCTCATACTTGCCCCAGCTCTCCCATTCCATTACAGTGAGAAACGATGAGTCCAGTACCAGCCATGGAGCCAACAAAAGATAGGTTTGGAGAGAAGGAATTTTATCTAAACCACATATTAACTCTAAAATACCAATCTGAGTAATATCTGTGAGAAGTGGAAGACTGAAATTGGTGTAAAGCTCCAGATTTGCAGAAGCAATGAACACATTTGATGTCTGCTTGGAGATATCTACAGTATATGTTTTCTTACCTGCCCCAAAAGAGAAAAACAGTGTGCACTCCTTGTGAAATAGGGCACTAGGTATTTGAATCCTGGCTCCTTATATTTTCCGTGTTCTGAACAGGGTATCTTGTTCTAACTGACTAATACAGCAGTCAGTTGTGGAATGAACTAAAATCGGAGATTTCTCTGATCCCCTCCCTGAAAAGATGATGGCTGAAATACATGGCAATTGCCAATGTTCCTGCAGGGGGCATTCTAATACATTACTTATGCTCTTCATGAAGGATAAAAGAAAGCCATGAATCCGGATTTCTGGTTTATAAATGAAAGCCATGAGGCTTTCTGGCTTAAACCAGAAATTTAAACTCAAAATAATTTGTTTTTCTACCAACAGTGTAAATTAGTAGGAAGAAAAAAAACCCTGAAAATTTTAAATCTTTCAATAAAATACATTTAAGTCTACAAACCATACAATAAAAGCCCAGATATTGAAATTCTGTTAGCAGAATTGTACTATTTTCATATTTTGTCCAAAAAAACCCTCCAACTCTCTGACTTACTGGATTATAGATATACCCCTGGTAAAATTGGGTTGATCAAAGGTAAGAAAACAAATTAATACTTAATACATTATCTGTGCAGCTTACAGAAGAATGTTGCTAAAATGCAAAAGATTACAGTTTATTTACTTTAGTAGAATGTCCATGCTTAAAATGAGATTTAAAAATACCTTTTGAGTGAGGACATAGCAGAAAAGGAAAGGAATGAAATTAAATTCAATAAAATCAGAAAAACTTCAGACTATATGGGATTCTGTGGTGATCTGATTACCCACTGCTTTTCTGATCCCACACTGTTCCCCCCATTTTCCCCTGCCCATATCCCTGGCCACTCCCTCAGCCTCCCCTATTGATTCCTGTACCCCAACTCTGCCCATGCACCACCCTGAGCCCCTGAGAAAAGCCCCTGTGCCCAGATCAGGAGGTCTCTGCCTCTGGGGGTGGCTGGGCCGAGATGTAACCATTAAAGGTCCTCTGAAGCCCTCATGCAGGGACCCTGCTCGCCTCCTTGGCCGTCACCGGGCTGTGGAGCTGAGAGCTGCCGGAGCAGGAGTGCGGAGCTGTCCGAAATGGACTGCGGGAGGGCAGAGTGGTCACACTGCCCTAAGCAGCTCTGCTGAGCTCCCAGGGAAAGCTGCAGTTTGCTAAACCAAACCCAGCACTACAACAGGATTCCAGTAAATTTTTATTGGGGTTACAAATTGATGAAAACGGCTGTTCTTAGAGGAATAAATAAATCAGGATTGGATGATGTACCTTTACAACATAAAATGAGAAAAATCTTCTTATTATAATTCTAAATACTGGAGAAATATGTCAAGTATTTGCTTAAGAAATATTCAGTGCCATTAATAAATGCATACCTAATCTATTGGCAGATAATTTCACAGTTTTGAAATGTTCCCCTGACAGTTTTGAGTAACTTTATTCATCTTAACCAAGTAGAATTAATTTATAACAGGCTGTTCTGTAATGCTGTAAAACAAATGTAAAAAAAATAAAGTATAACCCATAAATGTTGTTCCTTGATCCTGAAGAGACATTTGAATGAGTCAACTTAAAGTTTGTCTTCTGCATTTTACAGTGAATGCACATCTCATGGTGACTAGTTTCTCACAAGAGCTTCCTTCATAGGATTGGATCCTATGTAACAAGCATGTTTATGTGTATCTGCAAAGGAGGTAACACTGAACCCTGTAATTCTTATAGAAGAACTTGCCAAAATTGTCAATCCTTCATTGTCCTGTTTTACATAGCTGTCATTTACATGTGTATAAAATTACTGACCACAGGAAATTACCAATATACTTATAGCTTGTTATTAAAAAGTCAATGTTGATATAAAGGAGTAACATAGGCCAACCACACTTAAGAAAGTAGAACAAGTATTTCCCAGAAAACAAAATCAATTGGGCTGTATTAAATATTTTATCAGTCTCCAGAATTTGGAGATACAGATTCCAGCTCAGTTTGAATCAGTTTAAAGCATATAGTTTATCAAAAATGATAAATATTTACTAAACTAAGTTGGTTTTAGAGTATTGCAATAAAAAATATAAGGATCTGTTAAGGCAAAAGATATCCTGACATAAATAATTCTTATAGAGGTAAATTCTTTCCATTTTATGGGACTGGTTCCATTTTGCACTAGATCTGCACCTGGATAATTTATACAATCCTGAGTAAACTGAAATCATATTTCCTTTCATAGTCTTTACAAATTGTGCATTATTACACGAGGAAACGTAGGCTGGAGATAAGATGACCAGAAACATTGTATGTGGCAGCTCCACTGTATAATGTGATTATAAAATGATCACATGCTAATTTTACAGTAGTTTGGTACTTGCAAATTATTAGGAAATTAAATGGGACAGTGTCTTTCATAGGTATTCCTTTATGTTTACTTGAAGGGCTTGAAGGGCTTCTAGCAATACCTTTAGAAAATCTTTGGCAACTCAGAAGGAGTCCTAAAATTGACAGGGTTTTTTTTGGGGTTTTTTTTGTTTTGTTTTGTTTTTGTTTGTTTGTTTGTTTGTTTTTGTGGGTTTTTTGTTTTTTGTTTTTGTTTTGGTTTTTTGTTTTGTTTTTTTTTTTTACTACTGTAATTTCTAGTCATTTGGGAAAAATTGAGCCATATGTCAGCTGGTTGTCCTGGACTATAAATTCTGCTCTTGAATTGGCAGTCAGGCTCAGGGAGGATTCTGCTGCGAATTACACCAGGACCAGCCTTATAATCAAGCAGCTCATTGCAAATGGATAGCATTTGCACTTGTATTTTTAATACACCAGGCCAAAAGCCTGAAACTGCACTGGATAGAGAAAAACAAAACAACTCTACTTTCCAAAAAAATTTGACTCTTTGGAGAGGGTTATGAACTTCATAGTTATTTTCTGGTAGCCTTTTGTTGTATTTACTAATGAAATACCTATTAATTAAGTGACAAAGGTGAATTTTTTTCAGCAAACACAATCACTACAACAGAGGTCTAAGATCACTGCATTCTCATGAGAAAGTAGCACTCCTGAAATCTACAATTACATTGCATCAGACCAACTACCAGCCAGGCTCAGTCATAATTTGGTTTGCTAAAAAGTCCCAGTGAGTGCAGTTAAACAGGAACAAAACCGTTTTCATATATAAAGATAGGAAATGCACATGAGGAACCCCCTCTTTCCAACTGGCCTTCTCACATAAACTCTTTACATGCAGTAAGTTTTTTTGGTTTTGTTTTTGTTTTTTTTTTTTAATTGCAGTCCTTGCTGGTTTAAAATATTGCTGTTCTTTCTCACGGTGTTTTAGCTTCATTCCTGCTGAAGCACATCTAGCAGGATAGAGTGCTGCTACTTTTTTTTTTTTTTTTTTTTATTCACAGATAAGAAACTGTCTTTCCTAAGGCCATTTAGACACACTTGGCAAATTGGCTATCTGCACCATACAATGTAGGAATAAGGAATACAAGAATAGCATGGTTGGGAGCCATAAAATCAATACCAGAGACCAGACCATAGATTTTTCACTCCTGCTTTATTCCTAGAGACATATATTTACCTGACTGGTGAGAAAAGACTTCCATGGACTGCATTCGGAGCCTGCTCCATGCCATGTAACACAGAGCACAGTTTTAGAGGGTCATCATCAATGCACCTGAAGGAGAATGCAACAGAGTCTCTTTGGAAGCCTTCAGTGTTAACTGCAGGTTCTTGCAGGAGACAACTTCACCGTCTCCAGTGGAGTAACAGTTTTCCAGGTCTAAACTATCAGTGTGTAACTTTCTATCTCAGAAGTTGTTTGGGAAAGTTGAAAACCCAGTGCTTTTGTTTTCTAACATGAGTTTTGTTCTAGACCTGTGTGCTAGACCTAAACAAGTTTGTATACAACTAGCAATTAGGAAGACTGAAGTTATTTTTTCTGGGCCTTATCATATGATATGCTTAGTTTTAGGTCAGATCCCATAAATGAGTGGCAACAAAGATAGCTTGTCAAAATTAAGAGAGAAAATAATACCTATCCCTCCTGGCTAGTCACCTCTTCATTTCAAAAGGAAGACCATGTTCAAACTGCAAGGATTGAGTGGTGTAAGTCATCCCTGGCTTAGTTCTATCGGGAACTACTTTCAGCAGGGCTTGCAAGACAAGTGCAGAAGATCTAGCATGTAATGAATGCAGAGAAGACAGATATGCATTTTAAATAAAGATATGGAAATATTTGCTGGCTCTGTGTGGTTTTGACAGCTCTGCAAAAGTGGCTACTGTTTCCAAATTCACACTGTCAATTTTGCTATTGAGCTACCTGTAGAAACCACGGCATATTGTAATACTGCATGACTTGACTAGGAGCTGAACACAATGGACTAATTGCTAAGTGCATGTGAGAAGAGGTCCAAAACTAGAAGACCATCTACAGACATTTGACTTAAAATGTTTCATGTTTCTACTTTATGTTTCTTTAGAAAAATATGAAGTTACCCTAGGAAAAAATAATTTCAGGAAGAATAGCCTAAAATTGCTTTTTTAAAAACTAAAACATCAGATGAGTGATGTAGTAACAGGACCTCATAGCCACATATACAGAATAACTCATTTACATCTATCAAGGCTACTGAGATGAAAAATGAGGCAGTGTTTGATCTACTTGTAAAAAGTTTAAATAATGATGAAGGAAGTATCTGTCTGGTATATCACTGTCTAAGGTTCCTCAGATTTTGCAGTTCTTATAAAATAAATCAAAGAAATCTATTGTTCTGACTATGATGAGCAAATTGGTGATACAATGAAGAGAGAGGTTAAAAGGACCTAAATCTAAGAAAAAAGAAAGGGAAGAGCAGACTTCTGTCTTATGAGATTTTTTTAGCTTACCTCAAAATGATCACCAGAGATTATGTAGCTTGGGAACCTGATTAGAGCAAACTGCTACTCCCCTCCTATCCCCTATCCCCTACAATTTTGATGTCCTTTGCCTAGAAATGAAAGTCTGATGCCTGTCTGTGCCTTGTCCTAATACAGATTTTGTGCATAATTCAGTGATGCACCCAAACTGATGAACACAAAAGTGCTCTAAGAATCTCTGCTAGAGTTAGTCATCACACTGTTTTTGCTTTGGAGGAGTTCATTGGAAACAAGAAGAGTTTCCTTTTTAATGTCCCAGAGAATGTGATTTAGGCAAATGTTCATTTTATTTCATATTAGCCAATCTAAAAATTAATCCAAACTAACAGGCATGATTTCTCCCATATGCTTGAGGCATCCTACTGGGGCATAAGGAATCTTGTTCTAAAGGCTGTCATTCCTCTCCAGGGAGTCAAAGAGTGCTTTGAAGACTCTCTTAAGGTAGACACTTGGCCAAAGTCAGGTTAAATAAAACCTACCCATGACTGTTGAGACATAGAGCAGTGAATCCATTAGAAAGATTCACAAAAACCAATAAAGCCAGCAGGTGTGTTAAATTTAATCACCTGGCATAAGTTTTCATGGTTAATTTTAAAGGCAAGGCTGTTCAGCACCTTGTAGAACCATTACTTGGTTTACACCTAAATCATACATTAAAATGTAAGTACATGAATATTTATGTGCTGAAGAAAGATCAAGTCATAAAGACTTACGAGAAGAAGTGCTGGAGCCCAGCTGTCAGAAGCTCCTGCAGAGCTAACCATCTGTCTGTAATCACACATCTATCAGTTTACTGTCTGTAATTACATGTCTGTCAATGGCCTCCTCATCTCAAATGCAGACTTCAAAGAATTCAGGTTTTTTCCTGGAAATCTGATCTTTCTTCTGCTTTCCCCTGGTCTATGTACCTTGATTAGTTCTGCTTTTTTTCTTACTTGGGATGATTATGCTGACATCTTACAAATGGAGAAATCTGTACTTATTCTAAGGATTCAGGATGACAAGATAGCGTTTATCGGTAAGGTGACATGGACCTAGTTGAATCTCCCTTCTGCTTGCAAACAAACTGCTATGAAAGCAATTCTTTGTATACCTAATGCCAGATTTTAAGCAGTTCTCTAGAGTCTTATTACATTTTACTGTACTGTACAGGCTCTCAGATTCACATTAGTTAGAAATGTGAAGGTACTAAACAGTGCAGCACAGAGGTGAACTAGGATGTGTACAGTTGTGAGTAATTCATGTAACATATATCATTCTAGTGCTGGCAGGGCATTATGCCTTAGAAGATTAATATTAAGGGAAAGCATTGAAAATAATCAAATAAAATCCAACATATGCTGGTTTATTTTTACTTAAAATATATACTATTTGGAGACAAGATCTTCCAGAGCCTTTTTCTTTTTCACCTAGTCATCTCCAGCTTGCTCATTCAGAGTAGCTTGCATGTCTCTCCAATGCATCATTAATACAGCTGCCAGGCTCGCAGAAAAAATCTGATTTTGCAGCACCTACCATGTTTTCTCATGGTCCTGCCCTGTAGTAAGGATATGATCTCCAGACTCAGTTTCAGTTCTCCCATAAGACTCCCCCTGGCTTTTTAAAAGAAAATGAAATAAACTTTGTTTCCTAATGGTTTGTACAGGATTCACACTGAGAAATCTCATTTCTGTGCCCACCACTTGGATTTGTTGTACCTTCCAAGAAACACAAAAAATGTCTTACTTTCCTTTGATTTAGATCCACACTCTTCATTGGCTTCAAACGTCTTTTTCAATGTCCTCCACATGGATGTAGATTGTTCCTGAAATGGCTGCAAACATTGCTCTCTCTTCTTCAAGGAGGACCTTCAGCTTGGATTCCGCCTTCTTGTTAGGGCCTCCTAACACTTCCAAGAGGCACCTCAACACTTCTAAAAGATGTGTTTAAAACTCAAAGACTGAGAAATAAGGAGGGGAAAAAAAGGAAGAAAAATCTCAAAAAGTTGAATATTACCTAGTTAGGGATAGAAGAGCATTTAGAAGTGAAGCATAATAAGCAAAGTGACAATTAGAATGGTACTTTATTTAGAGTAAAAAGCTGGAGCTTTACAGTGTGGTAGTATGCTGAAAAAGAACTCTCTTAAAAAGTCGTATAGGATTCATTCACTCTTTGAACTGTACAACTCTATAGTGCTGCTTAGGAGAAATGGGGTACAAGTTTATGTTGTGTACAATCAAAAGGATTCCTGTTGTTTTCCTCATTTATTCTAGGAAAAGAGAGAGAAGAGATAGTATCATTCCATTCTTTATTTGAAGCTCCTCTTCAGCAATTTAAACAAGGAGATGCACTTGCTTGTGCCAAGTGACTTCTACATCTACCCCACTGACAGGATAAAAAAGAAGCTTTTTAGAGCTAGGCACTGAAAAATCAGCCTGTGGATTAAAAATCATTTAGCTTCATGTAGGAGGGACACTATATGCTCCATAGCTGAATAATAATGTTGCTGTTTTGTAATGCAGCTACAAAACGTGTTCCTAGTATAGGTGCAGGAAAAAAAAAATTGGTAAAAGCACTTTACAGAAGTGTTGTAGCAGGACCTTTTTTTTCCTAGAGTACAAATCCATCCTCCCAGTATCTCTCTCGCTTATAGGATGTGAGGATTCCAGTAATGTTACACAAAGTGTTGCATAGTAATGTTACAGAAAATGATTGAGACAAATGAAATATCAGCTCTAAAAAAGAATCATTTTTTTAAGAACACAATGGATCATACCGTGATGACGCCATATATTAAATGTTTCTGAGAGTGGGATTGTCTGGCCTAATTATTGATTTAGAAAAAGAAGGCATCATTTTACATGTGAACATGGTCAGGAACTACCAAATTATAAACTTGCTGTCACTCTCCACAGAACAGGGGGTTTTGTCCTTATTTCCTGTCTAACACTGCACCTGTTTGTCAAACTACCAAGCTGATCACCTTGACCCCAGATTGCCACTTTAGGTATGAGTTACATCAAACTTTTTAAATCAGGTTAGTAACTGGAATGCTCTTGTTGGGGTACATTTGTCCGGATGTGTAGGGTTCACCACATCCACATTTAGCCACCTAGGAGTTGTGTCTAGTCCAAGGTCATTCTTAACACTTTCTCTCTGGTGAGCAGAGAGAAAGAAGCCCCCTAAGGTAAGAGTGTAAGGTGGGCTGTATAAACCACCTTCAGGAGTTAATCATGTTTGTACATTGACTGTAGAAGGACTCTAGGTGCCTGTAAAAGGACTTTAAATGCCTTGCTACAGCCGGGCACAGCTCTGAAATGGCTGAAGTTACGCATGATAAATACCATCAATCTCTGCATGGTAGTTGAAATTCATTACTGCTGCTCACTGGGAGAGAGTTCACCTGATGTTTTGCAGTTTTGCCTTGTGTTGATTAGCCCTTTGGACCCCACTCCTCCTATCCAGAAGAGAAACAGACAAAATCCTCAAAAGTGCCTGGGTAGCAGCAGGAATAAAGAGGTATTCAGAATGTAAAGAGTTCTGCACAAGTACTCCTTGCAGTATTCACTCAGCTCTGCTGCTGTCTATGTGTACATAAACTGACTAAATGAGTCAGTAAACTTTTCTGTATTATGTTTTTAACATTCCCACACCTGAAAGGTTGGACTATCTCTGAGGAGTAAAACCAGCTAAAATGCCATGCCTGTTTTTGGACTTTGACATAGAGAGGATTGCCAGAAAATATGTGGGTTTGAGGTGTGGACGCTTGGACTGAAACACATATTTCACTTTATTGCTGTATTCTCATTAGATAGTAACATATTTCCATTGATGTTGCACTGTGCTACACACAGCTTTGTGACCTGGACCAGAAAGTCTTCACAGCTGTCTTCCAGTCCACAGTCACACATCATGGAAAATAAGTTGATCTAAGCACAGAAATGATCTTAAGAGAAAGAAGCTGAAAAGCTTCATGTGTTTATTTGAAAAAGTGTGCTAATTTGCAAAATGTGTTTTAATATAATTGTGTTGCTATTGCTTTGGCATTAAATCGAATTGCTAATCTTTGTTAAGTCAGTCAGCCTTCTGTATTTTTGGACAAACGGATAAAAAATGCACATGACATGAAAATGAGGCACAGACAACTTTAATTTTCATTGTCAGGTCTACCAGAAGAAATGCGCTTTGTCACTTACAAAACACACTGTAGTTCAATTTAGATCAGTGGAGAAAGTATTGTTTTACAAAAAAATGGAGGAAGATGACCATGGTCCAAAAAACATTATTTTTTTTAATTTGGCACTCTATTGAAACAGTTTTCTGAACCTTGATGTTCCCAGATTTATTTTGCATGTCACTTCATTCTTTGCTCTTTCTATCAGTGTCAAAACCACAAAGGTTTTAAATAAGTTGGTTAAAATACTCTATATTCAAAGAGTTGGGTAGAGAAAAATGAGCTGAGGTGCTCTGTAAGCTATGCTCTTCTTGGAGCAGCTGATTTAATATCTGCAGCTGCTGCCAACAAAGAGAAAGCCGGTCTCCTTTGTAATTTCATTTTATTGTATGTCAAACCACAACTGCACATATTTTTTTTTTAAGTAATCTAGTGCAATCTGATACACTTGAGCAGCAGCACTTTATTGACATTTTATCAGCCAGAGTTCCTTTGAAGGGATACTGGTGATCAAGGAAATTTGCCAGTTCAAAATGGCTATAAGTGTTCACTCATTTAATCATGTACTAAAACAACACATATAATTGTATTGCCATTGATATATTATTAACAAATATTTTTTGCTATACTATTCTTCCTACTCTATTGATAGTTCTTTTCTATCTTAGCAATAGGCTATGCAAGGAAATCTTAATTGCATGGATCAACAAATCTGAAACCATAAGTTGCCTATTTGCTTTATTGAACATAGTAAATCTACTTGACAGATACATCTTCCTTGCTTTTATGTTGTTTCTGTTGACAGCCTTTGCCAGCGTAGGTCTCTCAGAGTCACTGTGTTACACTGCTGGTGGGTTGTCACGGGCCTTTGCAAAAGGCTTCAGGCAGCAATGGATATTGTGTTTTCATTTTCCCCTGAGATTTGACCGTCATTCTGTAGGGTTACTATTGTGAACATGACAAGGGTAAAAGTGTGTTATTTCTCTAAAATCTGGAACTATTAAGATATTTGAAGGAAAAATCCAACCACACTAAATGCATTCAGAATCCTCCAAAGCACAGTTCAGGTAACATCACCTCCAGCATAGCTATCTAGGCTTCTTCTCTACATTTTCAAAGAATCATGGAATCATAAAGGTTGTAAAAGACCTTTAAAATCTTTAAAGGTCCCTCACCTTAGCACTACCATCATGTTCACCACAAACCATGTCCTCAAGTACCATAGCCACGCATTTTTTTAATACCTCCAGATGTGGTATCTCTACCAGTTCTTTGGCCGGTCTGTTTCGATGCTTTTCAAACCTTTCCATGAAATTTTTTTTCTTAATTTTTGATCTAAACTTTTCCTGGCTCAGCTTAGGGCCATTTCTTCTGGTGCTATCTCTTGTTACCTGGGAGAAGAGACCAACCCCCACCTCTCTACACCCTCCTTTCAGGGAGCTGTAGAGAGTGATAAGGTCTCCCCTGAGCCTCCTTTTCTCCAGGCTAAACAACCCCAGCTTCCTCAGCCTCTCCTCCGATGACTTGTGCTCCAGACCCTTCACCAGCTCCATTGCCCTTCTCTGGACTCACTCCTCAGTGTCTTCCCTGTAGTGAGGGGCCCAACATTGAACCCAGCATTCGAGGTATGGCCTTGGCAGTGCTGAATACAGAGGCACAGTCACTTCCCTGGTCCTGCTGGCTACACTATACAAGCCACTGGCTTTCTTAGCCACTTAGGCACCTTGGCCGCCTGGCCACACAAATTTCAAGTCACATTACCCAACACTTCAGAGAAAGGAGAAAGAGCCCATCACAATATAAATGAAATATATGGTTTTCATTACTCCTGTCACTGGAAAGTGACAACAATAACTGAGGGATTTACAGAGAAGAAAAGAATTTCCTTGCCAGAGAAGCCAACTGTCTGGAGTGGGTGTTTGTGTATGCTGGAGATTACAGGGCAACAAGGTGAGCTGACATTGAGTCACCAAAAGAGGGAGAATTAAATAGCATATCTCATTAATTCTGCAGTCTACTTCATTACAATTAACTTCATTCTTCATTTTGTTTCACTGGTTTTTAAGAAGTCTTTCTGGAGAATATGCAGGCTGGTGTAGGGAAGACCTGTGGGAGGGCTATATTTTGAGGGAGGTTTAAGTGTGAAGAGTTACTGGTACCTCATGACTTTATATAAGGATGTCTAAAGACAAAAATGACTTAAAAGAGGGCTTAAGACATAGTTTACAGACAGAGCTGGAACAAATTCTGACTTAAGGGAAATGAAAAAAAGCTCTAATAAGGGAAGTTAAAAAATTCAAAACTTGTGGAAGCACTAGTGTAGATTGTCCTGGAAAGTGTGAATCCCTATTTGAAGGAAAAAACCAGGTTAGACAGTATCTGAGGCTGATGAGAAAAGTCCATCTGATGCTTCTTTGAGGAATCATTATTTTTATGATTTTTTTAATAAATAACCTCACAGTGATAAAGAGGTCCATATGTAGGACTGGTTTTGTTCTGGATGCATTTCAATCAATCATTTGTAAAAGAGGAAATCGGTTAAAGTTTTTGTTGTACTCAATGTACAAATATTTCTTATTCCAGACCTAACAAGGTTTGATTTTAAGAACTCATATAAATAAACAAATAAGATAATTTTTGAGCTTTACAAAGGCACACAGTTCAAGAGGCTGCCCACTCTTAAGTAAAAATTTGTACTGTTTCCAAACTTCTGCTCATATCCACTTTTGAATATGCCGTGATCTACTTTCATATTACTTTGGAAGACACAAGAGTTAGAAAGTAGGCAGAATATTCTTCTTACTTCTCTCTGGTATTGCTTCATTTTTGGCCTATCTAGAGAATAATATTCACATCATGAGTGTTTAGAACTCCATTCAGTGTTGGGAAAATGGGAAGAATTGGTTCACTGTTCAGATTAGTTCTGAAAGTCCATTCTGTGCGTTTAATTGTTCGTGTTCATGACTGCCCAAAATCTGTGTGTGATTTCAATCCACTGCTTCTGAGTGGTGCTCATTGCAAATTTTGAAGCTTGTACAAAGAAAACAGAGTAGGCTGTCAATTCTTATTATGATTCATGTCATTCTAGCTGATTAATTCAGTGAAACATGGCATAATCACACTAGGCTAGACATATGTCAGCAAAACAACATTTGGGAAAAACACAGGACAGCCCCAGCTCTACCCTATTTCAGTGAGTTTGTTTTTGAAGGGGGCTAGAAGAGCTTTCCTACCTTTATTACTTTCCTGGGCAACTTTCTCCAAAATAAGAAAATCAGTTTCATCACTCTCTCCTGACTGATAATTTTAGTGAAAAATATTAGTTTCTTGCATATAACAAATTTTCTTTTAGCTATCTTTACCTTTTTCTCAATGCAGGTACAGGGCACTCCTTTTCCTAAAGTCAAGTTTGAGCAGGGATAAATCAAAGAGACTTCAAGAGCCTGCCAGATTCTTTTTCAACATTTGTCTTTCCTTCCTCTCCACAGCTTACACAAGGAAGCTGTCAAACGTGACAGCTACTGGTATTTTGCAATTAAATGCTTGTAACATAGGACCATCTCTTTTATGTCCAAGGTAGAAGATGACCAGTTTGTTCCAAATTTCAGTATTCAAAGGATAATGGTGTTGGAAAAGAATATTGCTGAATTTTGTTTTTCTTAGTTTGATATCCTAGTTTAAGTCTAATGTTAAGTCAAAAAAGTCCAGTCCAGAACCCAAAGACATTCATTTTTGCCCATAAAAAATGATGCAGAAACTGCAGGTTATTTGCTGGTTTACTCTGTATTAGGAGCTATAATAACTATAATAAATAATAACTATTAAGGAGTTTGTTCTCCTTTTCCTATGTCCTCCTCTACTTTTAAATTTAGTTTTAAAATGTCACCATTAAAAAAAGTCAAACATAAAAAAACCTCCTGCTGTTCATAGTGGTCAGTGCTTTGCTACATAAGAACTTTAAACATTTGACAGTCATTTGCCCTGTGTACAGCACAAACAGCAGACAAACTGTGACATGCAGCCATTAACAAATTCAGGGAACTTTGGGTATGATGCACTGCAGTGGTCAACAACGCAATGTCCTCATGGAGATCAGTTCCAAGTGGTGTCCATCAGGGGTCTGTGTGGGGATTAGCACTGTTTAATGTCTTCATCAATGACCCACACAAAGAAATTGAGTGCACCCTCAGAAGTTTTCAGATGACACAAAGCTGTGTGGTGCCCTTGATGGATGTCATCCAGAGGGACCTGGACAAGCTGGAGGAGTGGGCCCATGGCAACCTCATGAGGCCCAACAACGCCAAGTGTGAAGTGCAGTACCTAGGTCAGGACAACCCCCGATATCAATGCAGGCTGCAGGATGAAGGAACTGAGAGCAGCCCTGCTGAGAAGGACTCGGGGGTGCTGGTGGATGAAAGGCTGGACATGAGTCACAAATTTGCACTCGCAGCTCAGAAAGCCAGTTTTGTCCTGGGCTGCATCAAAAGATACATGGCCAATAGGGTGAGGGAGGAGATTCTGCCCTTCTGCTCTGCTCTGGTGAGATTCTACCTGGAGTGCTGCGTCCAGCTACGGGGTGCCCAGCACACAAAAGATTTTGACTTGTTGGACTGGGTCCAAAGGAGGCCACCAAGATCATTGGAACACCTTTCCTATGTGGAAAGGCTGAAGGAGTTCAGGTTGTTCAGTCTGGAGGAGATACAGCCCCAGGGAGACTTTATTGTGGCCTTTCAGGTCTGAAATGAAGGCTGGGGACAAATTTTTAATGATATCTCTTGTGATAGGACAAAGCAAGAAGCTGATAGAAGCTTCCACCATGTCTGGCAGAGCCAATCCCTGATGGCTCCAAAGATGGATATGCTGCTGGCCAAGGCAGGGCCAATTAGAAATGCTGGCAATATAGAACATTCTTATATATTTAAGAACATTCTTAAATATGTTTTCACAGAGGCATTACCACCATTTCTAACCCCACTACCAAAAGCCAGGCCATGCAAAACCAGGCCATGCAAAAAAAAAAGTACAATCAACCTTCTTGAAAGAAAAAATTGCAGAGCTTAAACTCTGCTCTATTAGGTTTTAGTAGATTTTTAACCCTAGCAATTGAACATCAGAGATGGAAAAAAAAATCCACAGATTTCAAATACAAATTTCAAAGGAAATAACTAATTTTCAAGCCGTATAACATCTGGAAAGCAATTCTTGTACTTCCTGCTGAGGTGCTTGGCACTGTGGCAGTGGTTCTTTCTCACCATCAATGCAACCAGGAAAAACAGCAAACTAAGTTTGAGTTCATGGCAGAAAAAGTAATAAAGAAAAGAAGGGATTGATTTCTGAGCGTATTTTTAAAATAAATTGAGCCAGAAGGATGATCTTCATTTAAACTAAAATGGAATCAGTCTGCTAACACTAAAAATAGAAAAGGTCAAATGGTCAAATTTTTTAAGTTTGAAAGAAAGCTGGCAAGTGAGGTAGATTTTGAAATGTTGAGTTCTCTAGATAGGAAGTTATAAACCCCTGTATCCTTAACTAAATAAGGAACCAAAGTTGATACAACTGAAAAAGAAAGCAGCAAAAAAGAGCTCAAGTAAACTATTCTTTAAGCAGAGGAAGTAAAAACAGACATGCAGGCTCACAAGAAACTTATAAGGATTTCTAAACATATGCTACAAGTCTAGCAAGTCTAGCTGAGTGAGCTGAAATACCAAATGATAAATTAAGATATTAAAAAAGCAGGTAGAAGGCAGAAACTGGTGAAAGCCACAAGAGTGAGATATTAAGTGTATAATATCATGTCATTTGCACCTGTCACCCAGCTCAGAGAGGAACAGTATAACACTGGAGGGAGACACAAGGGAGACAAGGGAGCCAACTGAACAAAAAGCATGGTAATAACTGCATTGTTTACTTATGTCCATGTAGACTGTGTAGGAAGGGTTACAGTGCAGAGACTGGATTTTTGGTAGCCCTCCTAGACCAACTAATTAGCAATTCATAAGAGAAAAGGCAACTCTTGATGTATTTCTAAGCAGTACGAAGAGGACCAATGAAGAGCCCACAGGAGAGAAGGGATAACATTTTTTAATTCAAAACCCTTCCTGCAGCAAGACTGAAAGTTTTGCAGAATCACAGAACAATCTGGGTTGGGAGGGGCTTGAAAGATATGTTACCCTCTTCAATAGCATTTCATTAAATTGAGGACACTTCTAAAAATAAAATAAAAAACTGTAATCTAAAAGAGTAAAATGTTTGCCTGTGGCATGAGGATTGTTTACTCTCATCATAATATAATCTTAATCTGATTGAATAGTATCAATGCAAAGAGATTTTTGAACAGTCACACAAAGAGCCTGATCAACCTTACCCCACAAAATCATCATATTTAAACAGTAGATGAGAATATTAGAAACTTAAAGGGAGCAGTTGGTCATGAAAAAAGTGAAAGTTTTGTTCAGGTAAGGAAAACCTTAGATTGTATGATATGATGGTATGTAAGATTGGGCAAATAAAGCCGTAAGAAACCAGGTCAGATTATTTTGAGGAATAGCTAGTTGAGTGGATAACTAGGAATACAAACATTTTCAAATATTTCAGAAGCAGGAAGCCTGTCAGACCGTGCCAAATAGGTGATCACAATTTAAAATAAGCCCTTGAGAAAGACACAGCCATGGCAAAGTTGCTAAATGAGTTATTGTATTGATATTCATCACAAAGAGCCTTAGGGACAATCCACACAGCCTTTCTTCAGAAGGGAAGAATTTGAGGCACTGTATCAAATTGACATGTCAGCAGAAGTTTCAAACAAATCTATCCAATAAACAGGAACAAATCACCAGAACCAGATGTTGCTGAACTATGGGATGTGCTATTTAGCTATGTCATCACTTAAATTCAACCAACAACAAACTAAATTAAAGGAACTAAAGCTGGCCAATATGTTTCAATTTTTAAAATGGTTTTAGTGAAATTTGAACCAATGCTCCTTCTGCACCAGAGAAATGGCATGAAAATACTGAATTAAAATATATTAGAAGCTATCAGAAGAGACTCTGACAAACCTTTTGCAGAAAAATCACCTCTTCTGGCCACTGAAGACTTTTGCCAGACTCTATTTTAGAAAAGCTCTGATGGTTTCTAAAGCTTTGCTGAACTTCCAAAAAGTCTTTGACAATACTCCTTAACACAAATTATTATAAATGCCATTGGAGGGAGGTCATCCCCTGAATTAAAAATATAATTAGCAATTAGGGGACAAAGATATGAGTAAGTCGTTGTCACTACCTGCAGTCTCTATGGAGTTCTAATACAAAGAAGAAAAAAGAAGTTTCCTGGGTTATTACTTGATAAAGTAACTGTGCAGTAAAAAGGGCATGGAAAAGAGAAATCTTGGACTCATTTTGCTTAGTTCTCCAAAGATATTTGTTCATGCCTAAGATGTCTCAAAAAAACCAACAACAAACCCACAAAAACATGTTGGGAAATAAGACAAGGATAAAGTGGGAAAACATCATTATGCTATTATGTTATCATTCTGTGCCAAAAAAATGTGAGTATTGTTTACGGTTCTGGAAAGTCTTCTCTAAATATTTATGACATAACAAGAAGAGGCACAGGGATACAATATTGATAATCAGGGTAGAGAAAAACTTCTATACATGGAGACATTACTCAGGTGGGGACTTTTAGAACTGGTGAGGAACAATTTGTGCAAGGTAGAGTAGAAATTCAGAGGGTAGTGAAAGGAGAGGATGCATAAGAAATTTTCTCATTTACACCTATCTTAACAATAGAGAATTACCAGATGAAATTCTCAGACAGCAGATTTAGAACAAACAAGAGGAATATAAAGCATGTAATTACGCCACACAGCTCATTATCCAAGGATGATTAAAGTACCAAAAGTCTAAAAGGTTTCAAAAAGCCCCTACAGAAAATCTATGACAAAAATACCTTATGTGTGTGGCTCAGGAATTTCAAACCCACAGATTTCCAAAAGCAATACTCCCAATATTTTCCACAGTCCACCTCTTTGGCTATGCATTTAGTGAGACCACTGATTAACCCAATGTCCTTATGCATTTCTGAGGGATCTCCACAGACCAGGATGTATACTCAGGTACTTCATTGCTTTCTGTCTTTCAGGTGACACTTTCTCACTATAGGCATTCTATGTAGCTAATAAATCCACAAGTGGGCTTGTATATTATCTTGGTGAAAAACAGAAGAAAGTCTCCAAGGTTACTGGCTGCATTTTCAAAAAGGAAATTGATGCTATCATCATAAGTTTATTTTATAAATCCTTTGGAACACTGGTTGCATTCTTTTGCTTTTGACTTCTTTCATGTAGGGGGCAAGAAGGCACCAAAATATTTCCTCAAGGTTCAGAGGAGTGATGTCTGTGCTCTTCCTGCTCCCAGATAGCTGTGCAGTTGAGTGGAGATCTCCAGGCCTTACAGCTGTCTGTCTTCCTGTGCCGTGCCCAGACTTCTCAGTGACTTCAGAGGTTGCCACACAAGCAGAAATACATAGAGACAAATCTAAAATCAGACACTCTTGAGTATTAGGTTTTGTAAAACTAACATGAGCTTTTCTTCTTTTAACCAATCTAAGCTGCCTCCGTGGGAGTATATTTTTCTGTTTTTCTTTTGGCCTCCTTTATATGGCTAATCTCCCCCTAATTAGGCCACCTCATCAGAAGGCCAGCATCTTACAGCTTCTGAGACATCCATGGCCAGAAAGTCATGTGTCTTTTCTGCTTGCTCTGACCTTAAAATGGGAAGGATTAAAAACAAGCTAATTACTCCCCTAAGAGAGAAGGGAGAAAATCCAGCTGCTGGCAGGCACACAGCAGCGGCAGAGCAGCAGTGCACTCCCCCTGCCTTTGCGCTGGGCCCCTGAGTGAGCACTCAGGGTGGTCTCCAGGGAGCTGGTACAGACACCACTGCCCAGCCAGCACAAGCTCAGTGATGCTCCCACAGGACTGGCTACAGACACGCAGCACCAGTGTTATGATGTTACGTGAATAACCATTGTCTGACATGACCATGATTTTTATCACTGTGTCAAGATACAGCAGAGAGAAACTGAGTAATTTAGTTACAGCTTCCAGCACTGAGAACAGAAGAAATTACAGGTTTCATATTGGCACTTCTGCCAACATGTGTTAGAGAGAAAGAATTTCCAGCTACCTCCCCACAAAGAAAAACCAAAATAGAGACTCAATAATTTTGATTTAAATATGTCGTCTTTGATTTTCTTGTTTAAGTTCAGGAAGTGATGTTAAATCTACTAGACAAAGTATCATTCTACTAGACTTTGCCAGTACTATCATCTAGAAATATCCATATTTGAGTATGAATCCAACATTCTTTTTTCTGCCAAATAGGCTTTTGGTTTTGTTTTGTTTTAATCAATTCTTCCAGAAAAGACAGATAGAGGAAAGAAACTAATCTCGTGTAGATGCACCTGCAATGAAATAGCAATGAAAGATGACTTTGTTCCATTATTTTATCTCTACACTTATCTTTATTGTAGCAATGAAATAATTCTTGCAGAACAAAGTAAATTCTTGGATTGACTAAATATTTACAGTACATAAAACCACTGAGAAATTTACCTGCCGATTATCCCAATCACATACTTCAATACTTCTTTAACTACAACAGGCAAAGACAGAATGTAGCTTTTACTTCAAATAAGACATCCAGTGTTTCAAACTGTTTCAAAACTTTATTTCTTCTCCAGCAACAACGTGCTTTTGTGCCAACTCCTAAATAACCATAAATTTCTTTTTATATAAACCTTAATGAATACTTGGCCAAGATGCTGTGACTGTTGGCTTCTACCTTTGAGCACAAATGGAAAAACTGCACACTGAGCAAAATGGAAAAAAGATCACAGCAAGCCCAATGTTGCATTCTGCATTTAATGTGAAGGAAACCTTGTTTTCGTGGTGTTGCAGTTTTCAGTGTATTTAATCTTAAAGTGGCTGATCAATTTAAGGTAAGTGGCAGGCACTTGGCCTAGTTCCCAGGCTTTGCTTTCCTACCAGAAAAGAAAGGATTCAGTCAGACAAGAACACAAGGGGCATCATCAGTGGCTCTCACATTCCAAGCATTTTAGCACAGATTAAGTTGGAATGGTTTTACTGTTTACTGAAATCTCCTAGGTGTTGCATTTTATCCCCCTCTGGCTGTGGTTATCCAGGTTGAGCTTCTCAGGTCAAGACCTCCATAAGAAATATGGCTTGTAGAGCCTTGAAGGGAAATACAAAGTACAGGTCAAGACTCCTTATTAAAATGCAATTTCAGCAGCTTATTGCAAAATGTTAAGTCCCCAGACAACAGGTAATTTAGCAGTGAACTTTTTTCTTAAATCTTGCAGCAAGGCAAGAGCTGTTTTACATGCATTCCAGAGGAAAAAGCGAAGATAATCTTCTTAAGAAGGACAAAACCTCAGCACTTTTTGTGTCTGGAAATAACCAGAAGATAATTAAGTGTTATTTTTAGACTTCTTTTCCCTTTTAGATGCAATAAAGTATATAGATTTCACTGTCTAATTACAAACTCAAATTTGGCTTTATTATGTAACTGTGAAAAATTTATTTGGTTGTTTTAAGAGCTCGTGTTTACAAACAATAATTTTTAATTATATAAGTTATAGGTTTCAATATAGCCACCCCTTTTGCAGACACTCAGGCCCAGATTTTTTGAGATATTAAGGTGATAAATTAGCTCAGGCTTCCGGGAATTGCATATGCACAAAGGACACTGTGTGGAGAGTTCTCACTATCCATGTTCATAGGAGTTATCAGATATTTGACTGTTTGCAGTACCAGGGTCAGAGGTATGAATGTGAGGCTGCTTTCTTGTTGATAGCGTTAGAAAAAAAATCTTCAGCTATTCATCTAAATTTTTTCCAATTAGCTATGCCTTTAAAATAAGTTGATCACCAGATTGAAATGAACAGTATTTGTGCCCAAAAGTGGCCTGATAGTTTTGAAAATTTAAGCAGAATAAGGACATGAAAAATTTAGGGGTTACACTTCATTTTTGCAAGTGAAGACATTTCTCAGATATATATTCCAGCCAATTTACAATTTCCCTTGAAAATGTCAGTCTTTCCACAGCTCAGGTTTTAATGACCCCTACTAACACATTTGAAAATATTCTGTTCCTTAAACCACTTATTGAAGACTGATGTTCCAGATGTATACATGAGCATGCATGTGCATGTCAGTGATTTGACTGGACTGAACTGACCCTGCCAGTGCCTCTGGAGTCCCAATTGCACAGCAACACTCTGGGAGGTATTGACACATTGCAGCCCGGGGCCAGTGCCTTTCTGGAAAGCATCATTACATAGTCAAATCTTCCATCATTTATGTCTTTCTTTCCCAAGTTCTGTCTTTAAAAAGCAAGGAGTAAATTCAATGGGAAAAGTTGTTTTTTTAATCAAGCAAGTTAAATTGCAAAAGAATATGCTCACAGTCTTTAGGCAGGAGATAAAAAAACAGTGGTGCAGCAAGAGTTTGTGAAAGCTCAGGTAGGCACGGGGCACAGGGCAGTTCCAAGGACTGTGAGGAGCCATATAGAATCCACACACATTGAGAGGCAGGGAAGGAGTTAACTGCAGCCCCAAGGAGGGCAGGAAGCTGACCAGCTGTGTGCAATTGCAGCTGCTGCTATAAAAAGTCTTTGCCTTAGCGGACAGGGAGTCACACTGGAAGGGAAGGAAATTCTTCTGGTGAACTTAGTTCAGTTTTGAAGGGAAGGAAGTGGGTTCTTGGCAGTTGGCTACCTGAAGTTTGGAAGATCTTGTAAATGTCTAATGGATAGACTGAGTTTATCCATTTGGTCAATGGCTCTTACTTGCTGTTAGTGCCGTCTAATCAGTGTCTGTCTTAAGGCTTCTTTTATGCTCCCACTTAGCAAAAAAATTGTTGAAAATTGTAAAACACTATATCTCATGCTGATTTTTTTTGTCCACGGTTATGCAGAAGCCCCATGCTGACCCTTCTGTAAGGAGAGATGGTTTTATTATGGGACTGTTTTCCTGAGGTCTCTGAAATAGAACTAGGTCTAGGTAGGTTGTGAGGGGGTGTAAAATGCTAATTGGGTAAGTTTGTAGCAACTCTCTCCCAGAGCAAGGTTACCCTGAGAGAGGGTTCAGCTGTAAAGGGAAGGAAGCATCTTCCTGACAATCCTTGAGGAAATGACTTAACCCTCAAGGGGAAGAGAGCAGAGGAAAAAGACTGCTTTATATAGCTCAATACTCTCATGCATACAGAGATGTTAAAAAAGTGGTTTGGGACTTGATATTGATTTATTCCGCATGTTGCTGTCCTCTTCCTCCTCACAGTATTCGTATGAATTTTTCTCTGAGGGATAGCCTTACCTGAACATGTTCTAGTAATACAAATAGATTCTTTTTTAAAAACAAATAGAGTATATTAGCATGCTAGCAGAATCTCTATGTGAGATTTTTCCTTCCTTGTTTTTAAGCCAGATGCATATATGGAGGTCAAGAAAAAGGAAGCACCATAGGTAAATAATAGAATTTTTGAACCTTGATGCTGCAGTTCAGTTCAGCAGCTGAAACACTGCAGGTATAGCATGTGGCACACAAGCCCCTTAGCCATTCTTGGACAGCAGCTTTCGTCTGCTGGCTCTACAGCCTGGCTGGCTCTTACTTTCCCTTTGGCTAGCCTATGGAAAACAGAGAGGGTTTTATTAACCAAGGATGCACTGCTTGGGAATGGTTTGTACCTTGCCAAACTAATCACAGCAAAGTGTTGCAAGATTAGATTTGTCCTGGCTGACTAATTCAGACTCTTGTGAGACAGTAGGGAAAATGTAGCAGAAAAGGACAAAGAAGATCTAAATAGGAATTAAGGTCATTTGTGCTGCAGGGTGCAAAAGAAATAGCAAATCCATTTCCCATTTGTATTTGTGATCTTCTGACACCTGTAGAGGAGATTACAATGGAGTTCAGAATGAATGAGATGCTGAAGTTTGCCTCCCAAATTGCTGGGATTTTAAGTGGTTGTGTTAGAAACAGCTTTCCCAGAGAGAGCTAAAGAAGTCTGAACTCCTCTCCCTTTCACCACATATGATTGTTCAGCAGGTATTGTAGCTCTGGTGTCACATGCAATGGCCATGGCTGACCCTGTCCATACCAAGGCAGAGTACAATGGTAAAACTGACTCCAGCTGCTGGGCAGTCCTGAATTCATGGGCACCATGAGCCACGTGTGGCATGGTGGCCATTACTCAGCAGCTGACTGGCAGTTTTGCTTCTTTCCTCTTCTAGCCCAGATCATCAGATCATTCAGGCCCATTAAAAAGAGGTTTTTGAAGAAACCTTCTCTGTTTGTTTGCTTAGGGTTTCTCTTCAAAGAGCTCTGCAATGTCTAAATGACTCTGTGATGACCCATGTGTAGCACATGCGTATAATTAAGATGTCATGGAGGAGAAGACATGGATGATCAGTGAAACTGCTACACATCCCACATGAATACTCTTTATCTACCCCATATATGTAGTATGAATTATTGGATTTTTTAAATTTTATTTAATTCAATCATTAATCTAATTCTAGGCATAAAAAAACCTCTTCTAGTTAAACCTATTCCTGTCCAAATTGCAAGAATATGAGGAAATTTTTTTTTTACCTTTAATTCAGATCTGATTTTTATGCAAATGAACATTCAACTGTGAACATTCTTGAGAACCTAACATTCCAATATTCCTATATTATGGAATATATAATTACATGTAATAAATGAGGCAGGAGGGGAGGCCTAAACTCTCTTTAAATGGTTTATTTATATTAGTGGTTTATTATTTATTTATCTACCCAAGCAAGCTATGCGCAGACATCAGTCTGTCTCTTGCAGACTTTATCTGAAGTTATAGGCTTGGTGAAGGACATCAACAAAGCAAATGTTAGCTCAGTTTTAATGTTTTGATTGACAGAATAGCAGCCAAAAGACCTTAATTTAATCCCTAGTTAGGTCATTTATTATTATTTATTTCTCACAAGAACATAATCATGATTAAAGCGGAGACTCATCATTTAGGTCATACAGTCTGATCACTCATTTGAAAAAAGCCAAAAAATGGGATATTTGACTGCTAATAACTGAACTAATCTCCCACAATGTTGGCATGACAGGCAGTATCCTTTGGAGTTCAGCCAAAGTTTGCAACTGGAAAATCCTATGAAAAATCGCTTTCTCCTCAGAGGTTCATAGGAGCAATATGCTCTATGGATTGCAATCATTAAACGAGAATATCTCTTTATCAAGCTTCTCTATCATTTCAAAATAGTATGTGACAACCCCCTCAAAGGTAAAATGGAATATAATATACTGTGTTTGAAATCCATCACCCATGCACTTGTTTAATAACCTCTACCAAATGTTTTAACAATTGCATTCACTCTCACAAAGTCTCTGTGATTAGTCACAAATAATTTTATCCATATTTACAATTACCTTTCAGAGCATAGGTTCCTCTTACAGGCAGTTTTCCATTGTTTTAAGACTGTATAGCCTGACATTTATCATGCTCCAGGTGATGACTAACACTTTCATAGGAATCTCTAAATTGTATTAATAAGATTGCATTTAGAAATAAACGTCAATTTTCTGAATATATAGTGGTTAATAAAAAAAAAATTAATGGTGTCCTATTGGAAGAAGTTTTCAATCAATAGCTGGAAATGCTTGAGATGCTCAGATGGTGGAAAGTAAGTAAAATAGGCCAGGATAATTGATAATTAATTTCCCCACCAAAAAGCCATGGGAGGATCTATGGAAATCAGATGCTAGTTCTCTCTTACTGTCACCATACCGTGCTTTGCATCGACTTTTCTGGACAAAATTTAAAAGTCAAATTTTAATTAAAATTTTAATTTTAAGATAAGCCAATTTTAGAATTTTAGTTCATTCAATGGAGAATTTCCAGGCAAATCTTTAATCTATTAAAAACATGACAACAAAGTATTCAAATAATCTAGAGTACTCAAAAAAATCTTTGGTAGATCCCACCTCTGTTTGTAGGTCCTGGGTTTTTAAAATTATTTTTGTTTGTTTGTTTGTTGGTTTGGTTTTTTGCTTGTTTTTTTTCTTACAGATGAGTTTTAACATTTTTCACGCTTCTAGTTTAATGCAAAATTAAAGAGCAGGGGAGAAAGGGAAAGATAGAGAAAAAAAAGTACTGTAACATCCATTTCATAGGTTATCTAATAAGGCAAACACCACTTTTTCAAGAATTTTATTTAATTGGTCCAATTAAAGCTTTATTAAGTTTAATTGATATAAGCTAGAAAATTCACAAATTATTAAATTACTATGGATTGCTATAAAATGACCTTGCTATTTTTTTTGACATACCACTTTAATAATATTTCCTTGCTGTTTGTGCAGCATGGAATGTTATCTTTATGTTCACAGTTCTTGGAAGAAGCCAGACAGCTTTTGATTTGTTCCCATATTTATCTAAAATAAATTACAGATAGACCTGATGGTATCTGATCCTTCTTTCCCCTCTCTCCACCTCTTTCCCCCTCTTCTCCCTTTGTCTTTGTTCTGGGTTATTTTTTCTTCCTTCTCTTTGGACTTCCTCTAATGATAGCAAAATTCAGAAAACCTTGGCATTTTCAAATTTTTTTTGTTAATCACATGATTTGTGAAAAAATTCAAAATATTTTCTTCATACTTTTTCCTGCCTTAACACATCGCAGATTTGTATAATTCACTCAATAGCTTTCTAGGGAATTAACTGCATCATAAATGAAAATGTCGAAATTGTCATGTGTTGTTTTTCCTGTAAGTGACATTTTATTAGTTTTTTGAAAAAGAATCCTCTGCTGTGCAGTGTTGGGATTTATCTAGCAGGTTAATCTTGGTCAGACAGTCTTTAAAGGAAATGGAGGAAAAAACCCAGCCAAGAACTGATGGATAATATAGAGATGAACAAAATCTTCAGTTCATAAATGCAGGTTGAAAGCTTCTGGTTCAGTCTGTCAGCACAAGGATTCCATTACTCTGCCCATGAGTGTGTGGCTTAATCTTGGGCAATGCAAATAATTGATTCTCAGTCTCTTAGTGTATCTATTAAAAAAAAATAAAGAGATATTTTTGTGAAAATTGCCGTATGAAGGTATTACGTTCAGCACAGGCTGAGTGATATTGTGATGCAGGTAGTGAGAGTAAAAAGATATGGCTTGTGCTAAGAGATCAAACAAAATCCCTGTGCCCCCTTCAGTTCATAAAGTCTGTAATTAAAGCATGTTAAAGCCCAGTTTTGCACTAACAAAAACAAAGAATCAGAGCAAAGGATAGCAGTCTCAATCAGAAATTGGCTAAAAATCAGGTTGCTGTGACCATGTTTTAACTAAATGTCATAGGTTTAATGGTTAAGACATCTATTTAGCTCTAACTTGAAAGATACAGCATGTCTCCTTTGGCTTTGTCCTAATAGTAAAAAAGAAAGTAGAGAAGCCCCTACTGAAATATTTGTCTTTCAGCACCATAGCTGATAGCCTCATACTTCAGTTTTATCCTAACTTAACTGAAGACCAAAAGCACATAAATGGGTATAGATTAGCCAAACTGAGAAGTCAGGTAAAATATTTTATAAGAATATCAGAGCAGAAAATTCTAGAATAGAACTGTTACAAAAGCACATAGACTAATAAACTTGGTATATTTTATCCTGGAAGATACTCTGGGAAACCCAAAAAAACCTAGTTGATATAACTCACTGGAGTGGGTAAGGATGGGGAAACCTTAAGAAATTAAGTTGCAAAAAAGTTGATATTTAAACAGTATAAGCAATATAGTCTCCAGACTAAAAGTCATATCCAGAATCTTAAAAGCTGCTGTTATTGGATGTTAAAATAATGATCAAAGAAGGGATTTGGAACAACATAACTACCTTGCCTCCTCACAATCCAATGGAAACTGCACAGTGCAAGTAAACATTATATAACCTGACAGGATCTGGGAAGGTTATAAATCTGTAGATAAAAAACAACGTGGGAGATGTAATTTACGTGGTTTTCAAGAAGTTTTGATAATAAATTAATAAGGAAGTCAAATAATTGTGGATCATTGGGCAAACGGCTTGTTTGGATTAAATTTTTTTTAAAGGATAAAATCAAAGCAATAATGAACAGGTGCTCTTTGGAATGATAAAAAAGTAATAGTTAGATTTCCCAGTTGCTGCTATGGGCATGGTGTTATTAGATACATTTAGAGCAAATGCCTTGAAAGAGGAAGTTTTATTTTGAAAATGTATTGTATTCATAGTTGAACACTGACAGGAAGAATAGGAGATGTAATTGCTTATTAAAAGTGTAGTGGCTTTCAAAAGGTTCTGATAACACCTGAGAAAGGAAATACAATAATCTTCATTCTCCCAGCTGTTTTCTTCTTTAGAACAAGATAAAAATGAATAAGTATTGTAGGGAGCAGCAATTCCTGCTGCACGTTCTCTAGGAATTATTCTACCATGGCTAAAGGTGTTTGAATACTGGAGAATACAACCATTTTTGATAAAAATATGAGAAATAATATTTTAAAAACATCTTTTTTATTTCTGCTGATAAATTTTGGTTCTTTTCAAAGGAAGATACAGACTTGCAATAAAATGCATTGTTATTTCTTGTCAGCAACTAATGTTAGCACTGGTCATTTGCATGTATAGTGGTATTAAATGCAATTCTGTCTTATCTCTTTACAAATTGCAGCAAAACTTACCTGTTGTTCAAGATACAGAACAAAAAAACCTAGAAATGATACGCTCGGTTCTGCTAAGGTATCCTTTGTGTAGTAACTTACGTTTACAGTCCTCTACTACACAGTGAAATGATGGATAATGTAGAGGATGAAGAGTCTCAGGTACACACAGAGCATGTAAAGATGAATAGTGTTTTAATCCTAAAGAAAATAAAAAGTTTAAAGGTACCTGACTGAAGAATTGGAATTCTCAGGAAAACCACAGAAACTCACAGTCCATCTGTTGTCCCCAGCTGTGCAACAGAAGACAAAAAAGAGAGAGAAATGCAAAAGCAGTGCTTTTCCAAGAAAGGAAAGGAAGCATTTCCTTCAGCTGTGTGCAGACTGAAATTCAGTACTGCAGGAGGTAGTTGCAAGACTGCAGTTGGATTTCACAAAAGAATTGCTCATTAATTGTTTGTTCATTAACATTTGTAGTTTACAAGTCAACCCTGTGATAAGAGTGCACAAACTTCCCACCTCAGGACATAGGCAGTCAAGATTAAAACTCCCTGCACACATAGGTTTGGGAAAGTATAGAATAATTTTGGTTGGAAAAGACCTCTAAGGATCACGAAGCCCAATTGTTACCTAGCACCACCATGTTTACCATTAAACCATGACCATAAATGCCACATACACACATTTTTGAACACTTCCAGAGGTGGTGATTCCACCACATTCCCTGGCACTCTGTTCAATGCCTAACTACCCAATCAGTGAAGAAATCTTTCCTGGTTTGTAACCTAATCCCCCACCACAACTTGTGGCCATTTTCTCTCACCCTGTCACTTGTTGCCTGGGAGAAGAGGCCAACCCTCATCTGGCTACAGCCTCCTTTCAGGCAGTTGTAGGGAGTGATAAGCTCTCCCTCAGCCTCCTTTTCTCCAGGCTAAACAACCCCAGCTCCCTCAGCCTCTCCTCCTACAACGTGCTCCAGACCCCGGAGGTATCTCCACAACAGCAATGTTCCCTAGGCTGAGACCACAACTTTAAGAGAGAGAGGAAAGCAATATTCTCAATTTAAACAACCAAGTGCAGTAAAACATAGCCCTGACATGTTTTAGCTGACAGAAACTTTGTTCCTTACTCAAACCACAGCAGCATTTATCTGTAGAAGCACCTTTCGCTAGCTATGCCATTACCAAATGGATTGGATGAGAGTCAGCAGCAAAATCTCAAGATGTCATTGGCCACCCAAAAGAATGAGAATCCTTTGGCAGGTTCTGCAGTTGTAGGTTAACTAGCCATCAGCATGAGATTACAATAAGAAGTCATTCATCCCAGTGAGAAAAATCCAGAATGAATGGTCTCTTGGATGCCCATGAAAATGCTGGCAGAAGAAGCACATGGAGAAGGATCTGTTTAGTGTGTCCTATTTGAGTATTTGTTCTGAATATTGACAGCAGAGCTAAGAGTTTGCAAAAATGTACATTCAGCATTAGGAGATCTCAGGGAACTTTGGTACTGAGCCAAAACCAAGCTGTGCCATCTGAAAGATTGAAAAAATCAAGATTTTTATATCTTACAATTTGGCTGGTTTTGAACAGATCTACAAAGTTCCCACAAAAACATTTTCTTCACACCAAGACTACACTACCACCAAATTTCAAAGCCTATTTGAAAACCACAGAGATATGTAAACTTTTCAAACAAAATGAATTCTATTTTAATGTGATTGAAAGCATTAGGCGTCCTAAAGATAAGGGGAACTCACACTGCTCCTATGTTGTAGGTCAACTGTTACAAAACATCACAGAGATCCTTAGACAGTAGACTTTCTCTTCATAGGCATTGTATATATTTTTTTTCAGAGCTGCTGAAATCCAGAAATAAGCAATCTATTATTGCAGCCTTGTTCCATGTTAAGAAAGACAATCATGTATTCATGCATACAGCAGTGGAAAACACAGGTTGAACAGGTTGAAGAGGTGGGTAAAAAGATAGACCATCTAAAGCTCAGGGATGAAACTCATTTAAACCAAGAACACTTCACTCTCAGATCATTAATACTAAGTAAATCAGGCAATGCAGAGGGAATCTGCAATGAAAAGGATCCCTTTCAGTCTATATTTCATGGTTCTCTTTAAGGAGGGGTCCCCTCTTCTCTTTTATTTTGAAATCAATGTCTTTTATAGCCGTCATTGTGCTCCCTGTCCCCCCCACTGAAATGACAGGATGGGTTTCAGTTTATCCCAGTGGGAGCCCAGCAGCCTGGGAGCCAAGTGGTGGGATATCTTTGTAACTGCTTGGCAATTCTGATCAAAGTTCTCCAGCAGGTTAGAAAGATGGATTCAACAACTACAGGGCCAAAGCAAACCAACAAACATTGGCCAAATTAATTGCTCGGTATAAGCTATTTATTGTGCATTAGTGTGATAAGCCCAAGAATGAATCTGGTACCTGATGTCTGGCAGTGCTGGCTTGAAAGAATTCTGACCTGATTTTCAGAGGTATGCATAGCTCCTTCTGACTGTTTTGGGAGAGCACGCTACACCACCCAGCTCTCCCAAAAGTTCGCTGGTGATTAACTGTAAATTTCCCTTCAGCTTAAGAGGCTTTTTAAGATGCTTTCTAAGGCACTTTTTTGCATCCTTTAAGATTTATCAAATCTGTAAAGAACTTCTTCAGGGAAAAAAAAACCAAAAAAACAAAAAACAAACCAAACCAACAAGACATGAATAACTTCTCTGTTAGATGAAAAAAGTGACCAGAAAACCAAAGTGGTATACCATTACTGAAGCCTCTAGCTCTATACACATATTAAGCCCTTGGGAGGGGAGGGAGAAGGTACCACACCCAAAACTTCACTTTTCCTCAAGCAGTGACCTGTTTTCTATTTTTCATGACCAGAGGAAAGAAAATATTGGCATGCCCTAAGCCAAATATGCACCTGTGTTCTGCTGCAGCTTTCTGCGATTCCCTCTTTGACATGACCAGGTCTTTAGTTGTGTTTATGTTTGTCAACAATTTCTGAATTCACAGACTTAATATCTTTCAGGTTTTAAGATAGTTTTTTGTGGTCTACTGAAGCTATCGAGGAAAATGTACACCTGTTATTGACAAATGAGGCACAGAAGCTGTAGAAGGATAGTGGTTTAAATATTTACTGGATCTAATGCATTACAACTAAAACATTTACCATCTCTTAACATACTGAATATTGTACTTTTACTAATAACTTAATTATTTTTAAATTCCTTTTGCTACCACGCCTTACAAATGTTAACCTTTACTTGGGAAATCAATTTAGTTTTATTCTTGAGCAAGAATGGAGTTTGTGCCATTTCCCCAGCATTTCATCTTTATTTCTTTGTGCATTGAAGTAATTATTCAGTTAACAGAATCGGGTATGATTATGATTATGATTATTGCTCATTAGAAAACTACTAGTCCAGAGCCAGAAGAGGGAGCCTAGAGAGCAAAACATTCTTATCTATTTGCCTCTAGCTTCTAGGCTGGATTGGGTTTTGGGGTCTGTTGGGTTTTGGGGGTGGGTTTTTTGTTTTGGTTTTTTTTCTGCATTGGTTTGGTTGATTTTTTTAAAAATAATTGTTCAACAATAGAGCTGCACATAGGAATGGGGATAATAAGAATTGTCCTCCTCAAATTTCACAGTTAAACAAAATACCATCAAAGAGCAGAGTGCATTGACCTTTGATCATTGGATTTGAAGAGGACATAAAGATGCCATAGTGCAAAGCTCAGTCTTTTACTGTGGATCTCAACCACTCCATTTTGGCATGCCCTAAGCCATATGCACCTGTGTTCTGCTGCAGCTTTCTCCCATTTCCTCCTTGACATGACCAGGTCTTTAGTTGTGCTTATGTTTGTCAACAATTTCTGAATTCACAGACTTAATATCTTTTAGGCTTTAAAATAGCATAATTCCACCTTCTTTTGTATATAGGAAGGGAATGAATATAGGGAATAAAAAGTGTTTCTACTAATAATATTAATTTTCCCCAGTCTCATCTCCAAACTCTTATTATAGTGTGTTTTTTTCTCTTTTTATTGTCCTTTTCCTTATTTTGACCACTTAGAGAGATGAAGAAGGGTCCTCCTTGGTGCCATGTTTGCTCAGCTGTCCCTGTCCTGTTTTATGTGAGTTCCAGGGATCACTCCTGTAACAAGCACAGTTCTCTTGCAGTTCCCAACCACAGTGAGGAATTCCCTCAGCTCCTCTGGATTCCGTTAGAGACACACACAAAGCCCTGAAGCTGTAGTTGTGGCTCCAGACCTACAGACTGATGGGAGACAGTGTTCTCCCCCCCTTCAGAAACAAGTCTCTTTAGACTAGATGTGAAGTTCACTAAAATCAGTTTTGCCTGTATCTTGAGAGTGTAAAGTCATCAATATCAATTTAACATGAAGAGGAAGAGGTAAAGAAGCAGCTGATGATTCAAAGAAGTGAGGTGTACTTCTGTAAGACCTGTCAGGAAAAAAAGAACAAAGTCTTTCTTTTCATCCATTTCTTTCCATGAACAAATGCTTCAGGTTGCCTGGAGAGATCATGGAGTTGCCACCTTTAGAGATGTTCAGAAGCCATCTGGACATGTCCTGGGCAACTGGCTCTAAGCAATCCCTCTTTGAGTAGGAGGGTTGGAGCAAATGATTTCCAAAGATACCTTCCAGCTTTGACCATTCTGTGATTCTGTGAATAATAGGCATAATTTACATTTAATTGAAACAAAAAGGTAATGATTGCTTTTTTTCTCAATTTATGCTAGTTTATGATTTTTACTGTATTGAAAAATATGTGTAACCATCTCTTGCTTTTTGTTGCATTTTTACTTCCCTGAGTCTTAGTTTTCTCAGATATCAGATATCTGAATGCCACAAGAATTATTCTCTAATTATATTCTTGATCCAACTAAAACTGTGGAACATCTAGAAATCTCTTATTTTTTTCTATACTGCAGCAGCATTTCAGAACCAAAGGGGCTGAGAAGGAGTCTGGTCCAACTACATAGCAAAACTCACCTGGAAAATAACTTCTTTCCCAAGCTGATCACAGGATATGTTAACAGCTTCAACAGTAATTCAGATGCTAAAGGAAACTGACCTCAAGGTTAAATAAGAGTTTTGCATTTCCTAAGCCATGTGATTTAAATTACTTCAATACTTCGCAATATCATCAAATTTTGCAAGACTGCCTCTCATCACCAACTGTTACCCTGCTAAGTTTCACTGAAAAAATCCTGATTGAAGGACTTTGTTTTATGGAAGGGTGACAGTGACAAAAGGCTTGAACTGTGGGCCCTGTGATTTAAAGACTCTATTTAAATAAATCCTGTTCCAATTAAAAATAACTACAAAAAAAGCAAATTATCCTAAACCTAATTCACACAATTATTCTAAATCACACCTTTTACAGAAATGGGTACAAATCAGAAGAGGTTCCCTTCTTATATTAAATGGAACCAACTTTTGGGTTGTACTCATTCCAACTCTTATTGCAGTCAGTAGATCTGCCTAAAATGTAGTCAGTACAGATTTTGCCCATGGGGTGATGATATTCATCCACCTTTTATGGCACACTTTGAGGCACAGTATTTTTGCCTATTTTCTAATGTTGATCTCCTACTCCTTGATAAAATGAACAAACACAAAAAGAATGGAGAGTCCTGGCATCCATTTCTAAAGGTAGTTAGTGGAGCTAGGAGCTAAAAGCAAACCTCTGATAAGAAACAAAACATGCTGATTTAAAAGAATGTTTAATATAATAGTATATTTCCTGTAATTCATAATCCCTACTTCCTTGAGTCTAAAGTATTTCTTTACCTCTTATAATTTTCTTTCTCCCTTCTGAAAGAAGATACCTTGTATCATTATTTCCTTTTAATTAAAATCAGAAGCAGCCCAGAATTGAGAGATTCCTGAAAGAGCAAGAGAACAAAACACTATGGAAGGCTTTGGACATGGGGTCCAGATGCTTCTCCAAATAACCTAATAATAGACCTTCAAAAAAATTTGAGTTTTTAGGGTTATAATCATGCATGCACCATTTCTTCAAGCTGTGTATTGCCACGGTTGAAAGTTTTTCAGACTGAAGCCATTAGAAACATTTTGTTTGTACCAAGATAATAATGCCCCTTAATTATTTGTCTTTGAAATTTTTCAATGGTCTAAATTCCCTTAAATGTCCTAATTACCATCTTAGTTCTGATACCTCTGGTATTAGGGACATAGGGTCCATAACCTGATGATGTGGTTCCAAAGCTATACTGCTTAGGCTGATTTCTTGGTTTAAATCCTACTGTTTATCCCCCTGCAAAAAGATGAACTTGTTGCTTTTAACTACTACCACCCCCTCCAATTTGGAGGGCACAGAGCATTAATGGCGTCTTTTGGTTAGGCACAACTCCCTTAAGGAAAGGCACATTCCCCTACACCAAAGAAGGCATTCATCTCACCTCCCTTTAGTGATCAAAAAGATAGGTGTTTCGTTTAGAAAGACATAGATACTTACAGCATGAGTCATCTGGCCTTAAAACAAGATGGTTAAAAGCAGTAGTGTGACTAATTCTCAGGAAGTGCCTAGCCTGTAGTAACTATGGAGGGAAAACAGCTTGTTCGTTTGGAGTGGCTGTCTAAATTGTAGACAGCCAGAATTTGGAAAGTTGGACCTCTCCAGAGGGTCTTTCTACTACGGGCTTCTTTCAGCACAACATAAGCACACAGCTATCAGACAATAATCTGCAACTAGAGGAAACTTTTTGAAGGTGCCTCTGCCTGATAAAACTGGTGTTTGTTAGCATCATAGGGACTGAGCAGCTCCTGTGTGTACAGCAAGCACATTTGCAACACCATGGCAACTTCAACATTAACTTCCGTATCTGTGCTAGAACACGTCTTAGAGATTTATTCTTGCTCCTTTATGTATAAAAATGCTTATTTAATTCATAATTATATTTATTTTATTATATTTTTAAAACAAAAATAGGGAAACTGAGGTTTGGGGAAGACAAGTTCACTCTTCTGCATTTCAGTAATTTTAAGCCTTTTAAGACTCTATTTAGATAAATCCTGTTCCAATTAAAAATAACTACAAAAAAAAGCAAATTATCACACATCTAAGCCAGAGCATATTTTAATTAATTAGGGCTATCATATATTTCCAAGGCAACAAGAAAGGTCTAGCCTCTGATTCAGAGGCTGGAACCTGGCTCTCCAGAATCTTTTCTCATATGTTTACCCATGGATTTAGCTTTTGCAGTTACAGACTTTCAGATACTATTATGAAGATCTCCAGTGATATTGTTTCCAATCAACAGTAATTCGCTCAATTTCTATGTTCTGAATGTCTCAGCTGGTACAGATATATTGCGTGAGTCCTTATTAGGTTTCTTTTGCTGTCAAGTAAAATGCTTGAATTCAGAGTAACCTTGTTAATTTAGTTTTAAATTATAATTTTACAGATTTATTGCAATGGATAAATTCAGCAACAACTCACATAAACTTAATCATTTTCACGAACAATTTGTGTTTTCCTTTCCAGTAAAAGACTGAAGAACTAAATAAAAATCAATTTCCAATACCCACCTTGTAGTTTAATTTTAAGTTAGTACATTAGTTAGTACTATTACCTAATAGCAGAAAGGCAGTTGTGTGCTTAATGTGATGTGTGCACCACTGGCAGCTTACTTTGCTGAGTCAAATTTCTTGTTGTGTAGCTGATAAGCAATAACCACAGCTACTTGTTTCGTTCCTATGTTTTTTCTGTGATGAAAAATTAGGGGTTGATAAAACATTACTGAACAGTGAGTCTGTTGGAGCCCTCTTAAATTCCCATCTTTTAAATTTGTTCTTTTGGATGATAAGCATCAAAAATTTTATTGATGGATAATAAGTGAAATTAGTCAGTAATCATTACCCTCAGATCTCTTTCTTTTAGAGCATGAATAAGTTTCCAACCTATTATGGAGATATAAAACATGACTTTGGAAGTAGGAGCCTCAAGCTAGACATCTAAATAATAGACCTGTTTTTAAAAATCTTCAGAGTCCTTGAAAGCCTCTGGGTTCCCAGCAGCTCCCCTGGAAGCTCATGCAAGCTGCTGGATGGACTTTTGAAAACCAGGCATCCCATTTGCATGCTTTTCTCCCTCAAACCTTAAATAGTTTTTTTAGAGGAGCTGTCACATCCCATACAAAAAAGCTGTCTCTTTTAATGCATCCTGATGTCTGTAGATTTCCAGTCAGGTCTGTGCCTTCTTCCCTTAACATGCTGGTTTCTACTTGGGGGAAAAAAAACTAAACATCATAACTATAAATGCAAACAGCCCCATTAATTACCTGTAGGTTCAGTCCAAAAGGTACTGAGCCTCTTTTGGTGGTGTCAAAGCCTTGACCTTTCTTTGCCTTCAGCTACCTTTTATGGCACACTTTGAGGCACAGTTCAGCTCCTCTTTGCAGTCTGAGACTCCCCTGAGCACAGTTTTACAGCAGGCTGAGTCCAAGTCCTTCAAGAATGATTCCTTTTACTCTAGTGTATCATTGCTGGGCCCTTTATAAAGTGAAAGAGCCTCTGACATGCACAAGCTCCCTTTCCTTTCCTCTGCATCACACAGCAGCTTTACTTGTCATTCTACTGTAGCTTCTGATATGTACAGGCAACTTGTGTTTGGGGGACAACAACGTACTCCATGCCCAGGAAAGCATGTACATCAGCTAGAGGAATGTTAAAACAGCAGCAAGGGATCACCATGACTGCAAATAGAGGAGGGAAAGGCTGTATCAATAACACATTTATTCATCAAGCCTGGTATACAACAAAGTGGCAAAATGGGAGAATGGGGGTGTGTGCGCCGAGGGGAGGAATGGTTCAGCACCTCATCTATGGCCTCACTGCCTGCTTTGCCTTGGCCAGAAGATGGAGGTGCAATGGCAGCGCTGGTGCCCATGCTTGGCAGGCTGGTCCCAAGCCCCACAGGTCTCCAGTGCCTCTGTTTCTCCCTCCCCTGCCCTCCTGAAATGGCAGCTGGATCCAGTTAACTCCACAGAGACCCGTCCTAGCTCATCCCTTAGCCCTGTCACTTCCTTTTCTGTGGCAGGAGCAACCCACTTACAGACCAAGATGGCAAAATTCGTTTTTTCTTCCATTGTCTCTGCCTTGTGCTAGAGAGCTTTTTGGCTCCATTTTCCTGTCCTTATATTTCATGTAATGTCTTCATTGAGTTTAGCAGTTCTGCAGGGCTTCACAAGGTCTTTATGGAGCACATTGAGATTAAGTATAAATGATCATTACCTAGCTCTCAAAATTCACTGCATCTCTACCTAAAACTTCAAATCTATGAGTTTTAAGCTGTTTCCAAGTTCTTCAGGAGTCAGGGTCAATTTTTTAATCAACAACACTAAAGGAAAACATTGATTTTCTAACTGCCTTCTCAACTGTAACATGGCAAAGAGGTTGGGGAATGCACCCTTTGGTGATGCAAAGCATGATAAGAAAATCATTGGCCATGTGATCCCAACCTTTTACACTGTTTTTAAGACAGCAAACAAAGCAACTCATCATTTTCTAAGGAGACTGAAGCTGATAGAAGGATAGTTGACTGAAGTAGTATTTTCTGTTGTATCACATGACCTTTTTTCTTCCTTTAGGCATGGTTTCAAGAGAAAAGCCAGTCCTATGCAACGTTTGTATTTCAGCTACTGTGTGCTTATGCAATGCAATAAAAGAGGTGAAAAATGCAATAAGATTCTTATCTTGCAACAGAATCCTTTGAATAATTAGTCTCTGATAAACAGTGGTTTAAAGTACTGGGAAAGTACTCTATACAATAAATACAAGAACACCTTTAGCTTTTAACTGCAACTATCTGGTTTTCTCTGAATGGCAGGTGTTATGGCAAAGCTGTTACTCGTAACGGTTAAGAGCTTTCAAGGACTGTGGAAACAATATGTAAACGCATACTTGGAAAGAAACCAGTCTAACTTCTGACTTCAGATAGACTTATGAGAAGCCTATTGTTCTTTGACAATTTTTTAAATTACTGTCCAAATAGCTTTTGTGCTACATTACTCCTGGACATTTCTGGAAAGAGTTGTGCCCCCAAATGCAGAAACCCGAATTATTGAATTTGGTGTGCTTCAGTTTAGGCAATAGGAGAGTGGGAGTTTTTGGAACTGTGATTGTAAATCTGTGATTTGGACATCCAAATTCCTTGCAAGTTTTATTTTGAGGCCTTAGTCTTTCCTGGAATGGAGACATATATAAGAATAAACTGAAACATTCAGTTATAGAATTTGTATGGAGGGGTTCACAACTGAACTGTGCCAAAGAGTACAGCTGGTTGATGTTTTCAGCTGTGACATGAAAACAGATCAGTGAAGAAGAGAGACTTAAAAAGAGTTCAGTAAAAGCTGCTCTTACACCAATAATAGACAGGTTGGATGAAGCAGGCTGTGTATACCTATCTACTTTATTTGCTTCTGCTCTTGCCTCTGGTTTGCTTTTTCTTCAAGTACTTAGAAAATATGTACAGTGGATTATGACATGGAAAAGCTTTTAAAAAATAAAGAAGTTCTACATTAACTATGTTAGCTGGGCGTTAGAAATACCAGAAGCACATCTAAGCTGATCTGTAGTGAGGAACCCCAGTAAGTTACTGGGTTCTGGTGGAAAGTTTCCACAGTCCTGTCCACCCCAGAAATCTGAGTGTACCTACTGCAGAAAAGTGAGGCATGGAGAATAGGGAAAGGAAGAGGGAGAAGGAGCTGTACACACCCTTGTCTTGCCCTGACATGGGAGTTCTGCAGCTCTCCCAGGTCTCTCGGCATAGGAGTCCAAGTATTCAGTACAATTTTGTTTATAACTTTGTCATTTATTAATTCTGATTTCAATATATATACATTATCACAAAATATGCAATTATGCAGCTTAGTCATCAAGTAATTATTTTGCCTTTTAATGCTATCTCTTTTGAATACCTGGTGAGGTTTTGTCAGCTATGTTAGATCTTGTTCAAAGAAAAATATTTGAGCTATGTGTGTGCATGTATGTGCACACCCACGCTTGAAAGGTGATGCAATTTCCCATTAAAGTTCAGAATATTCTTAGCTAGGGAGAGGTAAATAATGGTTTTACTTACCTGTCATAAATAATGACAGTGACTAATGACAGTGCTCTCTTGTGAAGGGCCTTCAAAGTCCTCACACTGTGAAACAGGGATAGGGGGATCACGTTAGCAGTGGCTGGATTGGTGCACACACTGTTTCTTATTTGCTCAGCTTTATGTGCAAAAAGCAGAGGCAAGGCCAGGAACTCCAACTTTGGGGGTTTAATCCCTAGTTCTAGGTATCAGAAAATTTCTTTTTTCTTGAAAGTGTTAAAAGTAGAGTAGGGAACTTGGAGTACTGTGCTGAAACTATTCTCCTAAGCATGCATGATAAACCACTGTCAGGGACTGCACTATAGAGATCTTTGTTCTGACCCAACATAACTGCTGCTTTTGTTTGTTTGTTTGCTTGTTTGGGCTTTTGGGGTTGGGTTTTATTTTTTTAATTAGCAGTTGCCGTTATTGGGTATCTGAAATCCCATGTTTACCTGCTTGGTTGAGAAATTAGAAATGCAACATCCTGACATCAATGCTGGCTTTTAATAAACACAACCCATTGTTTGCATCAGGCATAAAAACGAAAAATTAATTTTCTAAAGCAGCTTGGTGAAGGCCAGACTACACACTCAGAACAGACTATTCTATAGTAGTGGTCATACAGGTAGGGAATATTGGCAGCTATCTATTATACATAATCTACTGCAAAATTATATTTGATAGAAGATTTCTGGTATGTGTGGATAATAAGCTCATGTATCTATGAATCTGGAATGTTCTGAAAACGAGTCAGTGCATGCTCAACATTAGTTTCCCAAGTTTTTTCATACTGTAGTATTATATTACATTTACTAAATAGATTAAAATCAATTGCAGCCTTAAAGGATACAGTATTTCAGTGGACAAGCAAGAGGACTTAGGGAAGGAACATTGATTGATTTTAATAGAAGTTATGTGTGTAAATCTATGTGCAATGAGATCACATCGTACTCTAGAGAATAGTAGTAGAAGTGTTTTTATCCTGAAAACACAGCTGCCCATATTTGCAAAGTTCAATTTTCTTTTAAAAGAGTAGACAGCAATATTTTATAGCCACTACAGTTATCTACATGACTTCAGCATGCATTGCATTCTGTCCCTGCTCTAGAAATATTAAGGTCTAAGCAAATATGCAGTATAATGAAATCAAAACCAGTTATAAATCAGATTCATCTATACTATATTTCTAAGTCTCTATCATGGACAATATTAAAGAATTGTTTACCATAAGCTATCAGTCCCTACCCTATGGTACCATGGTGGCATGAATAATCCTCAACAGCCTCCATTCTACTCAAAAAGAGAATTATTCTTTCAAAATTGCATAGGTTGAAGAGCTGAGAAGGGATTCACAGAGATAAGAATAATATAGTAATTTTTTCAGGCAGTGTAACATATGTAACGTATTAAAATATGTCTTCAATAGAATTTCTAATGTGAAGTGCATGGCTATTTTAGGTGAGGTCATCACTTTAAACTTACTTACTTACCAATATTCACAGCATTATGTTTGTCTTTCATGACAGTTCACACAAAAGTGTCATCACTGGATGCCCAATACGGGCAACTTATACTGTCTGGTATAATTTGTTTTTATTTAAAATTACTACTAATTTTGATTGTTCTTAAAGTTTTACCTTTGTTCTTATCCCAGTTTTTAATCCATGGGCTTATGTAAGGCAGACCATGTTTTCCCCTTTGCAAATCATTCCTATGTATTTACCACACAACTGAAAAAACAGAGCCGGGTGCACTGATGTGACACCATAGACAGAATAAACAGTATTAAACACTTTCTATTGCCAGAGAGCAGTTAGCTCCAGAGTCTCAGTGCTTTTCCAGAATATATAAAATTAAAAAACTTATTCTGTCATAGCTGTTGTTGATGATTATATACTGATTGCGTTTGTACTCAGGAATGGTACATTATCAGAAACACATACAGCTAGATGGGAGGTGATCTCAGAATGACTTAGTGCACCCCAGTTCTCTGGAGCAGAATTAGATCATTCCCAAAAGAGTTTTGACTCCTGTGGTTGCCCAACCCTACGCTAGAATACTTGTACTTAACTATATACTTGCCTTTAGAAGGTGTTTCTTAATGCCTAACATAGGTCTGTGCTGTAAATAAGGCCAATTGTTTCTAATACAGTTCAATAGCCAGCACAGATCCGATAGGTTGGATAGGGCCTTGAACAACCTGGTCTAGTGGGAGGTGTCCCTGCCCATGGCAAAGGAGGTTGAGACTAGATGATCTTTAAGGTCCATTCCACCCACTAAACATTCTGTGTTTCTGTGAGTTTGTGGTACACCAGCAAAAACCAGTCAATGATACAACGTACCTCTCAATTATCCCTACCAAAGAAAACACTGCTCCCTGTTGCAGCTTGTTGTTGTCATTCCTTATTCCCTTCATCACCTGACTGATAGGACATGATGCTGCTTTGAGGCTTTAGACAATTAGTGTCTTACCAGCTCCCAGCAGTTTTACACTATTCATAAATGCTACATCATTTCAACTTAATTTTTTATTACATTTATATTTACTGACTGACACCAGAGATCACATATGGTTATATTTCTATTTGATTTTTTGGCTAAATATTCATTAATGTTCAGTGGCACCATACTTTGGACAGGTTCCTTTCTCATACACCAGTTTTGATAGCTTGCTATGAAAAGTGTTACTACATTTTTTCATTAAGCAGAAGCAAATAAGGCATGTCTCTTCAAAATGGGACAATATAGATGGCATGGTGGGGTTCTGGGTGAACTGGGAATTTCCAGCTCAAATTTACCTAATTCCCAAGTGCTACACAAAAAAAAGCTTATTGGCTGTCCGGCACATAAATACCATGTGGGCTCTGTGTTGAGGTAGGTTCTTTCTGCATGACAGAAGGAAGCCTAGACTTGGAACATGCTTAAGAACTCGGTCCATGAATTATCCACATTCAAAGTCTACTCCCTTTCTGCGAAACACTGACAGAAGAAAAACATATAAAATCTTGTTTTAGTCACTTTTACCAACACATAAGTCCATGCTGACTTGGCACCAGATCAGCGGAGTAAAGTCCTGTTTTCTGTGGCCAACTGTCCTGATCATAGCTACATTCTAAGCTAAGTCATATCCTAAGTAATTTTTTAAGACCTGAATGACACAAAAATTTTAGGATTATGGCATACAAATCAAACAGGGTGTTCCTTGAAAGCTTCTACAGACAACAGCAGTTGTCACAGCAAAAACTCTGTCTCTGCTTCTGCTTTTCTACTCCGTCTCTGCTTTTCTACACTGAATGGAAAACAGAGATTAAGAGAAAGCATTCTACAAATGGCATGAAGATACATCCATGCCAGGAGTATATACACATGGATGTACATACACTTACCTGAGCAGATGTAAAAGTCACTAAAACAAACAGAGCAGAAAAGAAGAGGGAAGAACTTCATACATGCCAAATATTGCTATAAAGAATTGTAGAATATAACACCAATGAGCAGTGACTGCAGATTAGGGAAAACACTCAGAAGTAAATACAGCACGGGTCCCTTCTCCATGTCCTCAATTATTGGCTATTGCCAGCTTCAGGGTGGCTGATATTTCTGCTCCAACGAGCCCCCTTTCAAAACAATCTAAATCTTGGGGCCAAGACAGATACACTTAAGCTTAGCACTCTGGGCTGAAAGGAAGAGTGCCAGCAAGAGACCACAGATGGGAGATGGCATCAGCTCCTTGGGAGTTCCACCTCATGCTTTATGCTGTGGGGTCCCAGGATGAACTGGCAGTGCCCATCTTAGCAGACTCTGCTGGCTTGTTTCCCCACTGTCACTCCTGTTAGGGATTTGGATTACTTAGCAGCTTCCATAGTGGCATAGCCTGGCTGCCAGCCCTGTGGCATAAAACATGCCACCAGGACCCCCCTGCCTCGGACACCGTCTGCAGTGTACATGCCATATCTACCCCTGGATAAGAGCATAGGATCAGGGCTGCAGGAGTCTCCATCTTCTTGCTGTACTCTTTCACTACTGTCCTGCAGTGTGATTTTCAGTGAATCTGTTCCCTTCCTATCCTTCCATTTTCATGGCTCTGACTGCAAGCTGTTTGGTGCAGACTGCCTTTCTGTGTGAAGCTGCACAGCGTGGAGCCCAAGAGGGGACCCAGTTCTGAGCTAAAGCTTTAGGAAACGAGGCAAGCTGTTTTCTTCACAGTAGGTATACATTTTGCCCTTGATCATCCACTGCACAATAATCCCCAAAATTCAACTTTCTGAAGCCAGCCAATGACATTCATTGACTCTTGCCTTAAGAGATGGATGGCAAAATATGGCTGATGGATTCTCTCAGGTGCATTCTTAGGAGTATACAGACATTATTGGAGCTAACAGGCTTGTGTTAGTTGTAGGCGTGCTCTTCACATGGCAAGTTTCTTGGCCACTTCTGCCACTGTTAATTTCTAAAGCATATACAAACAAATATGGGGAAATATGTGTATGCTTAAACCCTGACATTATGTTATGGCTCTTTGTACTAAGAAACAATAGCCCCACAGTATAGTTTATTACTGTAAAAACAGAAAGATACAATTTGTAAAACATAAAATGATCTGCTATAAACAAAGGCTCTGATTGAAATAAAAATAAACTAAGCAATCATACTGTAATTGGCTTACATGCCTTAATCAGTGCAAATTATGCTGTGGCTGCTATGTTTTATATGGATTAAATAGTACTTTCTCTCACTTAAATTAGTTAAAATACTGTGTGAATGTTAACGACTTCTTTTTCTGTAAATATATTAGTAAATATGCTAGAATTTTTATGTGTTCATCTTAGAAGTTACATACGAAAATATTTTCATATTACACACTGGAATTAATTCTTAGTGTTCAGTTATATCATCTTTGTCACTATGCCTTTGCTTCACTGCAAGCAGCTTTAATATGTAGTATATATTTCTAATCCATTTTCACACAGCTATAACAAGGCTTATGATAGGTGAGAATAATTATTTCCCAATTTTGGTATTAGATGTAATATCTAAAATATCTTTTCAGGAACAATTTTTTATGCAGCATAATTACTACTTTTTTTATTTAGAGAACCTATTTTAGTTTGCTAAAGGGAACTTCTAAAAGTCCTAATTTATGCTAACATTTTAAAACAAATTCTAAATATTCAAATTCACAATAATTGACTGATGTATCTCTACTACAACAATCGTTGCTCTGTCATCCGTTCTGGTGTTTTCTTGAGGATAAATGTCTAGAAAAATCGGTTAAAATAATTGTAGCTGAGACAGAAGATGCAAGTTAATAAACAAAACCCGACAATAATACCCTAAATAAAAGCAAACTGTTTCCCAAATCTTTATGAAAACCTATTATTTGTAAAGGAAGCTTCATGTTGTTCTGCAGAACACTTGTAATAAGATCAAACTGTGAATCCCCAGCAGAACCTCAGCTCTTCCAGAAATACAGAAAATGCACAAAGCAAAACAATACATTGTGTCTCATCCCTTCTGAAAGTCTTGGTCTATTCATCACAATTCTTGGTACTGCCCACCACTACCAGCTTCTTTTAATCAACCGCTTTATACTGATTCCGGTAATTGCTTGTTATCCATTTCCACACCACTGGCTTATTCATTATTTCCAGCAACACAGTACAGACCTCATTTTATGAAAGTGATTTGTATACAGCACATAACAAAATTTCTTTTTAATTTTAATGGAGTTTGATTGAAGTTTAATTCAAATTCAAATAATCCATTAGAATTTTCCTTTTTAAATGCATTTCACTATAAGTGGATTCTCTTTTTCTTGATTTCTTTGAAATTACAGTGATTTAAAAATAAATTATAATGAAAAATACTGAAATTGAAAAGTATTGAAACACATAATTTCACAAAGAAAAAATTGATGTAAAATCAGAAAACAGCGATGCAGAAAGAAATTTCTTCCTCTTTCAATACACATTCCCAAATTTCTGTATTTCTAGAACAAAAAATACTTTAGAATTACATAAGTGTAGAAATAGCTACAAATGGTAGTCAGAATTAATTTCTTAACAATATTTAATAAGCTTCTTAAAAGATTAATTTCCAAAAATAGATGTAAATTTCTAAAAATTAAAATATAGTTAATTTTAAAATAAATAAGGGATTTCTTAATTTCTGTATGGTGAAACTTCCATTGTTGATAAAAAGTAAGTGTATACTCTTCTAAATCAGAAATGTTAAAAGTAGAATGTTGTTTTCATGAACACAAAGGATTAAACCTTTTAAAGGCTGTTATGAAAAGAAAAAAAACTATTATTCACAGTGGGGTTTTTATGATTTATTACTATTCTAAAATGTATATTGTTTGATACATCCCCTTGATTTTGAACTTTAAAACAAATGTAGTAGAATTTATACTTTCAAAGAACTCTGACAATCCAAGTAAGTAATTTCAGCCTCTATAACAAATTGTTTTTAATATCATCTGTTTTAGCTTGTGTTTATATTTAATCATGTTTGGAAATTTCCTCCTGAAATCACTTAACTTGTGAAAATTGAGAAAATTGGTTTAGGTAATTTTAGAGATTTGTATAGCTTCTTTGTACTTGGGGAGACAGGATAGTTTGACTACTTCAGATGGGGAGAAAAAAAAATAGTCACATAATTTTTTTTTAAAGTCCCTCAAAAAAACTCTGAGGAGCATATAAAGCCACATTAACTATGTGGCACTTTTTTGTTATAAACTTATTCAGTTTGACAGCATGAGCATATAATCTCCCATGGCAATCTCTCCTGACATCACCACACAGGAAGGCTGCTAGAACACTTTTAAAGGACAGAACAATTACATATGTTCCCCCAAAATATTGAGAGAATTTGGGATG
>JACBWW010000017.1:20066791-20130674 GCA_020086605.1 Lanius collurio | reverse complement strand
GGGGATCCCCGCACACCGGGCTCGGGCAGGGGATCCCCGCACACCGGGCTCGGGCAGGGGATCCCCGCACACCGGGCTCGGGCAGGGGATCCCCGCACACCGGGCTCGGGCAGGGGATCCCCGCACCGCCGGCCTCGGGCAGGGGATCCCTGCACACCGGGCTCGGGCAGGGGACACTCGCATCGCCGGGCTCGAGGGGATCCCCCGCACACTGGGCTCGGGGCGGGCAGGGATCCCCCCGCGGCGACCTGCGCCTGGTGTCGCCCGGTGATGCTGCAGGCGGGGGGCGCAGGGCTGCCCGCTAGCTGGGGCGGTGCGGTGCGGTGGCAGCTGTGCTGGGAACTGAAGCCGGCGAGGCAGGGAGCCGCCTCTGGGTGCAGCCGGGGAGAAGGGATGAGCAGTGGGCAGGTTTCCTTCAGATTGCGATTTTTATCTGCAGCTAAGGTGTAAGATAAATGTAAGTGTGGGGAATTGCCCTGGCGCTTTGTGTGTGAATTCCACTTCAGGGATCCCCGACTGAGCTGTCTGGGGCTCTTCCATCCTGGCACGGTAAAAATGCAGTGTGGGAGAGGGCTACAGTCGTGGAGATGACAGTGCCGCTGTATTAAAAAGGGTCGGGGGAAGGGAGTAATTGATGTGGGGCTTCGTGAGCAGAGAGGATTTGCCTAGTCCTGCAGAAAGTGGATGAAACTGGATGCAGAAGGAAGTGCTTCTGCTTTTCAGCCTCATGCACTCAGCAGCAGAGCATGCTGTTCCTGAAGACATCTTTTACCGTGCTGCTTTGCAAGGAGCTGCCAGTGACACACATAGCAATATCCACAGCCAAAACCCTTGCGTGTTAATAAATCTGCTGAAGTGTGTATTTCTGAATCTATCTCAGCACACAGTGCTTCATAACATATTATTGTCATTTAAATATGCATGTCTTTCACCTCTCCACAGGTGCTTTGTTTCTTGCGATGTGCTCATGGTGTGTTCACGAAGGGCTTAGCACAGGAGAGAGCAGACCAAGGCAGAAACCTCCAAATGCTATTATTTATAAGCAAGTGACAGTAATACAGCATAAAATATATCCAAGACCACCACATTCAATGACTCAAAACTTTTGGGTCCCGAAATCCTGTCTTAAGTTCTTGGACGTACACTTTGTCTCACACATGAGTAGTTAGCTTTGGCATCCCCATCACCCATATCTCATGGGGTCATCATCTTTCTCATTCCTCAGTAAAACCTCTCAGCATGCTGTTGCTCTGTAGCCGTGTGCGTGGCCTTCTGCAGGGACCGTGATAACTTTGTAGTGTATCAGCCACTTGGGGACATTGATACATATGTCACCCTCATGGTTCACATCTTCCTTTCCACCACGATTTTGCTTTGCATGTAGCTATCTACTGTAAAAGCTTAATTTTAGCAGGTTTTGAACAATGCAAAGTAATGAAGTAAACTAAACTTATTTTTCTTGCTTGGTTTGTTCTCCAGATTTGTTTGGCTTTACACAGGCAATGCTCCCAAAGACTGTATGATAATTCCTGGTGGCCGAAAGAGGAGGCACATTGTGGCCAGTACAGAAAAGGAACAAGAACAGAAGGGCAGGAGCTTCCTACTGCCTCTCTGGCAGAGGTACCAATCTGCGTGGCCTGTCTGCACCCAAGCAAAGAACTGGTTTTTAGAAAGTGAGACTGAGAGCCACCTCGAGGCATTTGGAGAGGAGGAAGAGGACTGGTGCCAGCATGGATAAGGACAGCACAAACCTGGCTGACCAGCAGTATGAGTGTGTGGCTGAGATTGGGGAAGGAGCCTACGGGAAGGTGTTCAAAGCCCGAGACTTGAAGAACGGAGGACGCTTTGTTGCACTGAAGCGGGTACGGGTGCAGACCAGCGAGGAGGGGATGCCACTGTCCACCATCCGAGAGGTGGCAGTTTTGAGGCACCTGGAGACATTCGAACACCCCAATGTGGTCAGGTGAGGAAGTGGGGCCAGTGTCCTGATCAGTGGGGTCGTGGGTTTAGTATGTGAATTGGATGAGCAAGGGTTTCGAGGCATAAATGGAATGGACACTAGTTTGGGTTTGTGGCTGAAGTGAGCACTAAACTGTGTACATGAAGTGTGGTTTGAGGTTTCAGCAGGCCGTGGTGCTGCCTGCCAGACCTCACCTCATCCCTGTGCATTGCCTCCCACACACACAAACACCCATCTCCAGAGGCATAGGTGTGTGATTTAAGTGTTGGAATGGATGGGCAAGGAGCCATATATATATACTGTTTCCTCAGGCATGAGAGAAAATGAAGAAAACCCCAACCTCTGCCTGGTTTTGTCTGAACTATTAGTACTGCCAGCTGCAGCTGATTTTTTGCAGCTCTCTTCTTTATAGAAATTGCAAGAATGAGAGCAGTAGTGGAATGTGAATGCTAGCTTTTTAGATACTTTTATAGAGAGCTATAGATCATCATGTTAAAGAGAAGTAACAGCTTAAGACTTCAAGCTTTTCAAGCAGCCTTATGGTTGAGTACTGTTTGGTAGGAAATTTCACCATGAGCTATTGATTGTGCTACCAAAAGGGCAAGAGTACAGGTGTCAGACCTTGCTCACAAAATGGTGGCAGTGGCCCCAGGATGTCCTTTCTGTTGTGTCAATAGGATAAATCTCTGATAAATGGCCTGTGCTCTCAATGATAAGCCTAGCCCTACTGTAACCTCTTACATTTTTCTGTAGCTAGAAACCTTTGGTGGCCTGTGAGTGTCTTTTATTGAAGTTATGAACTTCAAGAAGTAAGTTTCACTTTGCAGATACCCAGATTGAAACTGGTCAGCATCTTGCTAGTGATTCTGTATTAACAAGAGTATTTCCCATTCTTTTCATTACTTATGCACATATTACACAGTGGAAGGAAAACATTTTTGTACTTCACTAACACCAAGACTCTCTCAGTCCTAGAGAAATAGATACTCTGAACTTAAAGGTGTAATCATCTTTTTTTGGAAGGTCTGAGATGAGGTGAGATTATTAGGTGAAAGAGAAAAGATGAGACAGAGAATGCTTAAATTACAAAAGTCAATAGCTAGAGATGAATTAATTTTTGTTCAAGGCAGCGTAATGTAACAGTTTCCTTTATGTCAAAACTGAATAGGCAAAGTGCATATGTTCTGAAATGCTGATCATGGAGTGCATATCATTGGTCTCACTTCAGTGAGCAATGGGACGCATACAGGCTGCAGCTCACACTTCATTGCTCATCAAGCAAATCTACAGTTCTGTTAATAACCATTATTTTGGCTGGCACCTAGTAATGCCAGAGGCTTACTCAGTATCCTTCAAAAGTGAGGATGTCTTTGCGTGGACTTCATATGTTTGAGCACTGAATCAAGTGGCTTGGTTTAGAGGAGCACATACAAAGTTCTTCTTTGGCAATAGAGGGGTAATTGGGAGTTGTCAAAATCTTAGAAATTCAGCCCATTAATTTATGAGAGAAAATGAGGATTTAGTTATCCAGCTTTGGCATTTATGTATTTGAAAGCTAAAACTCATTTGGAAATAACTGAATATAACACTTAAGAATTTTTCTACCATTGACATCTTTCCATATGATGTAAAAGATCTTTTTAAGAGCTTTCTAATCTTGAGTGCAGCTAAGCCATGAAAATAGAGTTCTTGTTTTCCAAAGAGCTATTTGATGAACTGACTATGCAACTGCAGGCTTCTTTTGCTTGATTTAAGTGCAGTTGAATCTCAGCAGAGCATTGCATAAATACATTGAAGCTTCAAATATTTTTACAAGCGTGATTGAAAATTTATTCTCAGCAAAGCAGTGAGTATTTCAACCAGCAATATGAGAATGTAATTTCGATATAAAAATCTTTGTGTGTTCCAGGTCCTCATAGTGGTGTTGTGAAGCCTGTACCTTTTGCCAGAAGCAGCCTTTCAGACACAAGGGGCTGGTTGGGGGGCATTAGTTGCACACCTTCTTCCACAAAAATGCGGAAGATAAGCAGTTTCAAACATCTCTTCTAAAATGTGAGGAATGTTGTTCAAAAACTCATGTCTTTTGTCCATACTTTAAATCTGTAGAGCAGATAAGGAGCCTTCTGGAGTGACCAGAATCATGTCCTTCAAATAGAAAAAAATATTTAAAAACATTTGAATGGCCCAGTTCTGTTACAAAATATGGTAGAAGAGTTTGCAGTTTATTGAAATTAAACATCTATTTTTGTATTATGTAAATATACTCAGAAAAGGAAGTACTGTAAAAGAAGTTCTGGAGACTTAAGCAGCTGATCTAACTGTACTTTATTGAACATATTAGGCTCAAAAATTTTTAATTGTTTGGGCATGCATTCTGGAAACTGCTATCATGGCCAGGCTAATAACTAAAAACAATGCCAGATGCATTGTCTGCATACTGGATTAAAATGTACATTGTTTTCACAGCAGTGGGATAACAGCACAAACATTTAAAACCAAATATTTTTGATTTTGAGGGGACATGTAGTTCTTTTCTGAATATTGCAGGCAACTAGCCTGAGAGAACTATGTTGGAACTGCAAATACAATGTTGTATCTGTTACCTTTAAGTAGTGGCATGTGTGATCCATGAGTTGCTCATTGCAAACCAGCAGCCATTCTGTGAGTCAGAATTCAGACAGACTTTGTACAGATGAGCTGCACAGGCTCTGTGCTCCGCTGTGGTACTCTGGCATCAGCTGACAGCAGAGATCACAGGCCACATGAGCTTAGGGTGAGTGTTATTTTCAATTCAGATGGTAGCTCTGGGCTTCTCCAGGGAGTACAGTAAGGAGCTCTGCAGCTCAGGGCTTCTCTGATGCCATGAAGTGGTGCTAAATGTGAAGAACGGCTTGGTAAGGAAAGACCCACTATTTTCTAGGCAGAGGTAGAGCTCCATGGCTTTACTGGTCATACAACCAGGATTCAGGACCAGCATTGCTACTGCAGCCCAGGTTTGTCTTAACAGTTGTAGGTTCAGTTCCTCTGAGACATACTTAAAGCCAAAACTGATTTCAAGGGCTTGGCATTAGGGTTGAAATAGAATTTTCTCCATAAGGGAGAGATGTCTAAATAGCACAGAATAATTTCAAACATAATATTTATCATATTTTTTTCCATGCTACAGCTTGCTAATTATGAGAGCTTTGTTTTGTATTCCTTTCTTCGAAGTCTATAATTTCCATATTTGAACAATGAAGAGATGCATTTTTCACAGCAGAGTTGCTTTTACAAAGATGCATAATGAAATTAGACAAGACTTTACTGCAGAATAAAGCAACACAGGGTGCAAGAAAAGAATCAAAGGGAAATATAATCTTCATCAGAGCAGTGATGGTAATGAAAATCTATATACTGTAATGGAAATAAGGTCTGGAGGACTGATCTAAAATTTTGTGAGACTGTTAAGAATGGTGTATAGAAAGGCATGGGGAAAGGGCAGTTAAGATAATTGCTATGTACTTAAAATCCTTTCCTATTCACATTTGCCCTTTTTATAGAGCTCCTCTCTGCCAGGACACCTTACTCTATTCTATTTATTTTCACAAAATAAAGTTAAAAATTTAATCTTCAAGAGTAAAGCTTACTGGAAATCCCTCTAAAATTAGGTATGTTGTGGTCTTGGAAGAGTCCTTTGTAGCTGGTAGGATGATCAAGGTGCTTCTCTAGCTCACCTTGCAGATAATAAGATGTCAGGCTTTAATAAAACTTTGATATATACAGTAGGCAAATCTGGCAAAAGTTGGTCCAACACTTATGTAGCTTAGTGCTGTTCTAGTTGAGAAAAGTGAAGTATATGTAGATAAAGAACAGACTTTGCCAGGAATAAATGACAGATTCAGGAAATTCCTGTGTGTAAAACCCTGCTGCAAGATAGCTGTAAAAATTCTTCTTGTGATTATAATGCTAAATTCAGCTATCTTTTGCATTCATTTTATCTCTCTCCTGCTGGTAATCAGATGAATATTTTTCCCCATATCTTAATCATCATCAAACTGTGAATTTGCACTCTGGGAAGGTGATATGCAAGACAGACTACTGTAATTCTTGCTATGCTTGCTTTCTATCGTGTTTATATTTAACAGTTTTAGTAGCATTAAACCTTAAGTAAATTGAATGAACATGCAAAGCTGTATATTTTTGCTTCCTAACTCATAACTTCTGTTTTATAACTACAACTTTTTTATTATTTTTATGATTTAGTAACTATGCAATTTTAAAACATCCAAAATTATATTCAATATGACCTATTAAAATATAATCTAGTCTGGGTTGTTATTTCAAAGGTAAGTGTAAGAGGATCTTGCCATTCAGAGTGATCATAACCATGTAAGAATTAAAAATCTTAATTCTCTCCTTCCTGTTACTTTGCAGAATATGTGCCCCAGCTAATTGACTTAGGTTGAACAGAATGATCCACCTAGCTGGAAGTCCTAACTCTATTCCTCATTATTTTTTGTATATGAATCAGTGGGGGGGCAACACAGTAATTACGACTATTTGCACGGTTACACCATGTTCAAGTTTTTATGTTATTTTAAATCCATTGAACTACAATTGTCACTGTAAACTGCTCTCTGCAGTACAGCAGTCATGTCACGCTGCCTTTTCCATGCTTTTGCAGTCCAGTGGGTCCATGCTGTTATCTCTTGGTTTGCACTTGAGTGCTTGATGGGGCCCATCAACTGATGGCCTTGGCCAGGCCACCTGAGTGTGGGGGAGAGATGCTGGCACACACACATGCATATGCTCACATAAAGACCAGCACCTGCTTGACCTTGCTCAGAGCTCCCAGATATGTCTATATGGCTTGGGGCTTAAAATTTCCATGTACTTAGAAGGTCTTTTTATAAATGTCTTAAAGTTACCTCTCTAGCCTGATAGAGCATTCAGAACTTATCAGTAGCATATCATCAATACCTAGCTAACCTTTTGCAAAACAGTTTGAATATGTATTTGTTTTGCTTTTTTCTGTTTGTTAAGCTAAAATGATGGGGAAGCATACAGAGGGAAAATTTTTTAAAAGCCAGTAGCTAATCTTATTTCTCTTTCTGGTTTTGGGTGATGCTCATGTTGGCTTCTGGCTTTATTATTGTACTGTTAATAAGTTCAAAGGATGATCTTCTCAAAATCATTGAGATGTTCCATCCTGTCAAGTGAAACATTTCTATTTTAGGGGGTGTTTGTCTCTAGTGAATTCTGCTTCCTTCCTTCTTTTTTCTGCCAAGCTAATGTTAAACTTCTAGTCTGTGAGGTCATTCTTCCACATAGCAGTATGCTGTATTGTGCAATACAATTTATTTTTGTGTAGCATCACTCAGTATGGCATCTGGAAAGTCCCTAGAGACAAAGAAATGGTGGTCTTTGCAAGGCTAGTTAGAGAGATTGTCTTGCACACAGAAAGAGTAAAATAAGATACAGGGATGGAGTGAGCAGATGAAACTGAACTTGAAACTTACAAAGAATTTGTGTGGCAGATGAATCTCAGCTGATGTAGAAATGGTGGATGAGTAATGGGAAGGAAAAACTGAATGAGCTTCAGAGTCAGTTCTAGTCTCACACAAACAGGATGGTCTTCAAGGCAGATGTGAAGACAGGAAGTGCCTTGGCAGGAGAAAGGCATTTCCAGGCTGGAGAGCAGTTTTGGTCAGAGGGTAAGGGAGATTGTCCCTGCACTGTGTGGCCACTGCAAGGGACACTGCAAAGGTCTTGGGGAGGAAGTGACTGCCTACCTGGAAATATGGCTTCTCTGATGGCTGGAGGGCAAAGGGGAATGATGTGGCTGCCACTGAAGAGGGTACATAGGGAGAAATTAGTTAAGTTGACAGAGGATATTGGGCAGAGAGTGGACATGAGTGCTGGCCTGTTGTTATCTGCTTGCAACCTTACAGTACACAGAATGAGCATGTACAGGGAAAACGAGGATATTCTTGCCAACCATATGAATTGTTTGTTAGTTATGGATGTGATGATTTAGTTTTAATACATGATCTGGCAGAAACAGGACAAGATAAGAGCATCTCAGGAAGGAAGGGTTGAGTATGGAATGGAGTTGTGAGCCATAGGAAATTCAGTTTGTGGAGTGAGTACAAGAGCATTTTTAAAAAGTATTTTATCTCATTCTGAATCTAAGTTTTTTACAAAAAACATGTTTCCAGTTTTTGTGTGAGTAAATGCTAGTCATTTTAGATTATGTCCAGTGTGCCCTTCCTTCTTTAAATCTGTGATGATTATGTCTGTGCTGTTCTTGGAGATACTTAGTCTTGCTGGGTCCTGCCCAGAATGGAAAACCAACTTGTTTCACCATAACCATTGCTGATGGTAGCCTCTGATTTCCAGGTGAGGGAATGGAGTGGGCTATGGGTTTCAAAACTGAGCCTTGAAAAGGTTTAGATGCCAGGACAGTGGAATGTCCACACTTACTGACAGGGGCCAGGGCAGATTGACTGGGACTTTGCAGTTTGCTTCATGGTACTCAATTCCCCCTGAAGTGTAGAACAGAGCAGGGAGAGGAAAAGTGCTTGTGCTTTCCCGGGGTTTAAAAGAGAGCAGGCTGGACCTGGAGTTTGTGACTTAGCAAAGCACTAAGTAAGTCACTCAGGTGTGCTTAGTGGGATTTCAGCCATTGTTTGAAGCTTAGCACAGGTCTAAGTGCATTATCAAATAGAAATAGCTATGATACTAAGAATGCACTGAATTTTAAAACATATTTCTGGATAGAGTTCAGGGAGAATATACATTAAAATATGAGTCACAGATACTGATTGTTATTCATGTATTCTATTAAAGCCTTATTTCTAGGGAGTATTTGTATTAAAAGTTAAAATGAATCATCCATTATTAGTAATATAACTATCCTGGCAGAACAGTAACATGAATTTGACATCAAGAGTGAATATTTGTCACTGTAATAATTCTTAAGTGATGGAATTTAGTTCTGAAGTTTTAAAACTATTTTATAAAGTTTTGTAATAGTAAATAAAATAGAAGGTGGCAGTTTATTCCAAAACTTTGCTGTATACAAGGGATTTAGTTTTCTTGGTGTGAAGTCTAGTTGTTTTCCAGTATTGCTGAACAAGTTGATTCTTAACGATCTAACAAATTATCAAAAGATAAGTGTGCCCATATACATATATAACTAAGCTGTGGGGTTTTTTTAAAGAGAAGATTTCTCCACTTATACCTGTTCTTCATACCTTCTTATATTCTCAAAAATATTTCTAATTATGCATGCATAATTATCTAACAGGTATACCTTCAAACTCTAAAGCATTTGTATTTAATAAATAAACCACTTTGGAATTTTCCAAGGAGTGTTTTTTTCCATCACGTACTTTGACATTTTCCATTTGGGAAACTGCCATTTGGGAAGCTTTTCATGAGATGATCATCAAAGAGTGGAAATGTGAGTGTTAATTTCCAAACTCTTTTCAAAACACTTCATTGCATCCAAATTATTGTATTGATTTTTTTATTTATTTATTTACCCTTCATCTTTAAAGAATTGTCCCATCTTTAGAAAAAAAAAAGGAAGTAGTCTGCTAAATAATCCCTTTAAAATCAGACTTTAAATTTCTAACAACACAGTTGTGTTTTCTTTAGGCAGAATAAAAGTGTTTTATATGAGTAGTAAGAAACTCTTTCATATGATGCTTTAGATATTTTTTAGGGTTTTGGAAGAGGGTGGATTTCTGTTCTCTGAGGTATCTCGCATAATTTTAGGACAAGGTGAACATATTGCATACCTAAATACAGGGCAAATTTGCTTGTATTGGTACAGTTGTCCTAGGGTAGGTTTCCCATTACATGCCCAGCAAACAATTACAAACTTAGGAAAAAGTTCTGTACTGTTTTAAAGGGGTTCATACCAACACTCAACTGCTTATTACTCTGGATTATCATTAACAGGTGACTGATCTTCTCTTAATAAAAGAAAAAAAAAACTAACTCAGACATGAATTCATCTTTACAGGAATTTCCCATATTTAATGATTGAAAACTCAGTTCTAGTGTAGATTAATCATACAGAGTTTAAGTGAAACTTAGTGAGTCTGGACTTTTGAAACATTGGTCAGTGCAGAATGTTACATATTTTGATAGAAACAGAGAAATGAAGTGAGAAATAGAATGGAAAAAGCCTGGATGATTTGTTTCTCTCTTTTATGTGAAACTTTGGCTAGTCTTTTATTATCTATTTGAAGTGTGGTCAGTGTGATAAATTGCTGTTTAACAGTGCCAGAGAACTCCCTTCTTCCTGAAATCAATTAATTATAAACTGGAAATTTCAGTACTTTGTTCACTGTTTCTTAAGTTAGCATATTTCTAGGAGCTTTCTGTGATCGTAATTCCTAGCTGCACTGGTGCTTTTGTTTCTCTTCATCTGTGGAGCCAGGGCTCTACTGTAAGGATAGAATTCTATCACTTTTTTTTCCACATTTGATGTGGTATTTTGCATACAGCTGCAGAGTAGACAGTTACCTTTGAAAAGAACATTTGGCTGGTTTAATTTGATTAGAGCAAACCACCTCAATCATTACTGAACTAGGACCGTTTTCAGTTTAACTTGGCTGTAGGAGCTGGGAATGTACTGACTGTGCTTAGATGTTTGGGGGAGGACTCATTTGGATACACAGCTACGCTGAAGTGAAACAGCCTTAGAGGACCTTGCGTACTCTGCTCTTTCCCAATAAAAAGGGAGGGCTGTGAAGCCATTGAATGTCACATTTAACTTTCCCTCATTGTGACAAGGAGTTGCATTCCTTTTCTACAAAAAAAATTGGAAATGTTTAATGCATAGAAATACAGAGTCATACATTTTTTAAAACCACCATGATACTAAAAACATGTATAGGATATGAAAGTCGTATATTTACAACAGATTTAAAACATACCTAGCAACAGTATTTTGAATAAAGTTATAATAAAATCCAACATAGAAATATGGCGGGATTCTCATAGATACATTATATCTAAGTTAAAATTGCATTCCTTTTAGTATGTCTCAGTAAGATTCCCACCTTCTTGCACGGAGTTTTGATTTCCTACCCCTTTCCTTATCATATAAATACGTTGGGGTGTTTTTTTACATTGCATATTAAAGATCCAATTAGATACCTAAGATTCACAGTACTGTGTATTCCATATGATTTTTGCTTTTTAGTTTCCCTCACTGATGATCGCATAATTTTCGTAGAGAAACTCTCATGGCTGTCAAGAATATAAATACGTCTCATAATAAATGACAGACCTTCAGTGAACTATAGTCAGCTGGTGTTCGCTAGAAAATACAGTTCTGATCTTTAAGTGCCCTGACTTTGAGGTAGTGCATCATCATTTATACAGTATTTTAACCAGGGGATTACAACTGAAGGAAGAGTTTCTGTTTCTTCTTGCATTATGTTCTGAAAAGCAATATGCATAGTTAACTGTTCATCTGTGTCAGCAGCCTAGCACTTGTTGCTAACAGCAGAATTGCATACAAATCTTCCAGCTAATCCAAGAATCCAGTTGGAAATTTAGGGCTTGAGTTTCCACTGGTGAATTGAAAGAGCCACACTGATTCAAACAGCTTTGGTTGTTAAAATCATAAGATCCTGATGTTAAGATGAACAAAAATGCATTAGCACAGGCAGACTATGCATAGGTGTCCCATCGACCATGTGTGTTTGAGACTTCACCATTTAGAGTTCAGATGCTCCAACTGTTGAGTTCACCAAACTGGAGTATAAAATAGTTTGTTCATTAGGTTTTTCACTGCAGTAGATTTTGCATTTCTGTTGACCTGTTTCACTCCTAACTACACTCCCATTTAGCACCACAAATAATTCCTCTCAACTCAGTATGTATCTTCTGAAATGCTCAATGTGGGCTTCTGTGTTGTCACCCAAGCATTTTGTACAATGCTGTGTTATCTCTGGAGCTCCAGGTTGTGTCACAGATACAGTCATTTCAGTGCAGAGTACATGTCCTTTCTTCAAGTGCAAATGCTTCTAGTGCAAGTGCTTCCAGAGCTGCAGTTAGAGATTGCTGTACAGTATTGAAGTTTATGTCTAATGTTACTCACTAACACAGCACTGGAACCCTTATTACTGGTTGCCAGGTTCCTTTGGGACAGTGAAGGTCAATGACCTGTTTTACTTTTCTCTGCTAGGAAGTAGATTATAAAGTGAATCTCATTTTGCCGACTTTATCTATCAGCATACTTTGTGAACTTTATGACATAGAGATTAAGCAACATCTGCACTTTAATTAGTGTGTTGTTTATCCTTAGATAACCTTCTAGATTGTTAATGGAGATAGGCCTACCCACTGATCTTTGTGGTTTCCTCACAGACATCTCTAATCAATTTGTTGCCTCACTGTTTATCTCTGCTTTTTATAAAATGCTGAGCAACAAGTTTTGATCAAAGCAGTAATATCCATATCTAGACAGCTTGGAATCAATTACTATAGTCTGCAAATTAGAATGATATGTTTCATCAAACTTAAGGAAGGGCCCAGACAAGTTAATACTTCTGCAAAACTGAGCACCTGTATCTCTTCATCGCATAAAATCCCAATCATCATACTGCTTTTATGTATGTAGCATCATTTAAAACAAGAAAGTATTACCTGGCATTTCCTAATTCTCTGTTGCTTATTATTCATGTTGTCTCTAAAGAACTCAAGAAGATTTTACTACTTTCAAATTCTCTTTGGTCAGATGAGAGCAGCTTTTAGAGATGTCAGTTATTTCAGAAGCAAATATTTATGTTGAAGTGAAATAATACAAACAGAAATGAGACTGGAACTGAGGATCATGGCAGTACAAGACCAAGAATAGTTAGGATTGCACAGAAGAGTCAGGTAATCTATTTGATGGAAATGAAAGGTACTTGTGGATACAGATAAATGGCAGACAGGTGAATGACACAGGTGAAGCAGTTTCTTTAGAAGACATTTAAAGTATATTGGAATATCCCAGAGCAATAGGATATTGGGATGTCTGTAATAAAATATAGTTCAAAGACTGCTTTTTTTCCAATAACCCAAAGTTGAGACACTATTTTGCAGAAGCAAAGCTTAAGTCATGAAAAGCAAATAATCTTTTGCTGTCCTGTACATCAGCGAAGGGATATTGAGCCTACAATTCTGAAAGAAGCTGTAAAGTCAACTAAGATCACTGAAATAGTGATCAAGGACAATTTAACCACTGTTCATAGTAGACAAAGTTTAAAGAGAAGTAGACAAGATTTAAAGACAAAACCTAGAGATAGAATCAATGAAGTACCTTTTCCTGGAGTACAAAAATGAGATCACTGTCTCCATAGCCTGAAATAACTTGCAATAGCTGGTTTAAGAAATTCTAATAGTCAAGACACACAGTCTTTTAATCTGACATTTTTGGGAAAGGGATAGTTCCCAAACTTGACGTAGTAACAATAGGCTTTAGAAAAGAGAGATTAAGAAACAAGAAGTAATCAAAAATGCAGCAGTCAAGAGGAATGATATGAAAAGGCTTAGATTTAAAATGGTGAGTACTTAAATTGAGACTTGTAGCAACATTCTTTGATATCATGCTCTCTCCACTCCCTGAAATCCTGTCTGCTGTTTTTATCTATATCCTCTTCCTGGGCACTAGATACAGCAGGACAGCTTAAGAGTATTGGTTTCTTAAACTCTCTGAAGGAGTGGGAGATCTCAAAGGGTTACAACAGACTTTCTTCACCCTTTTTATGGCTGTGCTCAAGTATATCATGATGGATTCACAAAAGGTACACATAGCCATGCATAACAAAATTAAACAGAGATGCGAGATAATTGTGAGTAGACACGTAAGTTTATTCATCTGAATATAAAAAGTTTATTCCATCCTGGTAATTTAGGGTCTCCTCATAGTGCAGAGTGAGCATGTGCTTTATGAAAATAATTCATCCCACTCACACTCAGTGCCCACTCTGGAGAACAATGACTTGCTCTCTGGAAATGCTCATCTTGATCCTAGGGGGAGCCCAGGTGGACATTGTGAGAAGTTGTTCATGGGAGTCTGGTGAGGTTCATCAAGACCATGTGCTGGTGCTGCACCTGGGTCAGGGCAATCCCTAATATCAACACAGGCTGGAGGTTGAAGGGATTGAGAGCAACCTGCAGAGGAGGATTTGGAGGTGCTGGTGGATGGGAGAGAGGCTGGGCATGACCTGGCCATAGCACTCATTGCCCGGAAGGCCAAATGTGTCCTGGGCTGCATCCAAAGCAGTGTGGCCGGCAGAGCAAGGAAGGGGATTCTGTCCCTCTGCCCTACTCTGGTGAGACCCCACCTGGAATGCTGAATCCAGCTCTTAGGTGCCCAGCACAGGAAGGACGTGGACCTGTTGGAGAAGGGGCATACCAGGGCCACTAAGATGGTTAGAGAGATGGAGCACGTCTACTGTGAGAGAAGCTGAGAGATTTGTGGTTGTTCAGCCTGGAAAAGCTTTGGGATGACCTACTTGTGGCCTTCCAGTACCTTGAAGGGAGCCTACAAGAAACAGGGAGAGGGATTTTTTACAAGGGCTTATAGTGACAGAGTGAGGGGGAATGGCATCAGACTGGAAGAGGGTAGGTTTAGATTAGGTATTAGGAAAGAATTCCTTACTGTGAGGGTGGGCAAGTAACTGGAACAGGTTGCCCAGAAAAGTTGTGGGTGCCCCATCTGTGGAAGTGTTCAAGGCCATGGAGCTGAGCAACCTGTTCTAGTGAAAGGAGCACAGCAGGGGAATTGGAAGTAGATCACCTTTAAGATCCCTTCCATCCCAGACCATTCCATGATTCTAATACAGAATGGCCACCCAATTGTAGCTTGCTTGATCTCAAGGAGATTAATGCTAGTCAGTAAAGTTCGAAGGTGGAAAGTGGAAGTGCTAATAGAGAGTTCATACAGTAAATCACAGGTGTCACAAAATCAAATAGGAAAGTATTTTGGGTGTGGGGGAACAAAAAAGTTAGTATTGAAATCAGAGAGTACTTGGACTATGAGAATTTAGATGAAAGATGAAATGAGTTTCATGGGGTAAAGTCTATGGTACATGGATTATTGGTAAGAGCTTGTACAAGGCACTTGTTTTTATCACTTGGCAAAAATTATGCACTTTCTGTAGGAGAGCTTGGATTTCTGTGAAATTTACTGACTTCAGACAGTCTGCTTCTAGTTTTTGTTTGGAATTGAAGTGCTAAAGGAAGCTGGTTGTAGCTGGGATGGATTGGCATTGCCTGCTTACCCTGCACCCAATTTTAAGCTCCAGCAGAAGCCATTTTGGTCAAAAATTGTTAATGTTTTACAAGAGGAAAAGTAGCTGACGATGTGTGTTGGAGATGGCTGCTCATGTGGTCTACAAGTAGTTTAAGGCACCTTTCAAATCTTTCTCAGTTGTGGTTTTCTCTTCTTGTCATTACTCTTGACACTGCCTTACTGATCTCATACAGGATTTTCCACTTAGTGGGTTTATTATGTCATTATTGAAAAAATTCTGATGCTGCACATAGTTTCATTGTGTCAATTTCATTTTGAGCTAATTGCATGATTGTACAATTGCAAATAGTTGCAAAACTCTGCTATCTAACTTACATTCCAGTATGAATTGTCCAAGACCTGCGTTTTTGGAAAGCAGAGGTGCTATACTTTATTTTTTGGAATAATTTTGGGGGAATTTTTATTTTTCTGTAATTTCAAAACATGTCAGCCGACACTGCTCAGTAATAGCTTTCAAAATGAAAATCAGTCAGTCAATATTGCTAAAAGATTCTGTTCCATGATTTTTTATGTTAAATGTCTGTTTTATGACTTGACATAACAGTCTTGAAAACAGTTTTGTTTATTGTGGAACTACTAAGACAATATAGTAGTAGTAGTAAAGTAAATAAGCTGCTCTGTTAAGCTGTTTGGATATGCATATTACACATGTATATGGGCATATGTGGAAAAGGGAAACAATGAAAATGTCAAGATTTTACATTTAAGTTGAGAATTATTATTTTGTAACATGGATTAGGATTGTTAGACATAGAGGACTGCAGTTAGTTTCTTGCCTGTGCTTTAAAAATGTGTGAACAGTTTTCTTTTTTTAGGTTTAAAAAAATGGAAAGGAGATGAGGGTAAGTCAGGAAAAAAAACCCTTCCCAAGAGCTAATGGTTTTTAAAAAGTTGCACAACATTGAAAATTGGAACAGGGAACTGAAATGCCATCTCACTCTTAAGTATAATAAAATAGTGCATATTATTTTATGTGTTCTGGAAAGAGTAAATAAAAATTATGAATCCTAATGTCAGTGGCAAGGAGCCCAGGCATCTTTTGACATCTATTGCCTTAACCTCACCAGAGCAGCAGGCAATGGAACAGGGAATATCAATGTTTAAAACCAGGAGAAGTAGTTTTTTTAATAGATGGCTTTTTTCTCCACGTGTTTGCAGTACGAATATATATTTTTGAAGGCTTTAGAAAATATTTAGATGATGGGATTGTGTATCTCCTTTCAATATTGACTTTTTAAAGTTTTCAAATCTTTCAAAATTCAAGATCATTTTAATCTTTCTTCTTTCAAACATGAAATTGCCATCCCTTATCAGCATTAGTCGCTCGGTTTGGGAACTCAGTCATCCCAGAGCACATCCTTTATACAAAAATATTGCAATATCACTTGTGAGCTTTTAAATGGAGGCTTTTTTTGAAAAGCGTGATGAGTTCTTGAAATAATTCAACTACAATTTTCTGAATGAACATGGATTATCATGTCCAATATTTTCTAATATATTGATCATGGTTATTTTCACAAGCCTGAAAAAGTGTTCTTGTGCTTTGGAAGATCTAAATCCATATCACGTCTCTGCCTTCTGGGGTGAAATTGTGTGAACTGTACTGTGTTTAGATGAGTAGTCGTACACCGTAAGTGCTTGCATACAGAGGCATCCATGGAAATGAAGACTACTATATCTTCCTGGATTTAGCAAAAAATAAAGCTCTACTGTGTATGTTTTTTCCAGTGGACTTGAGACAGCTATTTGTCAGTCAAATATTTTCATAATTGAGACACAGATTTTTATATTAGAACATATAGATGCCAGTAGTGATGTCTGAAAACCAAGATATGTCTGCATGAAAAGCAGGTAAGGGAAATCAGGGAAAAAGGGAAATTTAGGATAGTTTTCTTTCTTCACAGAAAGTCACTTCAGTCCTGCAGTAACTTAGAAAGCAGCTGAATGGACCTTTATAAAACATGTGAACTAAGTCACTTGTAAGTGGAGACAGATGGGGTCTATTTAATATCCTGTGTAAAATGGTAGAGGTCAGCTTCCTGGAATAACTTAGGAATTTTATTTCACGAATATCCTACTGCTTCAGGGACCTGGGGTGACGGTGAGGCTCTCAAACTGAAGTGCACCATAAGGAAAAGTTCCAGGGCTGCTGCTTTCCTAGCTCTGCATTTGCTGTGGAAGAGTGGGAAGCATCTTGTGGCCTGCAGTATCTACACATCCTCAATGTAAATGTCTGTTGTGTGAGTGCTTATTAATGCAGGCAACTAATCTCAGTTTTTTCTTCCGCTCCACTCCTATGTTGTGATTTAGGCTTTGGGGTACTAATTGGAAACCACTGAGAAGTCATTGAGAATCATCGCGACTTTGGACAACAAGTGATTCCCGAATGTACTGATTATCCTAAATACCTAGATTATATTGTAATTTGTGACATTTGTTCCTAAATCCGTTAACTGATCTTGACAGTTTCATGATGTCTTTTTTTCTCCATGCAATTAATAGAGCCATATCTCTACTGTCTAAGGTCATACACTTCCTTAATGTTTTCCCTGTATCTACTCAATTTCATTAGTCCTTGAGTTTGGAATCTTATTTTATTTCCTGTCTCCTTCTATTCCATGCTAGACATGTCAATGAAAAATAATTATCTTTGTAGGCCAGTATCACTGGTAACTGTTCATTCATACAGAAGTTCAGAAGTTACATGGTATAGCAATTGATATAATTGGTATTTCAGTGACATCTTAATTAAATACCTGTGCTGCAGTTAGCCTGAAGATTCATTTAAAAAATTGTACATTTCTAATGATGTCCAGCACGATTACATACTTTTCGTATTTGTGACAATTTGTCTTTTCCTTGGCTGCTTTTTTAAACTGAAGATAAACAGAAGCACTAAAGTAGAAGTAAAAGGAGTAATTGTTTCTGTTAGATAGGAAAAAGGTGAAAATTAGGGGGAAAAAAGTAGTATGTCACTGGAGTAGGCAAGCTGACCACAGAAGAGGCTTCTGTAGACTGTGGGCCCTGTATCGAGTGTGCCTGTCTAGTCAACTCTGCAAAGGCTCAAGACCATCAGCTGTGGTATTTTTGTGCTTTTTCTTCCAACAGAAGTTAACAGGGTGGTTGTAGAGTTTAGGGATGGAATAGAGAAAATAATGAGGAGCAACTTCTTCTGCCCTCATTGTCTCTTGACTCTTTCTTGAAATTACATTAATAAAACAATTCCTATGTGGCTTAGAAAGGGTAAGAACAATTTCTGTCTCACCCAGTATTTCCCTGAAGTGAGAAAGGTAGATCCTGGCATAGGGGAGAGTGTAAGAGCGGAACAGACATGAAGCGATAACTCCTGGCTAATTAAGGCTCTCACTGATGTCTCTGTGATCATAAGTAATCCGTGTCTGCTATTTTGTAAGTTCGTGCAGCATCTGCGGGCAGATGGGAGCCAGCCCTTCCTCACTCCCAGGCAGATGACTCCCGACTCCGCTGGTGCCATGAGCTGGCTGGTGGCCACACAGCCATGTTAGCCCCCGGAGCCTCAGCCATGGGGCTCCACTGTGCCCAGGCCTCCCTCAGCTCAACCTGGGCCTACATGGGCATCACACACAGCTTTGCTGGCACTGCCTGGGTAGATAGACCTTGTTTTCATTTGCCTACATGTAAAAATGTTTTAGCGCTCCAGGAACTAGACCTTGTTTTGCGAGATTTGTTAGAGTTTGCTCATTTCTTTCAGAAATGTGAAAGGTGATGTATGCAAAACAATCAAAATGCAGTTTTGACGTGTAGTTACATCTGACATAAACTGTAATTTACAAAACTCTGAATTTCTATCAAAAATATCCATACATTAAAATGTAAACCCTCATCTCATGCTTCTGAAAGATGCCCCAAAAGAAACAGTTCCCTTTGCCCTGTAGTAATAAAACGGTCGAATAAAATTTATTGCCAGCTCAAAATGCTGCTAACACCTCATTTTCGTTGCCAAACTCTGCAAATAATCTTTGTTTTCTTTTACATATGTGTGCAAGAGTTTAAAGGAAATACTTAAAGAGTAGAATACTTCACTCCATGTGCATTAATCTTTAAATGGTTGGCTCACTGTGCTATGTAGACTGGCTGGAAAAGGAGGAAATGTGTATCAGGCATCTACCTTAAGAACTGGAGGATGAAAGCACCTGAGAATCTTATAAAAATAGATTTTTTTTAATTACTTTGCTGTGAATTAATTAAAAAAAAAAAAAAAAGACATCTTGATAGAGGAAATGACAAGACAGGCAAGGAGCTTGCATGGCCACATGTGAATGGCCATGAATGGGGAAAAGAGCACTATGATGTTCACCTCTTAAAACACTTACAGGATGTAGTTGTGATGAAACATGTAAGGAATTTGCATGCTAATGGAACAAAGGATCCCATTTTATGTATTGAGTGTTTAAGAGCAATTGCCCTCAGGTAAATTTATTAAGGCAGAAGAATCTTGTAAATTTCTATTGAAGACTTATTAGTCCCGTTTGTTTCTGTTCTTCAGAATGCAAATATTAAACTCAATTCTGCAAGTTTGTCACAGGTGAAATTCCCTTTCAAATTAAAGGAAATTCTGGATCTGAGCCAAAGCCAGTTAAATACATGTACTGACTTCATGAGGCCTAGGTAAAGGCTCTTGTATGCTGAGCTGTTTAGGATTGATCCTGGTCTTTGAGGGTTGAGTGAATAGGGCAGAAGTGTCTTTAGTATATTTTTTTTTTTTTGACTTCTCTCTCATTTTGTTTTAACTTCTACATGGAAGAAATATTTTAAAATAACTTCAGAAATGAACTGAACAGAACCTGCGATCCCACCAAATAAAAATGCTCAGTTATAGTCTTTCTGGGAGAGAGTTATCTCTTCTAAATTCAGTTAAATTTAAATATCTTGTCTAAGTCACCTAGACATCTTCCATAGCAGGCAGGGAGAGACAGTACCCTCCCCAGAGTGATTCAATCAACTTACTTCTTCTTACTTCTTTCCCCTGGATAAATGTAGACCTACAGGATCCATTCAAACTAGCCACTAATCACTGAGTAGCTCCATTACAGGAGGAATTCCATGGAAGCCGCGAGGAGAACCCATTGCTTCACAAGCTGTGCGAGGCTGTGGTATAGATGGATGGCGATTGACCTGTCTGATGATGGGGAGCCAAAGACTTCTAGGTTCAGTGATGTTGATGGTTTTCTTGTAAGCCTTAAATCTGTCTTCTGCTGAATTTAAGTACTTTGTAGTCCCATGGTTTGGATACTTTGGTTTTAGAATAAATACCCCCTCATGCTTTCCTTTTTCTCTTAAAGTTATCTGTTACTCTGCCACTCAGTTTTTCTTTAGCAATGCAACTTACAAAGTAGAGGGCAATGTTTATGTTTTTACATCTAGCTGCCTCACAAAACCTGGCCAGATCTTGTTTGTTTTTCTTACCCATGTGAGCAATTGCCTTTGTCTTTTGATTTTTGGAAATCAGCTGAGGGCTGTTTACTTTGGGGCAGATGGGATGTCATTCATAGCATGCTGAGTAATGGTGACAGGACACAGTACAGTGCCACTGGAAGGTTGCTTGAGTTCTCTGTGCTCATTTCCAGGTTTTGCTGAAGTGAATGGAGGAATTCCCTTTGTCTGAAGTTCATGGTGCTGCTGGCATCATGGCATGCAGGAGTATTATTGGGAATACATCTGTCATCAAAGCCTGATCGAAGTCACTTCCCTTACCACGTGTATACAAAAAGCCCTGTGAACTGCATTTCTGTTTTTATGTCTTATAACCTCATGCAGGACAAGTTTGTGGAAATCAACACACAAAGTGTAAGACACAGTTTGGATTCTCGCTTGACTTATTGCTGAATGTGGCAACTGCATTCACCACCTAACCATTTGTGTTGAAAGTGGGCAGATAGGTCTGATCCATTTTCAGGAAATTTTGAGTGAATTCATTTTGAGTGAACTTTCAGTTCTAGTGAATCCATAAACAGATTTTTTCAACAGATGTAGACATTTTTTAAAAGTTTTCATGCAGTTTAAATATCTGGTGTGAAATTGCTGTTTCCATTTTTACGATAACAAGAACTATTCATATCTATTGCATTCTAGTCCCCCAGGTTAAGACTGGGAAGGCAACAGTTCACAGTTTTGTTCATTTCAGAATTTAGGGACAAACAAATGCTGTGATGAATGCCTCAGAATACATCATGACCATAGTTTTCAGAGATGGATGTCCTTATTCAGGAATTGAGTACTAAGGGTAACTAAAAAGTTAGGAAGGAAAGATTGTGGTGCAGACAAGAATGCTTAAATGCAAAAGGGGACCATGCATGTTGGGCCCCATGTTGTAGAGTTCTCACTGCATGGCTAAAAACCAGATATGGGTTGAAATTACAGGGGTTTGCATTCCTCTATCCAGGTAATGACTGGCTGAGTATAAGAAAGAGGAAAGATAACAGGCAGATAAGGCAGATAAAGCTTTAGGTGATGTAAACCCTTAAAAATCACCCAGGTGCTTTGCATGCTGCAAGTTAAGTGCAGCATAAGTTCTCTGGTAATTCAGGGCTGGTGGATCATGCAAGGTGAAGATCTAGGACAAGTTCACTCTGCACACTAGTACTCTGACTACAGAGCTGCTTTCTTCTACTGACAGATCAAAAAAATTTCGTACGGTACTGCTCAAAGCTTGTGTTGTCATGTCAACTGACCATGCTGTCATAGCAATAAACAGACTGGTAGAAGTTTGCACCCTATTTTCCAGTGGTGTTGGTTTCATTCTCTTACCAAGGATTTCCTTTTTATAATGTCATTTATAGAGACAAGAACGTTTTATGTAAGAAATGATACATAATAATAAACCCAAATGTAAACAAATGGGCATTATAGTGAACCATGCAATGTTTTACTGTGGTTTACTCCTTTGTCTGCTAATTGCTTTCTGTTTAATACATGGATATACAGCATGTTACATTAAAAGGTCTGTAGATGCCCAAAGTAATAGTACTCCCTGAATACATTAGATCCATGCGATTCAAAGAATCAAAAATAATTAATTTTCTTTTCTTATTAACATCTCTTTTTTACTAACATATGCGCTGCTTATTTACTTTGTGCATGTTTAGTATTGTCAACTTTAGCCAATTTAGCCTTTTGTTTTTCTTTAGGCTTTTTTTTCTTCTGATTTGTGCTCTTTGGCTTTAGCAATGGAATTCATGGTATTGTTAAACTGTGGAAGTTTTCCCCTTCTAAAAGTCATCTCTTGATCCTTCTTTGAGAAAGACAAACTGTTTGGTCCCAAATCTACCTATGAAACATAGAAATGTAATTTTCTTACAAGGCTTTAATGAGTCAATGTCTCACAAATCAGATAACAATACTTTATGCCAGTAACAGAACCACAGCAAAATATTTTGCATTTATTGCTCTCTCTCCCCTCCTCTTCACCATCAGCATCACAGCTTTGGACTCCTTTCAAGTGCTGCCAGTACTCGTCTGTCCTGAGAAGTGGTAGCAGCATCGTCAGCACTCAGGTGTATTTGCAGCCTTTAGCAAGGCCCCTTACCTTGCTTTTTCCGTGTCTGACATCTGTTTCAGAAGTACCTTCAGTCATGCTGCTTCTGTTCAGGTTGCTTGTATTCCCAAGGGCTTAGCCTATGCTGGCTGGTTAATTAGGACCCAAACAGCCCATGAGTTTTCAGTGCAGCCAGCATCACCCAGAATAATTGTGCCTGTGGAGTAACCTGGAGGTCTTTCAGGAACAGCAGCCCCTGGATTGATGATAAGCATCAAAACTGAGGACCTCTTCTGTCACCTTCTACAGTAGCTGCTTCTTTATTCTTAGGTTCCCCCATGAATCTATTAAAAGCAAGAGTTTGTACTCTAATTTGCATTGGAATTACTTACAATTTTAAAAAAGCTGAATTAAACACATCAGGAACTGCTGTGATATTGCAAACATTTAAAAAACTATATGAGATTGTCCAGAGTATCAAACAGTAACTTTGATTTTTTGCAGTGAGTAGGTTTTTTTTGTGGAGTGAAGGATTATTATTTCCTTTGCTATTTTTGATATGTTGGCATCACAATTAAATCTCATGTGTAGATAGATTATGTTACTAAGCCACCGAAGAATGGATGATAATTTATACTGTTGTAAAATCTTCTGAAGATGAGTTGGTTTTACTTACAGCTAGAAGAGAGGTGATCAGCTAAGATTTTGATCCTGTAGGTCTGGCACAAGCATGAGTTCAAAATGTAAACTGAAATGTGGAGTCTGTAACAAGCAGTTTGTGAGTTACAGTAAAGACTGGATTTTGTTGCATCTCATCTTGCACCATGTACAGCTGAGAGTCCAGAATAACTTCTTTCATTTGAATGCAACAAAATCAATATTCAGGCATAAGTTTTAGTTACATGTTGAGCAAATCAGGGAATCTAGAAAAGAATGCAGCTGTTCCCTGAGGAAGGTATTATGAAGAAAATCTAAAAAACTTAACAACAGATGCAAACACAGTGCCAATGAATGAGAGCATCTCTAATTTGTACTCTGAACTGGAAGCTTATGGAAGCTTACTGGAAGCTGACAGCACTGTATAGCAGCAGTGTACATGACTTTGAAAGGCAGTGCAGATTTGCTTGTTGAAGGATCACATGAGAGCACTATGAATAGGTCAGACAGCTATTGCTGATCCTAAACAATCTGTCAACGACTGTCTTCATAACAGGCCATGTTATTTTTCTGATTCAGGGGTAACTTGGCCTGTCCCTCGCCTGTCCTCGGACAGACTCTTTGGTACAGCAGCATACAGGCGTGTGTTTAAGCACCACCCAGCTGGTGTTTTTCCTTGGTAATGTCAAGGGCTCAGTATGTGGCCAGTTTGGATAAAATCGATTGCAGTGGGATTATTCATAGACTGGTGAGGAGTTAAGCATTTTAAATACTGGTGAACTATAGGGTAAGTCCTGAAGTGAAGTTCTTCAAGGCCCGATATAGTTTGAATTACGGAGTCTTATTAGATCCTTTTCTGGTCCATGTCTATTAATCTCCCTTTGCAGAGAAGGTGAAAGAGAAATGGCAGTGTGAGAGCTAAAATAAACAGCATGCTGCTATAAACAAAGAAGGGTGCAGAGGATATCTTGTCAGGCTTACTTTTCCTTGAAGTAAAACTCTTTTAACAACTTCATCTTTTAGTGGCTTGAGTAGCACACTGAGAAAACTTACTTGGCCTTTTCATCTTTTGGGCACAAAACTTGGTTTCTGTTGAAAATGAGAACTAGTTTTGGTGGTTTCATTGGAGCAGACATTTGTCTGCATCACAAAACCATTCAGTCTGGCACCAGAGCTTGTCATTGCTTGAGTGGGGCCCAGCGCAGGAGAGCAGGGGTGTTGCAGGTCAGGGCTGCAGTCGGGACTGAGCGTTGAACGCTTGCCCAGTCAGCCCACTCTATCGGACTTTAGCCAGTGCTATTTACTTCGCTTTCAAGAGCATCTGTTTCTCTCTGTCACTTTCTCTGTCTCTCTTCCTCACGCACACTTAAAGAACAAAAACCTCTTTTATACAGCTCAGCATTTTAAATAATTTTTCCAAGTCAGAAAGGGAGAGAGACTGGAAAAAATTACAGCACAAAGCTCAGCTTGCAGATGAACGATTGCCTTGTCATCCTAATGTTCCCCTTCCTTCCCTTAAACCTCACTGGTGAGTGGGCTGTAAGCAGCAGTATTGGCTGGGCTCTACTGGAGTAGGTCTCCAGGACAGGACTTTCTGCTGCCTTGCTTTCATTATGCTGTTGCTTCTCTGTGGTAGCTCATTCTGCTCTGGGCACAGCAGATAATGACTGAGTGACTTCAGAGTTGAAAACATCTATCTACATAACATTTGCCTGTCCTAGATAAATTGATTTATCTGATGTTAAGTTCTGCCTTTACTGCTGTTTGCCTGAAAGAGATTTCAGATGTCTCCTAGAGACAAAAGGTGAACCTGCTACTTTTTACTGGAAGGGTAGCAAAGCGGGAGAAATGTTCACTAACTCGAAGAACCCAATAGAAGGTAGAGAATAAGGATTTAAGACATAACATTGCCATGAACACTGTAGACATACCCAAGCCTATTTTATTTAATCGAGTTTGGCTCTGGGCATCTGACTGTTGCTGGGTGGAGCTGACTGGTACTGGAGGCAGTGCTGTGCCCTCATGCTGTATGTTTCCAGTAGTGAGGTGGTTTTCTTGGGAACAGTCAAAGTCTGTCTTATGTTGCAGCCTGCTGTGGAGGCATATCTTAAGCACTGATACTCATAAGGGCAGCTGCAGCTGGAGTGACAAATATATTGAGAAGCTCTTGAAGACCCCATGTGCTTCTGAAAATGGAATTTAGGCCTTGCATTACTATGTGGTTTTACAAATTTTATACCAGGAAAAATGCAGTTTAAATATGAGATACTTTGAATTTAGTGGCTTGTTCATCTTGCATCTGTGCCTTTTTTCCATCTAAAAGTGTTTTACTAAAGCTCCTTTGAGGAAGAAAACTCTGCATCTGAAATACGAGCTTTCAGAGGCATGGAGAAGTAGGTGATTGCTGATTAAAATGAGACAAAGCAGTATGTCCTGAACAAAGGGAAAGATCTCTGTCACATGTTTCAGAGTGGGAAGCTCTATTTCCTGTTTTGCCATGTGAGTCTTGGTTCTTGTAATGCACATACTCCACTTCAGTTGCCCAGCTGTTGTTGTCTTCATCTGAAAGATGACCCCTTTGTAACAATGTGTTGGGTATTTATGGTTCCAGGTAGATACTAATTTCTGTCAGCAGTCTTTTTTTGCATCAAAAGCAAGAAAAAAAAGTAGCTAATATTAAAAGTAGAGGTAAAACTATTCTTTTCAAGCAGTACATAATTTATAAAGTTGGGGTGAACAAAGGGCTTGGTGCTGAGTGACTTCCTGGGAAGGCAAGAGTCTGAGGCTGCTGCTGAAATTTGGGCTAAGAGGACAACCAGCTGTCATTCTTCAATACTTCAAAGTATGAGAGGCAGAAATTTTCTGTGCCCTTAAAACTTACAAACTTCCAGGATTAACCTGAAATAAAGGCAGTAAAAGCAAAAGTTGTTCAGGTCCTCCTCCCCATATCTGTCAGTAAACCTCAGTCATGGCCTGTGATAGTCTTGGTATCCCAATCTTGTGGTGTTAACATAAACCATGTCAGTACACACGTTCTGTGCTGGTTTTCTGTCATGCGGATAAATACCTTTCAGAGTTAGGTTGAGGTCACCAAACTCTTTTCATCTGTATTTTTGCTCAGACTTGTGAAATCTTAAGACTGTAGCATATTACTATGCCACTGTTTACCTAACCACTGTCTTCTAAAGCATTTCTTCTACACATAAATCAAAGGCTCCAATTCTCTTCCTCTGTTATGCATAAGCTAGGAAGTAACTCTTTCTAGGAAGATGCTGTTCTAAAGAAAATTAAAGTAAATCATGTTACTAGAAATCTTTAGGGGACAAGGACTGGTTTTGTTCAGTGCTGTGAGTGACCGTACAAGGATACCTGTGTGTTCATGTTGGATTAGTCCTACTGCAGTAAAAATAACAGTAAGCATCAGCAGCAAATACCTAATTTTTGGTCTTCTTTTGACTATGATCCAGTTAATTTTCCATAAGTACCTACTCATATCAAACAATCTACTCATTATTTGACAATGGCCAAGAGAAATTATGTCCTAGAGTTTTTTCAGGTCTTACAGTCAGATCTGTCTTTTGGTATGATGGATCTGATCTCCATCACTGTTGTCTCAATTTGCTCAGGAAAAAATGTTTATGCCACTTGAAAATGGGAGACTTCATAGCATTTCTCAGAGCATCTCAAAAGCAAATGTAGTAACATTTGGGGACTTTCTGGGATCAGTTACCATCTACCAGTCAGTAGATGCAATAGTTTTCAAAGTAATAACTGTCTTTCTTATAAAAGCATTAGGTATTTGTATTGGAAAATGAAGGTGAACTGAGGTTGCATTTGTTAGATTTGATGCTGTAAGAGGCTGTGGAGACTTCAAGGTGCATCATCTGCTTTTCTGCATGCAAAAAATGCCGAAAGTATTTTTGTAGGAAGGCAGGTATTCTGCTAGATTACAGAAAGGTCTACTAGGCATTGAACACATAAAATAAAAGAGACAGAGATTTGTAGCTGATGAGCTTCTACTTCAGTACAATTAACTTGAAAAAATGTCTTCATTACACACAGGTTCTCCGTTAGTGTCTCTTCAACAGTGTTCCTGTCCAGATCGACTCGTTGGGCGGTGTATGACTCCCTGCCAAACATCTTGTTAAATACTTGCAGGATTTCCCATAGCAGATCTTACTTTAATCAAATAATTCAAATGTTTCTTTTGGAAGTACAATGGAAGGGCAGGGCTTGTGTTTACAAAGGATTCAGTATGGAAATCCTGTATTAATTGAGGTACATTTACTTCACTTAGGACAGTGTCCACATAGTAACTCTTTAAATAAAAGGCCTTTTGCTGTTGCCTGTTCCAGAAAGGCAATCACATGCAATGTCAACCTGTCAGATACAGAAAATCATGAGGAAATGGCTTCAGAGGTGTGCAATGTAGGCAGCAGAGATGTTCCTAATTAAAGAAGACAGCTTGTGGGTGTTATTTTCACAGTGAATGTAAAAGATTATAATTTATAAAAAGTAGTTTTATCTCTATGGAAACTACTAAATAAAGAGGCTTTGTCAATCTATTTCAGGAATAATTAGCAGGAACAATGCCAGATGTTGTCATTTTGTAATGTCATGGATTCATATAACCTGTGATTTAAATTACTATCTTTCTAAGGTAGCAGGTATATTTTGTGTGAGTAAACACATTGTGTTTCTACCCAGCCCAGTGCAGAATCTGAAGCTTTTATGATTAACGGGAAAGCATTTAGAGTTTCACATAAAGAGTATATAAAAAGGAAAGATAATAGTGTTACTCACTTATGGTATTATTACTCAGTAAAAGGTAACCAGAACTGTGCTTCTCTGAATTCCTTATCTTGCTGTTCCAGAAAATGCCAGAATCAAAGTAACCCACATACAGAAGAATTAACAGGGAATAAACATTTTCCTCCACAGCAAGTTGGAAGTTACATGTTGTTTCTGTGTTTAATACAGTGAAATCTTTTTTCCTTTTTTTTTTTTTTTTGAATTATAACTCTGCTATAGTTGGAAATATATTTTTCCCAGTGCATTAAATACCTGGCAAAGGGGGTGTTCTGGAACATTTTTACGTAAATGTAGGTCAACACAAAGGAATCATACAGTTGGAAATATTTTCCAGTGTTTATGTTCAGATGTTCAGACCTGTCTGGCTCCTCTCTATTTGCATGTGTTGGGGTTATAGGCAGTCCGGCTACATTCCATGTTGATTTATATAAATATATTGCAGATTATTAACCTCCAGCCAAATACCAGCAAATTTCACTTTTCAGGAAAGTTTGTGACTTTCCACAAAGCCTATTTACTGTGTACAGGACATGTACACCCCACTGAGGGAATCTCAGAGAATGGTATTCGTCATTATGAGAAATATGCCAACACCTTTTCTCTTACAGTCACAATGTTACCATAATAATTAATGTTTGTTTGTTTGTATTATGATTACAGATTAAGTACAGATTGGTCTTCTAGTAGAGGTAGGGTGACAGTCTCTACATATTCTGGAACTCTGGTTCCTAATTTATTACTTGCCAAAAAGCTTCCTTAACCTAAAGTGAATGTGCATACATATATTTTCAAAAGATGGTGGCTAATAAGCAATTTTTCAGTATCTGACCAAAGATTATTTAGGAAATACTGTCAAAGTGGGAGCACAGCCCTACCATGGTAAATGTCAAGTGAAAAATACTGCTCTCTTAAACCTGAATTACATTCTTCCCAGGTGGTTATGCCAATTTTAGTGTTTTCTTCTCTTATGAAATATATTGAGATTTAAGGTAAGAAGTAAAATCTCAAGTACATGTTGCCAGATTTTCTGTTTTGTCAGATATCCTCTGGGAAAAGCAGGAACCTCCGAGGCTTTGTGTTTGATCAGTTGTGTTCAGATCCTGCGTATAACGCCTTTAGTCCTTGAACAAACAACAAAAATACTACTTGATGACATTACCAGAAATCCTGCAATTCTTAATTCTAATAAAGTAATTCTGAGGAAGAGAGTGAAAGATAAAAGTAATGCAACAGCATCACTGGTATGATGTTGGAAAAAATAAGCCATAGTATCAACTCTAGTTTGGTCTGTTATCAATGAGAGACTCTTCAGTTTAACTGTGTAGACCTTTTTCTCAATAACTCCATCCATTTTTTAAATCTGCTGTAACCTAGTAGAAGTAGTGATTCATTTTACTGCCTCGCCTGAGAGAGAAATGCAATCTGATCTTAGAATATAAAATTAAATGAATAAGCACATGAGTAAAGTGTGTGAGCAGGGAAGAAATGTCCTTCCAGCTGTTTAGATGGTTTCCTATTAGGATTTTGTTAGAAGTGGGACTTGAGGAAGCATAGTGAAAGTCACTGGTATGAATATAGGTGTGAAGCATAGGATGGGCAGATGTTTTTTAAAAAGATAAAACAGTGGTTAAAGCTGGCATGGTAGATGGAGAAGATGAGAGAAATCCTATGTAAAAAGAGAAAACAATAGAAAATAGAGTAATCAGATAGGAATGTGGTATTATGAAGAGCTTTGTAAATTATTTTGATATTGTGCAACAAGGTGAAATGATAAAGAAGCTTCAGTAAAAGAATGACCAAAAGTGGTGAAAGAAGTAGTGACATCTCGTGCACAAAGCTTTTTTCCAAACTTTACGCTGACTCTGAGTGTATTCCTTGCATTGAGGAATTTGCAAGAGGGATCAGCAAAAAAATTCTGTTCGTGCTGAAGGAGATGTAATTATAAATCTGTGTAATGGTATACGTGGGAATTATGCAGAAAGAAACCGAAAGTGCATGCAAACACTGTATTTTTTCTGAAAAACATTTCCTGCTTTTTTTTTTTTAATGACTGTAGGTACTGGAGCCCAGAATGTGGATAAATATCAAGGAATTTTCTAAATTAACTCTTGTTGCTGTGTCAAAAAATATATTCTTTTCATGTAATTATTTTGTATTCAACAGCTGATGTGTTCTTAGTAATTAATCCTATTTCAGAATTCACACGTGAAAGAGAGAGATGGTAATTTTGGTTTATCAGCTGTTATGTGATGAATCAAGAGCTCAAAGATTGGTCTACCTTTGGAAGGCTCTTTTCCATTCTACACACTGTAAGAAATTTAAATAGACATGCTTGAGATGAGAGGTATGTCTGTACTGGTTGCTGTACACTTACCTCTTCTGTTGTTTTCCTCCTCAGGTTGTTTGATGTGTGCACCGTGTCACGAACAGACAGAGAGACCAAGTTAACATTAGTGTTTGAACATGTGGATCAAGACTTGACTACTTACTTGGATAAAGTTCCAGAGCCTGGAGTGCCTACTGAAACTATAAAGGTATGTAAGGTGAAAGATTTCAGGAGGTAGTATTTCAGAGATAAATCAGAGAGACAGACTGCGTTTTGATTCCATAGGATTCTGTTACATCAAAATTGAGTAGTACCCAGCTTGGAACACGAACTGCGGCACAAAGTAACAGATATAATCTCTTTCTGGAAATGCTGCACTTGTGGTTTTATTCCTCTTTCACATTTCTAAGTTTACTGAATCTCTACTGTTGTACCAAATGTAGCATTCAAGCACAGGAAGGACATGGACCCGTTGGAGCAAGTCCAGAGCAGGGTCACCAAGTTGATTAGAGAGATGGAGCACATATCTTACGAGGAAAGGTTGAGAGAATTGAGATTCTTCAGCCTGGAAAAGAGAGGGCTTAGAGGTGACCTAATTGCAGCCTTCCAGTACCTGAAGGGAGCCTACAAGAAAATGGAGAGAGACTATTTACGGGAGCATGTAGTGACAGGAAAAGGGGGAGTGGTTTAAAACTGAAAGAGTATGTTTAGATTAGATATTAGGAAAGAATTCTTTACTGTGAGACACTGGAACGGGATGCCCAGAGAAGTCATGGCTGCCCCACCCCTGGAAATGTTCAAGGACAGGTTGGATGGAGCTCTGAGCTACCTGGTCTAGTGAAAGGTGTCCCTTTGCATGGCAGCAGGATTTTTAAGGTCTCTACCAATAATGCCATTCTATGATTCCATGATTCTGTGAAATGGTTAAGAATGACCTTTGCTTCCACTGCAGGCAGATGATTCAGTTATTGTTTAGGTGGAGACTACTTGAACCTGACCTTAAAGGTGAAGTGCTGGATATTGTTAGAATGAATAAAATAAATCCTCTGCTCCTTATCCCTTTGCCTTTTGTTTCCCCAAGAGACTACTTTTGTTTTATGTCCTTCTTGCCAGCAGTTTCTGTACATTCTAAGAGCAAGAAATGTTCATTGTGGACCTGTGGTGTGCTCTGCAGAGGATGGGCTGAAGAGGGGGGGAGTCATGACCAGTTGTTATAGAAGCTGGGAAGGCTCTCAGTAACTGAGAGGATGATCATGAAGTTTTATTGTCATGTTATCTCCTATCTTTACATATCTTTAAGGGAGGGCCTCTACCTAGGATAGGATGTGCTTGTGTTATTGTTAATAAAATGCATATACCAACTCCTCTGCTTTTAGGGGAATTTCACAGCGAAGTGCCACATTGAGGATTATAGGTTGAAGTGTTTGACAAAAGGTTTATACCTGGGAAGAGAAACAGAGGGATTGATGTTGTTACAGTTTGACTGTCTGTTTAACATTTCTTTTGATTTTTCTGTTTTCATGAGAAGAAATAATTTATGCTTTCAGAGATGCATTATCTTTCACTTGTATAAGTACTTTCTGGAAGTATGTTGTATCTTTGTCTGGAAAAAGTCTCCAGGGAGGAAAAGAAAACATTAAAACTATTGGAAATTTAGTTGTTTTAATAATTTTTTAAACAACTTCAAACTTAGGAGGTGTTTGATCTTTCAGTATAAAATTAGAACTAAAGCAGATAAAGATCTATTCACTGTTGTCAAAGTCAGATATGTGTAATATCAGACAGTTCAGCAACCATGTTTTTAACCAACCTTAGTGGATAAAATAAAATTTTTGAACAATGGATACAGCTTTGATTCAGTCAGAAGAAGACTGAACTGTACCTATTATATTGTAGAACCATGTTATGATGATGCTATTAAGGTTCTGTTTTCCTCCTAGGACTTTGAAGCTACTTTCATGAACTGTATTTCAGCTTAAGTAACATTGAGAAAATAAGATGCAAGGTGACTGGCATATTGTCTAACTAAATATATTGAAATTTATGGGAGCTGAAAGACCAAGCTTCTGAAATCTCAGTTTGAAGTATCTTTTGATCTATGTTTCATTTAAAGGAAATACAAGACAAGAGCACTGTACTAAAGCATTTGTGATTTCCAAAAATCCTGTTCTAAAATTGCTCTATTAGACTGTCATATATAGGTTTGAATATACACTTCACGGAGATTATATACTGATGAACAAAATAGTTGTGCTTACTTTCAAAAAGCCCCATTCTGCATACATGGTTTATTAGTTAACCCAGTTGCTATATCTGATAGTTTGGCACAATAAAATAGAAAAGCCACACAGAAACAAAGAGAAGCAGTTTTGGTCTTTTATGTACAGTGCAAGTTCCACTTGAGCTAGTGAAATTAGTGACTGTAAAATTCAGCTTGTGGTACATAATCTCTTTTTAAATGGGTGAGGAAAAATGTAAAATTGCTGTTTACTTGGTCATCACTGTTGATTTCAACATTTTCACAGTAGCTGATGTGTTTTTTCTTGAATCCCATTTGGCACAGGAAAAGAGAGATTCAGTTAACCTAAGTTGCACCCTGTTGCTTCATGTTTATGTCAAAACACTCAGTTTATGGAGGTGCTTTTGCTGATAGTCGAGGCTGATCACATGAGGAAGAGTTGCAAGGCTTATTTTTAGTATATTTCAATACCATTCTAATGATACAAGCTTTATGGATATTCCTGGTAGAAATTAAGAAAAAACATACTTCTCCTGGCGCAGGGAAATACTACAATTTTGTAGCAGCTGAGCATTTAACCCAGAGCACATACATCGTTAAATGACTAATCTGACTTTTTATAGTTTGGCTTTTGAGGTTAATATGGATTTGTACTTCATTTATTTTCCAGAATTGCAGACAATTTGTGTAGAGTATTTCCCCTCACTGCCAGCACAGTACAAAACAACTGCCAGTATTGTAAGACCATCTGTTAAAGTTCTGCATGTGTCAGCAACACAGAAGTGCCAAATGAGCCAAGTAAGCTCTGGATAGCTTGAAGGATCTAATATACCTCTTTGGCACCATGGTGTAAAATCAACAGTTGTTAGTGGAACTTGAATGACATAAAATTACTATGAGAGAAGTATCAGCCCCGAAAGATCCTTTCTGTGAGAATTGAGTACCATCATTACATAACATTTAGGGAAGGGAAAGGAAGCTTTTGCTGGTTTGAGGCATGCTGGGGTTTTTGGTTACCAGCTGTCAAGAAATATAAGTGACACCAGTACCGTTTTGAGAACTTCCTTTACGTTTTGCAGGTAATCATCAGACTTTAGCAGTTCAGAGAAATTAACCATATTGGTCATTTATACACAGCTAGAGCTTTTGTCTTAATGTTGCTCAGCAATGCCTTTCTAATGCCTAATGTGCTGCAGTAGGAGTCACCCCAGAGGGTGTTTTAGGAGGATATAGCCAGGTGTCCATAACATGGTAGAAGAGAGGTAGTTTTCCTATGAGACGTTGCCTGGTAGTGTGAATACTCACCCAGGATGTAGAACAGACATGCTCTTTTCCCCTTTCTGTCACCAAGAGTGTGAATGCTCTCATCCATTTCTGTGGCTCTGGCTTCTGAGTTCTAGGTTATTCTGGACAGAGGAATTTTAAATCTTTTACTGCTGTGCCCGTCCACTATTATTTAATGGAGTCTACTTTGAGCTAGATGGTGAACACTACTCCAAATACTTGTAGACATAGTGTTCACTTTTGAAAGAGAACTATATTCAGCCTTTAATCTACTTAGTAAGCCTTTGTAGCTGCTGGATTGTAGTCACACTCACACTTGCTGGCTTCCTCTGTCAGACCTGATTAATATGTGTTCCATATGGCATGAATCCGAATCAGCAATGACAACATCTTCCTTCTTTCCTCTCTCCCCATCATCTCCTCCCTTCTTTTCTTCATGGGATACTCTTTAATTTCAAGGGCAGCTTATGTGGAAATGGGAGGTATGAGTTCATTTTCCTTTGGACACAGCTGTTAGTCATGCACAGGTCTTTGGTAGCATTAATGGTCTTAGCAGTTGAGCCTCCTAGAGACTTGGCTCATTAGGAACTTCTGTTAGTTGATATAAGGGTAATGGAAGTGGGAATGACGTGTCTGCCACAGAAAAATGAGGAGTTTTTTAAATAGGTAACAAACCACTAAAGCATTTTGATGTTTTGGCCTTTGTGACTGAAGCATGTTTAACCTGTGTGGTCACATTTTGTTCTGATGCTTGTGAGACTGGCATGGTGTTTTTTTTCTCCTAAGTGATTTTGATATGGATATGGTTGTTGTAACACTTAAGTACATTTTTAATGTGTAAATCTTGCATATGCAACCAATATGATGTTTATTTCTTTAAGATATTGCAGTGTATTTAATAACATTTAGCTTTAAATTAATCTGTGTGTGCTTAGTACATAAAGCTGTGCATTAAGTTGTTACGGAATGGTTCTTTGGAGTTCCTTCCAGTAATCTTATTCTGCTGGACCAAAGAGTCTGTAACAGTGAGAGGGAACAACAAACTGTTACTGAGGTTCTTTAATTTTAGTAATCAACAAAGTTAACTTTGCGAGGTAATGTCATTAGAAGTAGACTTGTGGCTTCCTGCAGTAGTTTTCTTACAGAAATTTAGAATTTAGGCTACATGTGCTAAGTGTGCTGTGCCTGTTTCAATCTGACAGTCAGAACAGGAGGGAACAGAACAAAGGTTCCCAGTATAGCAGATGCATATGTTATCTGTCATGGAATGTTGCAAAATCCGGGAATGTCCTTCTACCTGGGTCTGTGATACACGAATCTTCATGATATTCCCTCCAGCCTGGAACAAGGCAGTGAAATCACAGAGTGAGCAGGGTTCAGTGTATATGCTTTTTTCTCTGTTGTGTCCTGATTCCTTACCCTGGTGAATGGCTTGTGTGAATGGATATTTTTTGGATATTTACTTCTTTGCATAGAAAGCCTATATACCCATCTGATTCAGGTATACAGATTTGGTATTTAGAAGCCTAAAATTTAGAAAGTGCAGCAGTGAACCCGATTCCCTTTTGTGGGCTTATTAGATAGTAGCCCATAAGTAGAATTTTTAAATATTAGTCCCAGTCATAGAATACATGTTATTGTTGCATCCCTGTGCATGGCCTTAACTTACATTACCTGCTATCAAACCAGGCAGACTGGTGACATCTTTGCAAGACTCTTAGAAAAATTAATGTGGAGATGCTGTTTCTCAGAAAGCAGACCAGTGCTCACTGTTGTGAGGTGACTCATCAGCCATACGCCACGATTTTACCTACTGAGTTGATCACGTATGAGATGTGAAGCAGATGTCACACAACCGTGCAGTTCTGAAAATAAATCAAGATGTTCCAGGAACACAGATTTGCCAGTACTGAGAGTCTTCAGAGTGCGGCTGTATTTAACAACATCAAAGTTAAAAGTTGCTAAAAAAAAAGAACCTGCTAGAATTAATAAGGAAGATACTAACAGAAGAACTGTTATTAACTGTTTTCCTGTCAGCGCTTTTATGGTAAAGAAAGAAGCAAAACTTAGTGAGGAATTTGGAGTGTACAAATAATGGATTAAATCCCCAACTAATATTAGAAGTGTAAATCCATTCAGTGAAATAGTGCCTGTTTACAGCTGTTAAGGATTTAGATTTTGTGGATTATTTTGCAACAAATATTTTTCCGAATCTGTGTTATAAATTAGAGTTGCCACTAAAAATAAGTGAAAAACAAAAGAACTGGACTGATGTATCAATGTGGGATAAATCTTTTTTTTTTTCTTTTTCTGTTATCCGGCTTTTGGTGTTGGGCTTCTGCATTAAAGGGCAGCAGGAGAGAGAGCAAGTGTCCTGTACAAGCTCTGAAAGAACTAAACATTAAAAAATGGATATTCTCCAGAGTGGTGGTTCCCTCTGTTGTAGGTGGAGTAATTTCTTCTCATACCATGCTGCATGGAGAGACACAGCCACATCTCCTCTGGCTGGTAGGACGTAGCAATGTACAAACTGACCAAGGAGTTAGGAGGAGTTACTCTGAATAAAGGGACTGCAGCTCAAAGGATGTTATGCAATATAGTCTGGTATCCACCTACTCACACAGTTACTTCTCTAGCTGGGACCTTTTTACTGTCAGTGTGCAGCCGCTGATTTTAATTAGGGTGAAGTTAAATATCTCCAAATTCCTACCGTTTCCAAATTGAAATGCCAACCTTTTCAATCTGATGATAATGTATATGGTTGCTTTTTGCAGTGCTGTAGCCTAGGACTCCTCAGACCTCCATTACTTGCAAAGTGAGAGTTCATAAAAATGTGAGGCACTCCAATAATTTTAAATCACTCTGTCCTGACTAGAGTGATTAAAAATCAGTGGAGCGCTTCACATTTTTTCAGTAGTTCCAGTTTGGAAAGCAGTCAAGCAACACTGTAGCATAATGCATGAAAGCAACCTGCCTGAAATAATAATTTTAGTCTTTCAGAACAATGACATTGAATTAGAAATGTCACTGTGAAATGATGTCTATCAAGGGCTCTGTAAATAGACATCTCAACCTACTTTTCTTTTGTAGTCCAAATTCTCAAGGCAGCAGTACAGTGCAATAGGACCCTAAGGGACACATCCTTTTTAAAGTCAGAAGGAAGCTATTGTTTTCAATAGATGGAGGGCCAGAAATCATCTTTATTCAGAAAATCTACAGGAATTAAGAAACTGAAGAGATTCTGAATTGTGGGCAGGGAAGGAGATTGAGCCTTTGGTAGAACGGATTTATGATCAAGTCATTGCAAAATTGCAGTATTACAAACACTAGAATTGAAGTGTTGCTATCAGCTCGTTTCATTTCTGTTAGTTCAGCAGAGCTGGACATGGATGTGATGCTTAAAAAAGCTTATGGATCGTACTGCTCTGCATTCCCTTGAGATTCTCAGATTGTTAATGTCACTGTTTTTTTGCTGCTGGAACATCAGTGTGGTAGCAATTGCTATGTGAAATGCTTTGATGGCACTGAAAGAAAGGGAGCATGTGGTAGGAATAATGCTCAAGCAAGTATAGAAGTGGGGCTAAGCTGCCAGGCAGAGTGTCAGACAGTGCCATACTGTTCTGCATCCAACCAGTGGCAGTTCCTCCATGTGGGGAGTATTTTTGAGATGCTTTCCTTTGTATCATGGTGGTGGTGCACAGTTGCAACTTGTTCTGCAAGCACAGCCTGCCTCAGTGATCAGCAGAAGTGTCACTCATGTTTCCAGAGTCTTTCTCTTCATCAAACACGAGATGCCACATTTAAAGCAATTAAGAGTAAGCTGGTGTGACTGATGGTACACATAAAGCAGTGGCAGAACAATAGACTGAAATCTTTGGATTTACCCATGTTCTAAATTTGCTTAAAAGCCATATGCTAGTTCTGACAAATAATTTGAAGGTTGGTCTGCAGCAGATATGAGATAAAGAGAATATGTTCAAAGAGCCATTCTTGATTTTTGTGGGGGCAGATAAGAATCACTTTCTTAATAGTAGTTCCTGCACTGGAAGGAAATCAGTCCCCTATGCAGTACACCCACAGAGTTTTACTTCATCCCAAAAGAAGCACACAGAGATGGGGAAGAGTAGACAATAGCACAGATTGTGACATGGTAGATACTTGGGAATACTGAGCAACATATTTGTTCTTAATGAACTTCAGATTCTAAGGGTCGAACTCAGCTGATCTGGAACAAGAAACATTGTGGCAGAATACATTTATCATCTCAGTCAACCCAAGTTACTGCTGCTTGGATTCTCTAAACTAGAATATTTACAAAGTGTTTATATTTACTCACGGCAATTATAGAGCCATAGTGTAAAATAGTCCATTGTTAATAAAAGATAATGAAGTAATCAAGTAAGTAATTTTTCCTTAAAACTGTTTTCTCTGTTCCACCCCAAGAAACATTTAATACTTTTGGACTAGCTGTATTCACTGGTTTTATGCCAGTGAATAGGCAGGTTATTGTATCCCACAGTAAAAATTAATTTGAACCGTGTTAATTTGGTGGCATACTTATTTAATCAAGATATGTTTTGTTTGTTTCTTTTCCTCCATAGCAGATGTATTTAGCTTATGCCAGAAAGTAAAATTCCATACAAATGGGATAGATGGAAGTTTTTATATTACAGGTTTTCATATGTAGAACCTAAAGTCAGCTTTAAGAATTTTTCTATTATTTATGGACACATAGGCACATAAACACACATACATGTATAAGCGTATATGGTAAAAGTCCTCTAACAGATTTGCAGATTAAAAAAGTACTGCTATTTGAGTGAGAGAAAGGGAAACCTATGATCATCACTCTTCTGTCTCCAGAGTTCATTTTCTCAAAATAGGTGTGGCCCAGAAAAGGCCAGAGCTGGCAACGCAGATGCTTAGGGTAGAAGGTAAACAGATGCATGAGGGGTAGCTCTAGCTCTGCTGCTGCACCTAGGGAGTGGTCTGGTGTATATTTGCTTTTACAGTCTAAACGTGAAGGCACATTGCACATACATGTACATACACATACACATGTGGGCATGTGGGTGTGTATGTATGAATATGTATGTGTGTGTGTGTGTGTGTGTGTGTGTGTGTGTGTGTGTGTGTCTACAGACATGGATGTGCTGATTCCCAGAGTCCATCCCATAGCTCATCACCCTAGACAGCTGAGCTGTTGCATTCATAGGGAAGGAATAAAACGAGACCCAGCTGAAGCTCTGCCTCTCCCTCCTGCTCAGTATGTCAGGTGAGAGACACACGGAGAGCCCCCATCTCACCTGCCCCTGTGGATACCAGAGCAGACACAGTTCCTCCCTGCTTCCTGTGCTCGGGCCATCAGGCAGGAAAGTGCAGAGAAGCACCAGCCAGGGGCATCAGCCAGCTACACTCAGCTGCTAGAACAACTGAAGCCAAAACCTCTTGATACTCAGAGCACTTTCAGCGATTTCAACTCCATGTTCTCTGCCTGTTCCATTCTTATTTTTTGACACCTTTCCTCTTTCCATCTTTCTCCTTAATTTTTTTCACCTCACTTTCACTTAGTATTTACACTGAAGAGTACTCTTCTGTTCTTTCTCTTCCTCCAGAACTTTTCTCTCCATCACTGATCTTTCCATTTTGCCTATGCTGTCCTGACTACTCCCATAAAAATGTAACATTCTGGAACTGTCACACTATTTCTCCACCTGCGGTCTGTCGTGCCCATTTTTTTGGTGAGCTTTTAATGGAAGAGGCTCTGTGAAAAGCCTTGACTTTGGTCCCCACCATAATAGGTCCTCCTTTTTGACTGGCCTTTACACAATACCTTGTTAAACATGAGTCATGATAATCAGATCCTACAACAGCATTATTTGTGTGAAACAGTGCTTCTCCACTGCACTGCTATTTCCCCACCACAGCGACTTCACACATTTACACAACTGCTTCCTTTATATATCAGTGCTCTGTAATCAGCATATGGTTCATGTTACAGGTTTCTCAGGTTTCAAAATGAAATAAAATGAGCTTCCTTCCATTTTGAGAATATCCTTTTTAAGAAGTCCAAACAAAGACACACATTATTAGTAAATTCTCAAGCAGCTGCCAGAAAACAGAAAATTTAGAATGGAAATGAGTGAAATAACAGAAATACTCTTTGTTGTTTGTTCTTGGTGCAACAGCAAGGGAAAATGTTTAGAAATTTAAATGGTTGATTTAATAAATCAGACTGGGTTTGGAGCACTTGCCAATGTCGCTACTCCAGAGCACAGCTATGGGTCAAATCCTTCTGTGGTGCAACTGTGGGATTCTCAGAGTTCCTCTAGGAGTGAGTGTGGGGCAATGCTGTTAGCAGCAGCAGGCAAGCAGCCTTTCATTTGTTTTACTGCAAAGACAGAATTGTTTGCCATTAAGAAAGCAAATTACAAAGGTTCAAGCTCCTGGATCAAACCTGTCCTTCATTTTTGCATCCAAAGACTCATAAACATCACTATTGTAGATTCTTCTTGCTTCTCTGTTATCATTACATCTATAACATCTGTACACATAAAACATTTAAACTCGTGCTGGAATATATAGTCGCACCTTCTGATTCAACTTCAATTCCAAAGGAGAAACCCCAAAGGGAGCAGAGGCTCTGCTTCAGCAAAGCTTTTAAGCTTCTGCTTAATTTTATGTCAACAGATTGCTCCAGTATTAAAACTGAGGTTGAAAGACTGAATTATAGAGGAGCTAACAGAGGAGAATCAGTTGTTACCCTGTGCTACTGACCTGATGAATTCTAAGGTTAGAACAAAGAAGAATTGAAACTATTGTTTCCTTAGTCTCAGATTAATCATAAAACATGTGTTTTGCTTGTGTTTAAATGCTTTGTCAGAGCAAAGCAGTAGTCCTCCCTCAAAACTTACATGTAAGCAGTGTTTGTGCATTTGCAGCCAGACTCCTGACTATTCACAAAAATGTGTCATAGCTGGTCAGCACAGTAAATTGACTCAGTATTGGCAAAGGCCTCCAAGGATCACAGGGTTTGGTGGACTATTTTGTTTATAGCTGTTTTTCATTAATATCATAGCTGTTGTGGCCACAGAATATCCTATTTGCTTTCTTTAAAATAATGACCCTTGAGAATACCCATTTCCAAGAAGAAGCTGTATTTTGCCATTGTGACCAACTCAATAAATGCCATTAAATCTGTCTTTATTAATGCTGAACAGTGTCTTATACCTTAAAGGGCCCTTTGAAATTAGTGGCTTAATTGCAAATAAAGTTACTGCTCAACAGTTTTCACTGTTGCTAAATATGTTACTTCACAAGCAACGCCATAAAAATTCTAATTATTCTGAAATGTCCCACTTTTTTTTTGTCCATGCAATAAGAAGCGTTGCACTGTAACTTTAAAATACCAAAAACAATCAAGAAGACACATTAAGCATCTTTTAAGAGTGTTTAATTTACTAGATAGTAAACTCAGCTGCTGGATATTTGTCCTTTGTTTTAGGATGTGATAGTTCTGTTGCATAACTACAATTAGGGAACTTCAGAACACTCCAAAATGTTACAAGATTCTGTGGATGGAAATGCAGGGTTGTTTTTAATTTAGTTTTACAACAGGGAAGGAGCATTGGAATGGCAGCACGTTATCTTTTTTTAACATTTAGTTTATGATTCATTCTAAAATATTCTTTCATTTGGAATTAACTTCAGCTATTCCTGTTCTGACAAGCAGAGTAAATATTTTAGCAAGGACTTTTTAGAGAGAAATTTTGACAGTAACATACTCCTCCCTTAGTGTTACAAAGGAAATACTTGCTATCCAAACCCAGAGTTGGCATTTTAATGGAAACGGTTACAGAAGAATACATAGAATATTACAAATGTAAAATGCAGTTAATGAAAGAGTGTACAGATGTCTTTCATGTATTTAAATAAAAATGCCTAAATTGAATTCTGAAAATGTCAGCAGTGATCTCTGAGCCATATGCTTGTTATTACAATAGTATGTTGTGTATAGCTGTCATTCAGTGAGAAACAACACAGACCAAAAGGGAAAATACATACAAAAACATTAGGTTAGAGGAGAGACCATGTTACAAAGCATTTTGTATTATGTTTTTGCCTTGATTAGAAGATACTGCTTTTTCTTGCTTTTTTTTTGCTCACATAATTCCTGCTGATGTCTTAACCACTTATTGAAGACATAAGAAAAGGAGAATAGAGGCCGAGCTGCTTGGGCTATAGCAAACCAAAACTGCTGAGAGAGTTTCACAGAGAGTTTAATATGAAAACAAACCACAGTTTCTTTGCTTGGTTTCTGGAGCAGAAAGTCGCAAAACAAGCAGAAAACTTCTGGTTCTTGATTAAATGGTGAGTTTAGCTTCCTTACATCTTCTGCTCTTGAGTGTCTCAGACTTTAGCCTCTTTTTCAATTAAACAAATTTAGACCTAGCTTGACTTAAGATGATCTCTGTGAAGCTGAGGCCGTGGAAAATATTACAGAAGTAGCTTTAGCCTTATGTTTGCATTTTGTTCTTTTGCAAATGTGGTAGAGGTAACCTTGATTTGCTAATTAGTGGAGTCACGCTTTATTGTGACAGAAAACTAAGAACAGTCCTTCAATGAAAATAACAAAGACCTACCCCATGGTGATTGATGAGAACGTTGTACAAGTGAAATGAGCTGGAAAGTCATCATCTTGTCTTTTCCTTTGCCACAGGAAAAGCATAACAGAGAGATTTCTTTTCTTCTGGTCCTGATAAGGAGTCTAACGAAGCATAAGGAGAGGTTACAGAGCATGGAAATGTGTCACACCCAGCTGCTCACTAGCTTGCAAAGTTGCAGTAAATAATACAGTTGCTATTAAATAAACAAAAGAAAACAGAAGTCCTTTGATAGTGATCCCTAGCCTCTCTCATTTGCCCTTCTGATGATACAGTTTGTTTCTACTTAATTGACTGTAGTTTTGGAATAACATATAGAGTTTGATATTGTATTGTATGATTTGTACTTATTTTGTTGTTGTTGATTGGGAAAACAAAAAGACTTATGTTTCTGAGAGCTGATTCAGCAAAGTATAGACATATGTGGTCCAAGTTGTGTCATAGCTACCTTTTTTCTCATAGGTTCTCCATGAATGGTTACAGTAAAGATACACAAGAATACATGGAGTTTTATATTCCAAACTGCATAATCAATAGCCTACTTTTCTGCTTGTTACAGATTATCCTTTGGAGAAGCAATATTGCATTTGCCACAAGCTGCATTTCTCACATGATTGGCTCTTTTTGCACACTAACTTCTCACATACCTGTGTCTTAAAAATGTTGTAGAGTCTATTTGTTTAATATTTGGGGAGGTGAAGGGAGGAAATACCCTCTGCCTGTTTAATGCTGGAGGCCATCTCCCCTCCCAAGAAGACTGTCAGCTCTCATGTTGCACCTTTTCTCTCATCCCCAAAGTGAAGCTGATTTTTGTTTATTGTGTTAACATTAGGAAATAAGTAGGCTCATCACTCATTGTGTCACTGTAAGTTGAAGATACCTACCTTTCTTTAGAATCAGTCAAGTGTTCAAAAGAAAACAAGGCAAGGTTTACACTAATGTGTGCTAATGTAAAATCAGTGTCATTTCACGCAGAACTGAAAGGGCTGTGGCACATGTCACTTTGGAGAGGCTCGGCAGATGTGTGGGACCATGTCCCACCGCTGCAGCCCCAGCAGACATCCCAGTCTCATCACTGCCTGCTGCAGTTTGGTGGGTCTGAAATGCAGAATGGGCTGCTGAGGAATCTGGTAGCTGGCATCTTCCAGTGACCTACTCTGCTTGTTTATCACCTGGGCTGTGGGGGGCAGCAGCCCAAGGAGATGCAGTAGGACCACAGGCCCTGAGAGCGAGTGTAGAGTGGGACAGGGTGCAGTGCAGGCATGACAAGAAGGTTCAGAACTGGGAATGGGGAAGGAAGGGGCATCAGGGCTCATGAAGGGAGGAAAGAGACACGTAAAGGGAAAGGTAAGAAATAAGAAGAGAAAGGAGAAAGTGATAGACCATTTAAGCGGAGTGGAATGGGTAGACATTCCCCTAGTCTAGTGCTACCAACAAACTTCTCATTCTTTCAGTGCAAACAAAAGACTTTGTGTATGTATGGTCAATTCCTCTTGCAAAATGTCTTCTCTTTGCCTTGTCTGTAGGATGAGGTGCTTGTCTGTTTCCTTTTTAAAACTGTGGGTTCAGCAGCCCTTGGTTTTTTAATTCAAGTTAACAGAATTGCAAATTAATTGCTGCTGTAAACATGGAGAACAACTCAATCTGCTGGGTGCTTCCAGGAAACAATTGTGCTTCCAAGAAACAATATCTTGTTTCCTACTTTTAATTTAGGTGTCGTATGGCATCAGTAAGATGCTTATTCTGGTATTTTGAGATCTTAATGCTATAACAGCATTGCAAAACTATATGTAAAGTTCTTAGATGGGACATCCTGGGCAAGCTGATTTCAATAGGCCCCTGATTCCAATAGGTCCCCTCTCAGTTCTTTCTTGAAGCTAATTTCTGCCCATGAATGATACAAAAAAAATCTTTCCTCTTCTGTATATCTTTGAGTTTCTTGAAGGTTGTTAAGCCCTTATAACTGAAAGCAAATTCTAGTTCTTTGGAGTATTTAACAAACATTAACTAGTTAATCTTTGCAACACTTGTGAATTAATTAACTATTGTTCCTGAATTTATAATGTGGAAAGAGAGGCAGCAAACTTGAATTAACTCCTGTGACTAGAGCTGGGGTGGTAATAGACCCCAATGTTGAGCCATTGTACAGCACTGACGACGAGCGTCATGATTGTTCTGCCGTGCCAAGTACATTACAAGCAAAAAAAAAAAAAAAATAATTTGAAGTGACTTTTAAAAAGTACACAGTTGAGCTTTATTTATTATGTATTCCCTGAGGAGATTAGGAAGGGATTGTCTTCTTACTTTCCTCTGTGTTCACATCTTTAATAAAAACTGTTAACTATTTATTAGAAGAGTGTCTAGTGTCTAGCTTTAGAGAATAGTAGTATTTTGATGCCTGGTGTCATGCTGACATTTTTTTCTCAGTGAAGGTTGGTTACATCTCTGAAGATGCTGTTGGTTCTAGTGAGTGTGGGAGGAAAATGGAAATACTGAAAGGCAGTGGGACCAGCTCAGGTCTTTGAAAATACGTGGGTAAAGTCCTGGTAACTTCTCTGGACTTCATTGTGCCTAATATGAGGCCATCTTCCTCAGCATGCAAGTGCCATTCATGACTATGCTGAATTCCTTAAGGTTTCTATGATGGAAGCGCCCAAAATTAGGTCCAAACTCTTCAGTAACCCCAATTTCTAATCTGAGAAAGTAACTCTGCTGTCCAGCCACCTCCTTTTCCAGTGCCTTGAGCAAATACATTTCCTTCTGTATCAAGAGTTTCATCAGGCCTGTGTTATAAGTTTAAACAAGTTTTTCATTAAACAAAAATTGCTGGAATGAGTTTATAACTATGAAGGAGCCCTAGGAATTAGGTGTCCAAGTCTTACTGATTTAAAATGACAATTGCGTTCCCAATCTCTAGGATCCTATTGACTGCTTTTTTTTTTTCAGTTTTAAAAAAGCATAACTTGTTTTCTTGTTGCTGTCAGGTGTTTCATCAAGAGCCTGTGCACTTTCAGTTGCTACTATTTAAAGAAGCAACTGAAGAGAGAAATTAAAGGAACAATCTTGAACCTTTTCTGTCTAGCCAAGGATTTGACATTTTTCAAAAAGTCTGGTCTGAAAGGTATAAATCTGCCTTGGGTGTATGAGATCTCATCATCCAAATCCCTTGGGATGCTTCTAAAGGTTCATCCTTTGTTTTTATGTATCAGCATATAATCAAATCAGTATAAACACTGCAGACAGATTCAATGAGAATTTCTGTAGAGATGTCAGTAATGTTGCCAAGGTGTTCATAGACCCTTAGGAAGAGTAGTCTGTCATAAATCTCTATGTATTTACATCATTTTAATGTTCCTCCAGACCAGAATCCATGTGGTCTAAGCTGTTTGCACATCATTTTGATTACATCAAGATGTTCATCTTTGTTCTGAGGTTAGCCCTTCTTGCACTTGCTTAGGTGACAGCATCAGCCAGTCATCTTCCAGGGCCTTCTGCATTATCTCTAATGTTAGCTGAAGTTAACAGTCCCTGAGGTAAATTTTCAGATTTACTCTTCTAAGATACTTTGCCACCTAAGTCCGAAGCTGTTTGTAAAGCATTTTTCTTGATGTATGTGCACAGCGTTGTTTCAGCTTTCTAATCACTGACCAGCTGGCTTGTTAGTGAATAGAGCTGTGGGCCCCTTGCCACATTTCATGTGAGGTCTTGGCTGGGTGGCCAAGCAGGCAGCCTGCAGCCAGTGTCAAAGCAATTCAAGAGGTATTGGCACAGCAGTGTCCCCATTAATTTCTGCTTGTCACATGCTGTCATGCAAGTTACACCAGAGAGGAAATGACCGTTAAAAAAAAATGTACGCTTGTGGCACTTGGTCCCCTCCAGACGTTATCCCCGAGGTTAAACAAGTGGATACAATTAGCTGCTGTCCACAGACAGCTGCAGGGAAGGAGAAGCTGAGATCTGGGCCCCACAGCAACGTGTCTTTTCTGTCAGCGAGGAGTGTCGCCTGTCAACATAGGCCATATTTTAACCCTTCATGGAGTTTGTGGAAATTTGAAAGAGCTGTTACGACCAATGTCATCAGGAAGGTGCTGGTAAAGAGCTGTAGTGCTGCTGGAGCTGCATTCTTCCTGCAGAAGAGGGTTTGTTTGGTGATACCATTCCTCATAAGGACTGGTGTGAGAGGCACAGGAGAACAATCAGCTCATCAGTGATTGATAATTTACTGTAGTTTGTAGATTCTGGCAAGGAGTGAGACAGTGATTTTTGTGAACTCTTCCCCAAAGCATACCAAAGTGGTTTAAGGGAGTCATAGCCAGCTTTGTGGATTTTCTGGGTGGACTGATTTCCCTGATTACATCAAGAGAGCTTCCACAAGGATTGCAGGTGATGATGTCCCAAAATACAGATAGGTAGTAATGCAGAAACAAAGACTCTGACGAAGTGGCAGTGATGTCACACAATGAGAGAAGGAAATATGTACTATTAGGAGCAATCAAAAATATGTTTTAAAAAAATGAAAGCACTAGGCTCTACTGAGAGTTGATAAAGATAGGGGAATATACACAGTGTTCCAGAACAGATGGGCTTAGCCAAGCTAAAGTCTGGATTTTACTTCAGAAGAAAGAGGCTCACAGCGTCAGCTGAAGGAAGAATGTGACTTGTCCTGTTGAGAAACATAATTGAAGAAGCTGTAATTTTATGAAGAGTGTGCTCCAGAATTCGAACTGCAGTTTTGCACCAGCTATCCAGTATGACCTGCTGTCATGGTTAGATACCAAATCTAGACTGGTGTCAGTCCCTAGACATGTGCTAGAAAGTGTTGTAATGGGGAATCCTTACAACAAGTATAAGATAGGATGAACGTTGGAAGGAAATATGAAGCAAAATTTGCTAGATGTTGATGGATGCTTATTTCCCTCCAGCCCCCTCAGACTGAGGTCCCATGGCCAACTGACCTCACGATCACAAGAGTGCCCCCTTCTTCCTGGGCCCAGGGAGCCCCCAACAACCAATCAGAAGACAGGCACAGGCCACACATGACATGGGGACAGGGACAGGGACAGACTCGTATGCTCCAGGGTCCCTGCCCGCAGGACCTCGCGGGAGAGGTACCTCAACAAGAAGGGTCTTCACAGCCAATGCATACATATCACAGGTGCTATTTCAAGTCATTTGTATGGAACTTTACAAACTGGGTGAAGCACTAAAGTATTTGGGGGATTTCATGGTACATTTTAGTCCTCATCTCTTTTTCAGATGGTATGAAGAATAAAAGAACAGAGTAGTAACAACTGGTCAAACCAGGAAGCTTAGTTCTGTTCTTGAAACTGCTGTTTCAAGTGCAGTTATAAAAAGCTTGTAATAAAAGAAAGGAAGTTTCCCAGAAGGTATTTGGGGATGTACAAAACTGTGAAATCATCATCCAGAGATACAAGAAAGAAATATGGGTGTTTTGCTTATCTAGGCTCAGATCCATAAATTCTGTTAAAAGCTGTGCCTTGTGTTTTTTCTGCAGAGCACAAAGAGTAGAAGGATTTGAGCACCAAAAGAGACTGTTAATCACAAAGTTACATTTACCTGCTGTAAAACTCTTCCATATGGGATGAACCTTGCTAACAGTGCCACATTTGCCAGTTTCTGTCAGAATGTTAAACTTCCCCTCTGTTCGATTCTCATGTATTTTATCTGACAAATACCATCAGCCAGATGGGAAATGCTGTGTGGTTCATTTGCATGTCTGGTAATTCCACTTTGATAGGAATTTTTTGTATACTGAATGACTGAACATAAGTAGAACAGTAATTATATAGGTTTCCTTTAAGTCGTGCATATTCTTCTCATCAAATATGAAAAATAGCTGAAAAAGTAAAACTTGAAAGATCTAGACTGCAAACTGACTTGACAGGTGTTGAGCTATAAAATTAGAAATTGATGTGGAAAGACTTACATATACTTGAATGAAATGCATCCACGTGTGTGCCCAAGCATGTGTATGTACATATGTCCCCCAGAGATATTAAGTAGATGTGTTGTATGTACTGATTTTGGTCATTGATTTACAGCTACTGAGATCAGCGTGGAAGTCTGTCAGCATTAAAATACTGCCAAAACAGACAGTACTTAAATTGGAACTTTTACCAATCCCTAAAATGTTAATTCAGGTCCCTATTTTAAGGAGGGTAAACAGAAAGTTACTCAGAGCAGTTTTTTAAACACAGTCAGTGTTGTCCTTGTTGTTGACTAAGGTGTATTGTCTTAGTCTAGTCCTACTTACGTTGTCTTTGCTGCTGGTGAGCTCTGGTGTTTGAGGAATGTTTGGAGCACTCTAGAATATGTTTGGTCAGGTTCTCCTGTGGCAGTACTAATGCAGCAGTTCTTTTCTAACTCAGAAGGAAGAGTTGGCCAGTTTAAGCAGAGGGACTAGAATGTGTTAAACCTGCTGTGGTGGATATGAGTTGAATTCTGTCTACCTGCAGGTGCACAACAGAGGAAAACAGTACCTCAGTGTACTGTAAGCTATGATACACATACATAAAATTCAGTCATAAGCTTACAGCAGTGCAATAGCATTGATGACCCTCAAAAGTTTTTCAAAGACTAACATGGACCTTTGTCATTCAGTTAAAATTTTGCGTTTTTCCTGAATCTTGTGCACAGTTGCAGTACTTCTGATTGAAACTGATATACAATGTTCATAACGTAGAGGCAGGTCTGTGCATAATAGTGACATTTGCAATTTCTACTAGACTGACTCTGAACTAATTGACCAATTATTGTATTTCAAAATATTTTATTTAGGATTTTCTAATCTTGATTACCTTGCTACTTCCAATATCAACCAAAACAGTGTTCTATATACTCCACTCCTTGAGGTATTGTATCTTTTGAATTGCTACCCAAGTAATTATAACCATTAAAAAAAATACAAAACACAAAAATCCAGAAAATGCACATAACCAAACAACACAACTATTTATTTCACTGTATATTGCTACTACTATAGATAGCATTGTCTTCTATGGGATTATTTAAAACATTAAAATGTGTGTATACATACATGCATACTTTATGAGTGTGCATGTCTGTAGGGCTCTTCATCCTAACAGTTGGATAATTCAAAATCTCTTGTATGAGCTGTGCTTTCTTTTGTACAAAAGTAATTTAAAATAAGATTAGAGGCTGTTTATCAGAATATATTTTAACAAATCTTTTAATCTACTCTAAGTGCATTAAAGTACATTTCATATGATTAAAATAGTTTTACAATTCAAAGATAATTACACAAGTGTTTTGCTTTATATTTAAAAATACATGTAACTTAATTATTTTTGAACAAATAATTTACCTTTAGGGTATCAGCATACAAAACACCAGCAATTATTAGACCAACTCCTTGCATGTGCTTATCAGATATTAGTAATACACTAAATGAATTTGCTGTGTGATTCTCTGCACTGTATTTTACTTTGTGAACAGCAAATGAACACGTTATCTTGTATAGTAAAGTTCATTAATATGGCTAGGTGAATGGAGCATTTGAATTTATTGTTCTCTTATCAAAACAGTAAACATATTTAAATTGAGCATGCTGTGAAGTTCACATTCTTATGGGACTTCCTAGTTAATTGACAGGAATATCACAGCAGTCTTCTCTTCTGAGGAATGACCCTTACCCCGTGAATACTTTTATAGAAAACAATAGGGCTACTCTGAGATAAATTGTTATCTAATGTAAGGAAAATTAAGAGCTCTGTATCTTGTATGTATTTGGTTGGATCATGGATGAGTCCTGAGAAGCTATGGTGTGGCTGGAGAAGGCAAAGATGGCCTCCCCATCCCCTTTCTGAATGCCCTGCAGGGAGACTGATCAGAATAGCTTTCTTCTGAGAAAAGGAACAGGGCACAAGGGCAGAGATCTGTCTGCCTCTTACTGTGTCCCAGCCACTGCATCCAGCCAGCTGCATGGAGACGAGTATCATGCAGCTCCATAGACTGTAGCAAATTGCATCTGCCCCCACCACAACAGTCATGGCATTCTAGATAGGCTGGTGTGATGGGTTCCCAGCCCAGTGCAAGGACAAAAATTAAAGAAGAAAATCACTGCATTTAACAGGGAATCACTACATTACTGCTAATGCCTTCAGGATTCAGTGTAACAACATTAATCATGTCTTTTGCTATTCATGTATCTGTACTGTGTAATTCCTCAGGAATGCCATTGTTTTTTTGGCATTAATTAATGTTGACTGTTTGTTACAAAGTATAACCATAGAAGGGCTGTAATTATTCTGCTTCAAAAATAGGCCCCAGAGAATAGGACTGCTCTTTAAACTTTTATTCCAGCATGTGTAAAATCACCATTTAAACTGAAAGCAGTTCAGTGGTTGGAGATTCTGTATAAATGAGTAGGATATGAAAGAAGCCTCACCCTGCTCCCCTTCTGCTCTGAGAAGGTCCTGTTTCAGTTAGAGGCAGTGAGCCTTTTCATGAAACTATCTTGACTGATTCAACACACATTGCTGTCTAAAACTCATCCAATTTGTTTACACTTGTGGTTGCCTTTACGCAAACACTCCTACAGGAAATGTTCAAGATGAGTATTCCAACACCTGCCATGTAAAATAGGGACATTCCATTCTGCTCAGCAAAAAAAAAATGAGTTACAGATAGACAGAAACTCTGCAAGGATTGTAAGTTGTGAAAGGTGCATGAGATACTCTGCAGAAGAGTAGGAAGAACGTTAGGAGATACCAAAGGATTATTGTGCTTTTCAAAACCTTAGCATAGAAATAGAGCAGGAAGAGGAAAATAGGCAGTTTAAAAAAAAAAAGAAAAGCCATGTAAGGCCTATGTGATAGTACAAATTTAGTGTCTATTGTAGTTTGCAAGGCTCTGTATTGTGTTGCTTTTATTTGGTGTTAAAACTGGGTATATTTGTGGGCTTCCACTGAATTACTGTTTTTGGTATTAGGAACTCCTGTTACTGTAATGAAGGGCAAACTGCTTAAATGTTTTTCTTCCTTCACGTTGTAGCCAGTGAGGGAAAAGCATGAGCTTCACATGATGAGCAGCCAGTCATAAGTGTATGTTACCTACCTCAGGGTGCCAAGTGTTCTCTGAAGAAATATTGCTCTTGGTGTTTCCCTTCAGGTTGCATCTTCCTCTGTTCCCCTTTACCAAGACAAAACCTAGCATCCATACTTCACCATCGTGGTGGGTTAGCCTAGTCCAGCAGTCAGACTCCCATCCAGGCACTCACTGACTTCCTCCACCTCAGCTACGGAAAGCAGAGAACAACAAGGAGCAAAAAGCTCATGGGCTGAGATAAGGGAGGAACATTGCTTACCTAGCGCCATCATGGGCAAAACAGGCTTTTCCTGGGGAAAATCAACTTAGTCTCATGCCAGTCAAGGTAGATACTTGCTAAATCAGGTGGTGGGCCAAAAAAAAGGCAGATGTTCAAATAATACCTTCCTCTGCCTTTTTTCCAGGCTACACATCACTTCTGACTCTCCCCAGCCCTAGCAGCTCGGGAGCAGCTCCCCTCTTCTGCTCCTTCCTCCTCGCACTGTGCCTGCTCTACCCTAGGTCATCTCCACAAGCTGCAGTTCTCTCAGGAATACTGCCTGCTCCATGAGCTGCAGTGTGGATATCTGCTCCACCAAGGAGTACTTTCTCCTCTTACTTCTCTTCCTTCTCTCTCTCCGTGGTGTTGCCTTTGCAGTTTCTCACTCCTTTTGTTCTATTCTCTTTCTCTGCAGCCTTTTCTGCCCTTAAATATATCTTCATGGAGGCACCACCATCCTGGCTGACTGGCCCAGCCATGCACTGTGGTGGGGTCATCGGAGCTGGCTGGAGCCGAGGGTGTCTGGCAGGGCACAGCCCCTGGTCTCCCCCAGCTGAGGCCCCTGCAGTCCTGGCTGCTGATGCCTAGGCACCGACACCGAAACCAGCTTCATAGCTTCTTTTGTCTTTGAGTAGATACTTGGATGTATTGGTTTACAACCATGCCATCCTCTTTTGGATTAGGCAGGCAGAATGCTCCAGAGAATCTGGCAGACCTTAGACAAGCAGTAAGTTGCTGCAGATAATTGACAGATATTTTTGTTGGGAGTCAAGGTGGTGGGTGACTCTTAAAAGATCAGAGTGGCATTTGAAAGCCAATGGCTTGGAAGAGATTTATGGATCAGATGTTGGAGGAGGGTTAAGAGGGGTCAGTGAAGCGTAGAGGGGATAGGACAAGGTGGAAACAAAAGTGTGTAGGAAATCGGCTTTCTGTTCCTGCTGCATGAGTCAGGAAATGTGAGCCATGAATATTGCCTTTGGCAGAGGCAGAAGCAGCTGCTCAGCCTATCCCCAGCCCAGCCCCATCCTCGCTGATGAGAGAGGAAGAATATGCAGTATATATTTCTGTGTATTATTGAGACTCATGACATAATAGGGTATTGCTTGAAAAGTTCATCTTAATTTGGTCCTGATATTAAGAGTTGATAAATTCAGTTAATGTTAAACTGAGCAATCTTCATCAATACCTTACATGGTGGAACAAGCAAAGACGCAGCATTTCCATAACAAATTTCGCTCCTGTTTCTATTATGAGACTTTTTAAAAATTAAAGCTATGTATTTTCCTCTAAAGAAAGTGTACTTGTTCACTGCATCCCAAAATGGCTCAGTTTTCAATTGAGGTACAGGTAAATATTTTATATTTGCACATATTTGGCATTGAAAATGTAGCTGGAAAAAGAAAAAATTGTAAAGCTGTGATTGTCTGAAAGGAATTGCAGTGGGATAATGTATGTATGTGTCTTCAACTTGAGCAACAGCCAACTGGTCAGTTTTGTGATACTAGAGCATGGCAGAAAGCTCTAATCTGAAACAACAGGTGCATTCTGTGTCTTTGTTTGCAAACATACAATATCCAAAGAACACTGATAGACATCAGTAGAGGTTTGGTCATGACACATTAGAGCTTGTTCCTTCAATCTCCTAAGGCACGAAGGTTCTCGTTTGTTGAACAGAATTGATCATTTTTCAATTAACTTTTGAAATACGATTTTCTCTGTAATGCCAAAGTGTTGTATGCTTGTCTACCACAGAAAATTTCTTGGGGAACAGCAGACATGGACTAAACTAATCCTTGAGGCGCATGAAGACTCACTTGCAGTTATTTCTAGGACTTGGTAATTGAGATAATACTGGGTATTCGTCACTAATAGAAATGGATGCATTTCCGTTAGATGAGTGAAATTATCCTGATTTAATTAGGTAGTGATCTGGCTCGTGCATGTTTACAGCCTTAATCCAATTTTCTAGCAAAGGTTAGTATCTTCTCATGTTAGTTACAGTGTCAAAGAAAACACACATCCCAGACCTTGTCTAATGTTCCTTGCAAGTGGCTGACCAACTGAATGAAATAATTTTCCAAATGCAAGGCCTAATGGATTTTACTAGGCTTGTGTGCAGCATGAAATTTTAAGCTGCAGCATTTGTTATTCTGTGTTTAAAGTTCATAATAACCAGGCTATGTTGTGATTTTAGCTTCTGCTCTTTTTCTAACTTGCTGAGAATTTAAAAACAGGATAATAATGAATCACAAGTAGCAAACAGTCATTTTACATTCAAGTGCCTTTCTTTACACACGTGAAACTTGGGGCTGTTCTTCCAAGATAATTTTGAACTGAAATCTCTTCATAAACGTAATAGTAAGTAATAAGTGTAATAAACAGTCCTACCTAAATAGTAGAAAATAGCTTATATGGACTAACTCTGAATTTTCTGGTAGAGGAGATACAGCACTTTCTTCCCTGGTGTTGCTCTTCTTTTTTCTAACACCTTCTAAGTTTACACTTTCCCAATACACTTTTCTGCATCCACATTTTTGTGGATGAAGAGAAATTCTGTAAATGATATTAATCTTTTGAGTCCTATGGGTAGAAAGGAAAATACACCAGCTTCCATTGTCAAATACTTTCTTTTTTTTACCTGTGACTGGAAGAAGACTCTGAATGTAGAGCCTGAGGACATTGCTTGCAGCTTGAAATGAGCAGAGCAGAATTCTGTTATGCTGGGCTTGTGGAAGAAAGTTGAAACAAAACCAGCATTAGCTGTTGGAAAAATGCTCTTGATATGTTTGGTAACTGCCTGAAAGAGTTTACAGAGTTGACAAATGAATAGGATACATAAATGTCACCAAAAAGGGACTTACCAGTGTCTACTGACTAATCTTTCAGTTCTTCAAATATTTTCTTGTTTGACACTATCTGGAATAAAAAAGAAAAAAGTTGGCCCAAATTCAGTGAAACAACTAAGTTCATACTTAAAATAACCATACACCTAAATGTTCTTGGCATGTTCTTCACATTTGCAAGACTGATCCAAAGACTTCTGGGAATTGGTAAAAGTTAAAATGGCACAGAGTAAGCAGATAATGGCATGTATTAATGCTACTGATGACTGAAACCTGCAGAGCTGAACCCCAAGTTCTTACAAATTTCTGAACTGCAAAGAAGAATTATATAAATACAAGAGGATTCAATACACTATGTGTATTTCTTTTAAAGGTCCAAACCGTCTTATACCAGTTGTCAAAATTACCGGTTCCCAATTTTTCCTGGGGAATCAAAGGAAATAAAAGGCTTCAGCTAATAGAGAATGAGGTTCTCAGTTTGCCACCTTCCTTCAGAGGTGATAATAATTTAATACTGTCACAGCATCCATTATCTCATGGTAAAATCTCCATCACTGAGATCTTCAAATAAAAGCTGAATGCTTTATGAGCCAGCTGTATACAGAAATGGCCATGTTTTATCAGAGGTCAAGTGAGAGCTTCTAAACTTAATATCAATATATTTTATAATATTTTCTATAGAGATGATCAGGAAACATTACAAGAAAATAATAGTTTTGTATTAATTATTTAGCAGTGTCTATAAGGCATACCTTAAAAATACATCCAACTAAACCAATATTATCATGCTGAATTTTTAAGCTGTTTTTACACCATTGTTCAGATATAATTCCTTTCAATTGTGTGCCTTGTATATTTACTTGTAACATACCCAAGTCCATAGAAAAGAATAAAAGAAACCAACTTCAATTTAGCCTTCATCTCTTTTTTCATATTTCATGCCATGCCCTTCTCCAAGATCATTCTGGTTGCTAACAACAGGATTGGAGGATACCCTGCTGCATGGATTATGGAAAAGGTGTATGCCACCAGCATATGCAGAACTGCAGTTTCATGAGCTCAACTCAAGTGCATGCAGAAAATACACTTATTTATATTTTTTTTTTCTTTCTTGTTACAGCATCTTCTTGTAACTGCCTGTTCTGCAAATAAAATTCTCAAGTTGACAGTATTCTTTTAATTTGGAATGCAGGGGATTTCTAGTATTTGGTTTTGAGTCTACTAGTTCATTCTTTTCACATTACTAAGATCAATGTCAAAACATAAGTACAGATAAAATAGTTTCTTCAGCTGTGGAAATGTCATGGAAGATTGTATCATTATAACAAAACAGAAAGAAAAATCAGAAATGCTGCTTATGATTATTATACTGTTTTTGTGCTAAACTCTAATCTAAAGCTATGTTCTGTCATATTCACTAGGTTCTGTACAACAGGTTTTGCCAAGTGAACCTTTTCTCTCTATAACATTAAATAAAATTAAATTTGTCATTTTAACAGTTTTTCTGTTTGAAACAGGTTCTTGTGCCTGTTAAAATGTATGGAAAAATTTCACTTCACCATGGCAAGACAAAGCATAAGCTAGTGAGAATGCAAAGTGGCGTGTGGTTTGAAGTTAAGAGCAAAAAACTGCTATCTATTTCTCTTACTTGGACACAATTATTTTGAAGTTGTCTGGCGATATAGAGACATAGTTTTGTTATTTTTTTAAAAGTATATTGATTAATCTTTATTATTATACTGTTAGTCAACCTCGGATAATTCAACTAGAAACCATACATTAGCTTGATAAGAACATTGGTTCAATTCCATTTGTTCTAGCAACATACTGTCTGTTTTATATTAATAGTTGGTTTTATCTCCTGTGCACATATTTAAGTCAAATTTATTATATTAGTTTTGCAGATTATGACCAGGAGTTTACTTGTTTGCCTGCTGCTTTATTTTGATAACTGCATATTGATTTCTTCTTTATATATATAGGATATGATGCTTCAGCTGTTTCGGGGACTGGATTTTCTGCATTCACATCGTGTGGTGCATCGGGATCTGAAACCCCAAAATATCCTTGTAACCAGCAACGGGCAGATAAAGCTGGCTGACTTTGGCCTTGCACGAATCTACAGTTTTCAGATGGCTCTTACCTCAGTGGTAAGTTTCTGAAGGTTTTAATTTTAATTTTAACATAGCAGTGTGAACCATGTCTACAACTGAAGTAGTGTCTCTGGAAATAACTACTTTCCAACCAGGATTGAAGTTGTTGTGATTACTGTTGTACAAGTAATTAGTTACTTGCTGTACGGGTAATCAGTTACTGACTACTGGCTCTAAATTAAATCATGACATTACAGGGGGATAAATATGTGCCAGTTTTCTGAAACTCCCATCAGTCAAGCTTCTGTAGTGATACTGACTTCCTTTGTACATTAAGTCTGAAGAGTACAGTTAAAGTTTCTGAAGTATGCATTTTAAGATAAAGCTGTTCCTCAATCCCAGGTATTTTTCCTGAAAAACCCCCACAGATAATTGTGAAAATGCCACACCATCATGCTCTGATTTTCCACCTCTGTGGATATGGATTCAGTGTTTCCTTCCATATGTTACTGAATGATTCCAAATAGGGTTGTGCTGGAGTAAGCTCAAGTGGACCTGGCAGCCAAAATCTCAGCTGTTTCCCAAACCAGCTGTTAAAGAGCACCCGGTATGACCAAGCCTCCTGTCACTGTTGCCTCTCTCCCAGCTCTCCTGGTTGTCTTTGGCTCAGATATGAGCTCACTTGCAGAAGATTAGCCCTCTCCTCCATTAATGCTGGAGAAACCCTGCCAGCTCCTCACTTTCTGACCCCATTTCCACACTTGCTGGCCCTTCCCCCAGAATCAGCTGCTGTAGCTTGGCACAGCATCTCTGGAGCATATTGAGGAGCTGCCATGGTGCTAGGTATCTTTGGGGTTTGTTGCCTGCTCATGATTTTTTTGTTTCCTTTTTCTGTTCTGAGTATCAGAACTGCTATGACAGTAACTCTTATGATAAAGACAGAAAAAGGAGAACTGCTGAAAAAAGAAACTGAAAGAATTCACTTTGCATTTTATGCCATATTGTAGAAATTAGCCTGGCTCATGTTGAAAAAAGCAATTCATTCTTATTATTAGTTTGTTCAAGGGTCTTCCCATTGTTTTGTGATGTAACTATGGACATCCGGCTTCAGAGTGAGTGAAGGCAGGAAGCAACAACAGAAAATTACATCATCTTGGTAAACACAGGAAAGTATCCTTGTCACATAAAACATATGTAACCCTGTATTTTAGGGCTAGTCTTTGTTGTTGTCTGTAGGATGTAGTTTAATCCAAAGATGAAAGAATCTGGTTGCTGAGATCAGGGAAGATTGGTCATGTAGCTGAAAACAGACAAAAAGGAGAGACAGCTTCTTCCTGAGTTGCTCTTATTTTGTGTCCCAGTTACCAGTCAGTAAGCTTCAGTGCATGTTTCTATTGGTGCAAAAAATTGTTTAAGCTAAAACTGCAGAATGTTACAGTGTTTCCAGCAGGACATTTCTGTAAAGTTCTGCATGAAGTGAGGAAAAAATATATACAGGACTGAGCAGGAGTTCTTCCGTGGTCAGGTAGCCTTCTTAGGAAGGAAGTTCAAAAGGCGCAGAAATCTACCGCAGCAAAGGACCTGCTTGTAAGAGAACATTGCCCGGATTGCTTTGTAAAGTATGTACATTTGCTCGAGTATCTGATGCTTGCATGCTAGAAATCACATGTTAAAACCCATCAGCTGGTACTCTTGGTGCTGCTGCGAACAAGAGTTGTTCAGACTGACGAATTATCCACGTGCTAGTTTTTACTGTGTTCAGATAAGCATCCAAGTGTCATTGCAGCTAAGATAGAGTATTGAAATAGTTAAATTATTCTGTGATCAAGGATAAATCAAGTATATGGGCATAGATGTAAGCAACGGCTTTCACACGTAGAACTTAGTGTGTCATTATTTTCTTACTAAAAAAAAAAAGCATAACCATGTCCATGGGCTTTTTAAGTTAAAAATTAATAGTTTAAAAGTTAAATTAAAAGTTAATAAATGTTTTAAAACATTTAGTGTTCAACATCTTTAAAATAAACTTTTGTCTGGATACATAGAAAGGTGTAGGGAGGGGTGTGTTGCTTAGAATGTGATAAATGTGGTATGGTTTTAAATGTCAGTCTTTGCTGATTGCTGGTTAGAAACTTTTACTAAATGTGTTTTAGCTATCAATTTTCCTTTTCTGATCATAACTTCTACCTTTGGCTAGCTGCTTAGGTGTGCAAATGCTTCTTTTTTTTACCTCCATTGAAACTTAGTACAGGAAACACAGCTAAACAAAATAACGCCAAACCCCCAAACTTGGGGGTTTTAAACACAAAGGTATTCTTGACTTTACCATTCCAAAAAATAGTCTAAATTGCAGTTATTTACCAGGCAGTGAGTAAACTTTCATGGACTTCAGCAAGACCAGCTTGTTTTGAAGTGTTTGAAGTAAAGCAGTGTTGCATTATAAAAGACATGTATATATCTATACATACATCAATTAATAAAAGTCATAGCTTGCAAAGATCTGCTTTGGATAGTGATAGTGCAGAGAGCCCTATGATAAGACTATCATTGTGATCAATACAAGGGCTCTGCAGTGTTTCCTTCAGAGGAGAAGCTTACTGCAAGATAAACTACAAGAATTATCTTTTGAAGTATCAGGCCATTCCCAAGATGCATCCTCATTTGTTGCTCATAAAGAAACTCTTCAGATGAGACAAAAACAGCTTGCCATGAAAGTAGCCCAGTAAAAACTGATCCAACCCAAGTGCTCTGGGTGCTGCAAATGGTAACTTCAAAGCAGTCCCTCTTTAACAGCCAGTTATTTACACAAAGTTGAAGAATCCTTTGGGCAGACCGGTAGTCCAGGCATATTGCTGTCATTTAAAGAAATCTCTTGATATTTCTGTCAGTGAATGAATAAAAGATTCAAACTAATGTTACACGGGCTCAGGGGGCAGGGTGGAGATCACTGCTCCCAGCTGTGTTCAGACTGAGACCTGATATGGGTCTGAAATAACAGCACTAGAAAGAATGAGGTTGGGTAGGGGTGTCTCAGATGCTGGGTAATAGGGCGTGCTTTTGGTTTTGTGCAAAGTTAGACTCTTTTTCAAGTGTTGATCTTGGCCCTTGGGGAAATTTTGAATAGGCTTTGTGATAACAGAGAAGCTCCATAGGACAGAGGAGGTAGATTGATGTGAATGTAATTTTAGAGTTGGATAGCAAAAGCTAATGAACTGTCACGTTTTTCCTGGTGCAGAAGAATGGGCACTCAGTTCTAACTTTCTCTGAGCAAAGGAGCAATTTGGTGTCTGGAAAATCTGAAGCTGTATTATCAAAAAGGAATAATACATTTATCTATTTCTGTTGACTTCTGACTTCGTTAAAGAAAGGAAGTGAAGCTGAATCATGGCATACAAGAATGTTAAGTGAGATAAGTGCATGCAGCTGGGATCAGAGCATCTAGGTGTAGCCGAGGCTGTCCAGCTCTTAAAACCTGGCCTGCATCAGGATCTTGAGTGAAACTGGCAAAATGTTAGTGTTTGTAACACACTTACAATACTTTCTTTGAAAACATGTGTGCTTTACCTTAGATGTCAGCACTACTGAGGGGTTTTTTTCCTCATGAAATGCCAACAAAATTGGTTTATGTCTTCTTTTTTAAGAAAAACCCACTTGTTTTCAGATTTACCCAACACAGAAGGGAAAATACATCACTTTCTCTGCTGATGCTCTTAAGTTGTTGAGTACTAGACCCGACTCAATAGATTTTTTTTAAAATAAGAGGGCACAAAATATTCTGCAGTTACTTTTAGTAAATAATTTTAGATTATGCTAGCTTTTTATTTAAGTATTTCTTCAGGATAAAAAATTTCCATCCATTTCTGGCAGTCACTTCAGTGCAAATGGTTTACATGTCACATCATGCAAGAGCTTGGATTTCATTTTGTTGGTTAGTAGCAAGGGAGCATAAAATAATTTTCACTAACGGGGCTTGCTTTGTAAAAACAAATACGTTACGTTAGTTACAGCAACAAAAACAACACCAAAAAATGACAGAAAAACTCTCTTCCATAGAGGAATGAGTACTTCTCTGTTTCCTGCCCTCTGTTGCATTGTAATTTTCCAGTAAATGCCCCCCATTAGTAAATAATTTAAATGTAGACTCTTGTCTGAGCCAGTATGACTGATGAGAACCCATATAAAGATATTTTTCTTTCTTTTTTTTTTTTTTTGCTTTGGCTTGTTTTTTATCTTTTTTTTTTCCTCTTTTTTATGGCCGCCTCTTCTGAGTCTCTTGCAGTGCAGCTTTAACCTGAGATATGTTGAGGATCCCTAAGTGGACCTGATTGAGCAATCTATTTAAAGTTACCATCAGACATCTGAGGAGACCTATGGAAATTAAGCAACCACCTACCACTGGTTAAACTAAGTATTCAAGAGTGTCCTAATGAAATCAGTACAAATCAGTACAGCGACACTTGATTTAATCTCATGCATGATTTAATAAGATCATAACTCTTCCCCCCTCTGACAGGTCAAGTGGCACTGTTTTGGTATGCACTTCACTGTTGTGAGGAAGCACATCACCTGAGATCCGGGCCCTCATCTCCACTTCTTTCATTATTATGGATTTGTCTAGTCCACCTAAATGTCCCTGAAAAGGAAAATGAGTCACTGACAGACACCCAGTGGATCAAAATATGTGGGTTTGAGCTTGCCAGTGCTGCTGCTGCTGAGAGTTTGTGGCTATTTAGAAGTGCAGTAAGATCAAATTTTTTGTCTTCCCTACTAATACACAGGTCTGCATAAAAAGTCCATGTGTCTGGCTTCGTGAAAAAATTAGTGAATTTTTCTGATACTTTAACATTGAGAGATATCTTTATTGTATCTTCCCAACACCCTCTAGGAAGGTTATTTCCATCACATAAAATGAGTCATTTATCTCTGGAGTCATCTTAAGAACAAAAATCATTATCAGCACATTGACGGTAAGGTCTGCAGAGGACTAAAAACATTTTAAGATACATTTATGATGACTCAGATTAGATGTTCACTAAGAAGATGCAGATTTATATGAAAGTAACAATGACAGAACAGATTGTTCAATGGCACAATATTAATCAAAAGGCGGTATGGAAATACACATCAACAGAATTAGGAAATTAGGAGTTTCTTATTCATCTACATTATAATAATATAAGATAATTTTCAAAACCAACTTGATTTTTCTTGCCCATCATAAAAATCTTTAAATTTTTAAGGCTTGTCTGGAAGAGTCATACCAGCTGCTCTCGTAGCAACAGAGGATTTATGACAAGGTTGTTACTTCTAGAGACATGTTCTAGAAATAATCTACAGGTGCTGTTTCACAGTCAGCATAAGTAGATGTAACATTTCTTGTACTGGTGAAAGAATGGCCCTGCTTTTGACTGCACACTTGCATCACTCCCCTTTCTTTGACATTAGTGGTCGCTCTCTTGCAGTCTGACTGAAAATGAACCCTGTAGTTGCAAATTTTCAGGTGGCTTAGTAGATGCAAATCACTGTGTGGCCACATGACTGAAAGCACTGACACACGGGGGAGGGTGAGCAGAAAGATGGGGTCATCCACTCCCTAGACACCACTGTCTTAGATTTGTTGGAGGCAAGTTATGAAACTGCATCTGAATGTTCAGCTGAGGCCTCAAGTAGCTGAAGTAACTCAAAGGCAGAAATGTTTTTCAGAACCTCACAGCTCATGCTGATTTATGGTGTTCTGAAGGTGTTAGATGAACCAGTCAGCTGCTTCATTTAAGGTTATGATTGTATCTGACTGTAACAAAGCTTCTAAGGGCATCTGTATCAGTGTTTGAAATATTTCTTACCCCCACGGTGCCAAGACCTGCATTCAGCACACTGTGCTGTTTCTCTGGAGCTGATGCCAGGGCTCACCCGTGAGACCTGTCAGGAATGCAGAGAATGCAGCCCTCTGCTCTGATTCAGACCCAGGTTTATCATGAACCATAAAAAGCCTATCTTCTAATCTTTTAAAGAAAGTAAATTATTTCACAGTAAACAAGCAAATCTGCTTCACATGAGAACATTTTCTGTGCCAGAAAACCCCTTTCCAGAGCTGCAAACATTAGAATATATGATATGTGAGGACAGACTTTGTCTAGACTGAGTTGAGCATGTTTTGCAGCCCTGCAGCTGCACCAGTGCAACCCTGCAGAAGAAATTTACCTCCTGCTGGTGGAAAAAAAAGGAAAAGAGGTGTGACTTTGAGCACAGTTCGTATTGGAACAAAGGAAGTTTCTGCTGGACTGGACCAAAGGTTGGTTATGTGCTCTATCAAAGGATAATGTTCAAGAGAGGATGCTTAGGAGAGAGAGATAGGAAACAGCTTTCAGCAGTCAGAAATGTAGCAATTTCCAGTGCTGGAGCTTGTATCTAGATCATTGGCTATAAAAATTGCTGAAGTACCCATCTTCCATAAGCTAATCTGCTTACTTTTTGAGCCATTTCTACTTTGGGCTATAGTTAACTATTGTACTGTGAGAAAAGCTTTTTGTTTTGTTTTAAATCTGACACCTGATAGTATTACTTAGGTTCCTCTTAATTCTGCTTTTGTGAGGCATTGCCTTTTCTCCTCAGGGTGAAGTTAGGTGTCATTTTGCAACAGCACAGTTCTGTTGGTGCAAGAAAAATGTGCTCACTGGAAATAGGCCTTCACATGTTGATGTGAAGATAAAACAGCGTGTTGTTTCTTCTCTTCTCTTCTCTTCTCTTCTCTTCTCTTCTCTTCTCTTCTCTTCTCTTCTCTTCTCTTCTCTTCTCTTCTCTTCTCTTCTCTTCTCTTCTCTTCTCTTCTCTTCTCTTCTCT
>JACBWW010000017.1:19988910-20066391 GCA_020086605.1 Lanius collurio | reverse complement strand
CTCTCCTCTCCTCTCCTCTCCTCTCCTCTCCTCTCCTCTCCCTTTCACTTAATAAGATATAGTAAATGGTACAGTCCTGCGTAAGAGTTTCCAAAGAAATACCTGGTGAACAGACTGTAGGATGTAGAACTGACTTTGTAAGGAACCAGCTGCACTTAATCTGCTAAAAAAATCAGGGCAGAGGTTTTAAAAGGGAGAAAGGAAGGGAGAGGATTACTACTGTATATTTTCTCTATATTATAAAAGAGCATCCTGCTTTTGTGTGACCCTACTTCTGTCTCCTGTTTTCAGATATAAAAATATGTGGTGCATTTCCTCCGCCCAGTGATTTACATCTTCTTTCACTATTTTCCTGCTGATTTAAATGGGTCTGTTTTTACATCTACTCCCAAAGATAATTGAGTGGGTTGGATTGTAAAAACAATTTGATTGTTTGACAAGGTCTCTCCCTGTGTATTTACAAAACTGTTCCCACATAATTTCAGACCTCAAACACTAAAATACAGCCTCGGGTTATGCTCTTATCAGAGCACATTGAATAAGCAGGCACGGGCGTGTTAGGTACTTGAATGTGAGACATCCAAAGAAAGAGGAGCAGACCAAATAGCACACTGCTTGGAGCTCCTGCTACTCCAGAGTGAAAGCAGGTGTCTGTACAGTGCTGACAGAAATGTTCTTAGGGCTTAATGAGTAATAAAAAGGAATCATTGACACTTTTTTCAGTGGCAGGGAAGTAACTGTAAATGTTCTCTTCACACTGGCCAAAGTCCTGATGTAGAAGGCATTTCTAATTGAGAATTCCATTGTACAGGTACAGCCCAGGAAATTCTTCTTAGCCTAACAGTATTTAGTACTTGTCAGCATTGCTGGTGTAGAATTCTTGAGCTCAAAAGGAGAAGAGTTGAGAAATCATCCACTCTAGTGAAACAAGTAAGATTGTTCTCCGTTGCATTTCTAATGCTTTGGCCATAACTTTAATGTGCCAGGAAATAGGGTTTCCATCACTTCCCATGGGACTCTGTTCCAAAACCTCTGTATAATCAATTTCAGAAAGTTTCCTAGATGTCCAGCCTTCAATGTCCCATTCTTAATTTAACTCCATTATATTCTTTGTTACTATATGCTAAATGGTGACCAATGCCTTGTAGTTGCATTAAAGAGGTGAGTTACCTCTATCTGTAATATATTCATCCTTGCAAAATATGGTAATATTTGATAAATAGTAGAAGTGCATTAGCCTTAGATTTTCCAGATTTCAGTAAATTATAGGGCACCAAAGAATTCAACTATGTTTTTCTAGATTTCTCAGTTTCTGCATTTCAGTGGATAAATCCAGAGGAAGATATTTTACACTAAAAGAATTACTGAGGTACAAGATTAATTCCTCAGTTTTGGGATCTTACTACTGGCTTGGTAGCAAGCTGCAGAGATCACATGTGGGCTATGAGTTGTCATTTAGATACATGAAAAGAGCATATGAAAATATAGGTTATGTACGATAATTTAATAGAAATAATGACATACTGATGCCACAACACAAATTAGTGGATCAGACCTTATCTAGAATGCTGTAAACTGCTCAGTTTCTCTGTGACTGAGAGCTGTTTTTGGACAGGAACAGTCATGGGAAAGGACAGATTCCTGTGTAAAAATCAGAGAAAAAGGGACGCTTTTCTGTGAGGCAAGAAGAATCTGAATTACTTTAAGAAAATGAATTGTAACAGTACATACAATTGATTCTTAAAAACATCAAGGACTCAGATGGGGAGAACCCTTTAAAAAACCAATGATGGCATGTAAGTTACTTTAAACTACCTTACATAACTTGAATAACTTATGTAACTTCTGTCAGGAAGTTAGAAAACAAGTAGTGAGATTTTGAAGCACCTTGCTGAAGCACCTAGCAAAATTCATTTTCCCAAGAAAGAAGTCATGGAACTTTATTAAGATGAGGCAGAGCAGATAATGGAGGTGGTCTTCAAAACCAGAGGAGTCTACAGTTTAAATAAGGGCTATGAAAGAACAAAAAATTAAAATGAGATGTAAAAGAAAGACCCTTCATTAAAGAAGCAAAGATACAACCTGAAAGTTTAACAAGGAGGGATGAAAGATGATCTGAAAGCAAGAATTAAATGCTTGTTGGGACAGCAAGTTGAAAAAGTCCAGATGGAGTGGAAAGTCTGGTTGCAATGTTCCCCATCTGGAAATGGGTTGAACCTGGCAAGTCACATCAATGAATGACAACCATCCTGACTGCTGAAAACCTGGTCAGACCTTCCATGAAACAGGGGATGCCAGAAGAGCTTGGGTAAAATTGGAAGTAGCTAACAAAAATAACCTTCAAAAAAGGACTTGAGCAGAAAATCAGCGCATGCAAGTGAGCAGGAACACAGACTACTGTGCAAGGAAATACCTGGACATAAAAACTAACCCATCAGGAGACTGTTTATATTTTTTTTACCTTTTGTGCATCCTTTAGACTTAATTACATTTTCCCACCTCAGGTAATAGAAATGCTTTCTAAAAATCCCAGGGAAGTTTTTTTCAGCATTGTACACTCTATGTATGGTGAGGAAAAGAAGCAGAAAGGAGACTTATGGTAACCTTTCTAGGTAGCCCAGCTCTGACAGCACTTCAGAATTTATACTTGGCCTCAGCTGCTCAGGTCTGCTATGAGACTATGATATATAGGTCAAGGACAGCCATCAACCCAAGCAGGTACTGAAAGCTCCAGAGAGAAGGAAGAGAGAGACACCCAAGGGCACTTGCATTCTTACAACACACAGATCCCACAGAGGCTGACAGTGGTGGGGGTTTGTAATCAAGGTAAAGCAAAGAAGCCAAAAGCACTCTGGGGATCTGTAAGATTAGCCATGGAAATGGAATATTTTCTTATTGAAAGGAATCAGAAGATGATACAGTTATGACAGAATCTGCTTGTCTGAAACTCAGAACAATTCTGTGTTTAAAAGACAGAAAAAGAGGGAGATAAAAAAAAGAAAGACATGGCAGAAGAGATTCTGATCTGATAAACTACATTTGTTTGTAAGTAGTAGAAATACTATGGTTTATAAAACAGGAAAAGGTCATATAATTGCCAAGATAAAGTAATAATTCAGTTTAATATAAGTGTCATGAAAGATGAATTCAGAATGCTTTTCAAAAGTACAAAACCGGCCAGGACATATTAGTATATATCAAAAATTCCCAATATAGTTCAGTAAATTGCACCTGACTGAAAGTCAGACCTTGGAGGTACAAGCAAGGGCTTGAGTTTTTGTTTAGGTCTGTCAGAGGAGTAGCAGTAGTTAAAATTGGTCTAATAAAATGTATTACTTGTTCTGTGAAATATGCAAAATGGTCATAGATTAGTTTCTGAATGAGACACGCTAAAAATATTAAGCAGGAGATTTGAAAATAAAATTTACAATTGTTTTAAAATGCACAAAGTTGTCTACTGCAAAAGTCTGTAGAATTCAGCTGTGAATCACAACAGCTAAAGGAGCAGATCAATTAACCATTGCATTGGATTTTGCTATTTCTGTAATGAATGCAAGGCAGACTTGTTCTGTAGGTACAGTCTATGAAAACACCATTGGAACTTGTGATCAGCATGGAACAGCTGATTTGTGGATAATTCGTTTGCAGTCAGCAAGTTGTTCTGCTCTCCAGGGCAGAACAACTGTATCGTAATGACATCGGCATCTTGTAGTAGCTTTCCAGTAAAGAAGAAAAAAATTATTTAAAAAATGGAATGACTGCATACTATTTGAAGACACAGTACATTTTTGCTTTTAAAGTTCAGAGTGATTTGAAACTGGATCAGAGTTTTCATCATTTACTGGGCCTGAGTGACAAAAGAACAGATGATAAAAAGAAAAAACAAACTAGCATTAAGAAACATGAGCAATTAATCTACTAAGTACAGAAAAAGGAGAAAACTGATGCAAAAAAAAGAGGGGGGAAAAAAAAAACCTGCAAGTTCATGCTGATTCAGTTCTAAGGTCATGTTGTGGATTTAAACGAGGAATAATGAGAGTAGGGGCTTTCTGCTTAGGAAGCAAGAGATTTTTTGATTTAACAGTGATATAGGTTGTACCATGTGGGCCCCATGCAAGATTGTAACCATGGAAACCTGCCATGTAAACAGCTGGTTCATTGTTTACCGGTGGGAAAGAAGAAATAAGTTTTGAAGAAATATGTTTAAAAGGAGCTGTGCTTTCCGCTAGTTCTTGGGTTTTACCCTGACTTATGATTCAGAAATGAGTGTACCACATTTTTATGGCTATCATCATCCAAAATTAATACCCTTATCTTAAAAGTACTGTTTATTAGAGTGAATAAATAGTACCCTTAATGCTGTACTACTTGCTTTTCACCTTAACTGTTATAAGTATATCATGTCGAGCAAGTCCAAAGGATGGGGAAAAAAGTACACTATCAAAAAAACTTAGGAGGCAATTCAGAGCAAGAGTTCTTTGGCTGGGACAGGAGCAGTTGAGTAGCTAGTGGAAAAGACAGTGCACAGTATTTCTTTCTCCTGTACTGCACAGGTTCTTCTGCTATACTTAGGGTGAATGACCTAGGTTTGGAAGAAACATTTTTAACAGCGTTATTCCTAGCACAGAGGATCTGAAAAAGCATATATTCTGTTCTGTGGAACAGGAGGGAGAAGAAGCCTAGTGGATGGTGAAATGCTTCCAATAGGGGTCTTCTACCTTGCACACACAATCTATGAATGGGGGAGTTTCCACTGAAGACAAGAAACTTGCAGCTCTACAGAACTGCCAACTCCACAGCCACTCACCTGTACTGCACATTAAAGAACATTTATTTATGCATTTCAACATTGCAAAATGATCTGAGCCAAAAAGCTGCATAAGTTAACAAGAGCCAGACTCTTTTAATTTTCACTGCTGGAAATAGTTCTCACGAGTTCTTTTCCCTTCACCTATCACTTTTCAAAACCCTTTCAGAATTTTTTTGCTCATACCGGGTACAAATCCCAGAGCTTACAGTTCCATGACAGTATTGACACAGAAACACCACGAGTTTGGATGATGATCATGTCTTATGCCACTCAACAAAATCCAGACATTTAGAGTTGCATAAATGTCTACAGTATCTTCCCTGTCATTTCTATGAGAGAAAATTTGAGGATAGGACAGATTGAGCACCTTGGTGAAGTTCTAATTTCAAGTGCAACATTAAGTGGAACCATGAAAAATATATTGCCAAAAAAATACATCCTCAAAATATTTTTATGTTGTTTTTCATGTAGTTTATGGAAGGATGGATGTTTATGGCTTATTCCTTGGGGCAACTGGAATGATTATCTACTCAATGAGAAGCATGGATACGTGAGATGAAAAGTTTTTTGGCTTGTGGAATTGAAAATCGTCTTTGGATAACACAGTGATGATAGCAGATGGTATTAGGCTGGAAGTTAAAGATGAGATGCAGAATCTACAAGGAGTGTGGAGAAACATCAGGTAATAGCTACAGGTATCAGAGAAAGAAAGATTCAACTTTGCTTGTTAAACTGTTCCACACTTTCGGACTAGGAAATCCCTTCTTAACCTAGAGGAAGAATTTTATTCAGTGGAGGGCACAGAGAAAATGGAAAACAAGTGTGTGCCATGGTTGTACAGCCCTGAAGTAGCTTCCCAAAAGATAGCTCCAACTTGCTACTGTATCACTGAGAGCCACATGAAGCACATAGCTGCTGATGTGTTTGCACCTCAGGGCAGAGAAGCCCATCAGGCAATGCTAGATGGTAGTGACAGGCAATTTTTGGAGATGGCTGAAGGTACACAAAGCAAGGAACCAAGAGCGCCTGACAGTATCAGACATTGTAATGAGTTAATTCTTCTCTGCTTGCGGAACCCCAGGCAAGTTGCACACAAGCATAAGGGAAATCTTATGTCAGGAATCTGCAGTTTGGAAGCTTTTCACACAAAACAGGAGTTCAGCTGTGTACCATTTGTAGACCAACACAAACGGGACTGGAATCAGCACCTAACATTCATTCTAATAGCATATTGAAATCATTGAAACTATAGTGTGCCTCAGCATTCCTTTTGTCTAGGTGTGAGCTAATAATCTATGTTTACATCATGTACACAGCATGGATCTGCAGGGACCATGATTCCCCTTACAGGAATCAGATTATGAGCTTTCCCCTTTCTTAGGAGAAATTGGTGATAATGTCTCATAAGGTAAAAGTGCTCCATGGCTCATAACCTGCAATAATTTTTAAAAGGGAAAGTTGATAGTGTCCCAGAGGGCTGGGAGAAATTAGGGAGTAAGAATCGATACTGAAGATACTCAGAGTGTACTACTGTCCATCAGTGACCTGATTAAATGGAGTGGTGAATAAAAAGTCAAGAGATAGATCCCATAGCAAACTCTGCCAGCTGTCCAACCAGTCCCCATTGAGCACCTATCAGATATATGCACACTGCCAAAAGAGAGTTGAAAAAACTGTTGTAGTCATACATTCTCAGGATAAAACTGTGAAGGTGTGTCCCACACATTATTGTGTTACTGTTAAAAACAAAAGCCATTTCTTTGAGATAGTTGAGAAATATTTGAAAGGAAATGGAGAATGGAAGAAAAGCTGTAAGGTGACTTGGAAGGCCATATGAATATCTCCTGACACAGAAATACTGTAAGTGGGGTTTATCTGACAATATGTGGACATCTTACTGTTAAGTTACTTCACCGAGTAAGTTCCCTAGTAGTAATCCAAAGTAGTCTCCTGATCAGTGTAATCAGCATTAGCTTAAGCAAGACAGTTAACATGGATCAGACTCAAAAATACCTACTTCTTTCCACTGGTTGTCAAAGGTGACAAGTTCAGATGTGAGCATCTACATGGTACTCAGATCTGAAGTCAGCTGAGAAGAATCCAGCCCAAGTCAATCCTGATACTGTTACTGTTTGGGCTTTTGGTTCATCATAAAGAACATAATTTTCAAGAACTTTCAAGGATTCCATCAAGATATGGGCAGAGCTGAAACAGCTTTCCCTGAAATGAAGTCTAATTGAAGCAGAAAAGTGGTGTTATGTTTTGGATAAATTTATAAAAGCACTTAAGCACTTTTGTGCAATATATAGCTGAAGTAATATGAACTATTACCCAAAATACATGACATATGCAGGACCAGTTAGGAATCTAAGCTATGTGGGTGAGCAGGTTTGGCTGAAATCTGAATGGAAATGCAAAAGAGCCAGTGATGTTCGAGAAGCTGTCTTTGAGTGTGAGGAGCAATGGGAAGCAGTGCACAGACTCAGACACAAAAGTCACCACCATCAACAGGAACATATACAGCAAAATGCTGAGAAAGCTGAGAGCTTCTGGGTGGAGTACTTGGAATAAGTCCTAGAGGAAAACTATATCCTCCTGTTCAATTTTTTGGGGAAAACAGGATCTTCTGCACCTTTTTAATGAAATAAAACAAAGGCATGACTTCCATCACCATTTCATAGCATCTTGCCCCTCCTCACCTATCCTATAAAAATTTTTAAGTTCCTTCTTTTTATTAAATATTCAGGCAAAAGGTACTATAAATTAACACAGCCTGAGGATATTGTGTCTTTGAAAAACAGGGGAAGTTTGTATATGTTTACATTGTGATATACATAGGAGAAACTTCTTGGGCATGAGAAAATGAAAGGCCTAAGTCTGTGAAAATCTTACTATCCCTTAAAGAAAGGTATGAGGTTGAAAGTTAAAGCTATCAGGGTGTGGCAATGTGTAATATCTTTGGGAGTATCATAAGTCAGTTGAGGATTTCTAGAATAGTATAAATATCTTGTAATACCACTCATGGCAGTCATTTTCAGAGGGTAATTACATAATAATTTTTAATCTGCTTGGAAAATAACATTGAGGTAGATACAAACTAAGGGTCAGTTTGTGTTAGTACTTCTACTGACTGGCTTCATGAAACAGTCAGGCTCACTGTTTGGTTAACTCTGGGGTAAAGCCTGGTCCTTCTTAAGTGACAGTGAACAAAAATTCTAACTCTTTTATGAGGTAGTCTACAAAGTATGGAATACTACTAGGTTTGGGGGATTTTTCACAAGCTGTTAAGAACATTCATGGAAATGCAGTTGTTTCTGTGGTTGTTTAAATGCTCTCTTTTGAAACAGCATGGCTGACTTCTTGAAGTGCAAGACAGGAGCATGACATGGATTTCTTGTTAGAATGCACAGAGTCATGTTGAAGGTTTTAAAATTCCTGTGAAAAAACATATAGGAGAGATTTTGAAATTTTTTTGATTGGCTGGGGAGAGGAGGGTTGTGTATATTTAAGGTGCTCTGTTGGAATCAAATTATAATCAAACACACTTTCCTGTACTATATTTTTAAACACCTTCAGTGTGAATATTTTGAGTTAATTTCTTAAGAAATTACATTTGTTAAGAATGGTATCTACTTCTTACATCCATTTGAGGCAGAGCAGTGTTGACTACCTTGCAAAAATATTATTGATCACTTCAAGGAGTGTGCTTCCACCACTGGTGCTGTAATTTCATTGACAGTACATCTCAGAAAAAAAAATGTAGCTGATGCTTTTTAACCCTGTTTTATTTGTATGCACACCTTTCCATGTGATTCTTCAGAGTTCTGCTTCATATTGCATTTACAATATGAGAAACTATCAAGTCATCTTTAAAATGCAAAAGAAAATTACTGGAGATTTTGAAAATCTTAATGTGAAGTTTAGTGTGCTGAGTTGATCTGGGTGTCGTGTTACATTAAGAAAAAACACATCTGAAAACATGCTCACTATAACATCAAAACAGAGAGGATCACAGGTAGATATGTATCTTCTTAATGTAATGGTGTTTTCCTTAATTTTGTTTACGTATTTATATTCTTGCTCCATAAAATGAAAACCAGCTTGGAAGCACAGTTGAAAATGCTTTACTAGTTTACATTTTCTTATGGCTACTGCAGTATGTCATAATAGCCACATACTTCAGCTGATACAAATCAGCAAGGCTTCAATGAACTTAGCCAATTTATAAGGCAAATAAGAAGGCTTGTCTTCAAATCAACAGTTAATTTTACTTTTTTTTTTTTTTTAATATTTAAGATTTTTACTTAAATTTCTTTTAGTTTCTATTACGGTCTGATGCTGCTCAGGCAGTATTGTTTTGAAATTACTAAAACTATTCCAGTTAATAAAGACACAGCTGGCACTGTAGCTTGATAAACTTACATTATCTGGGACACTGAAGGCATCATGCACCTTATGTAATTTAATCATTAGAAGAATGAAATAAGGAGGGGCCTGTGCATGGTATCAGTTCTTGTGGGAAAATATGCTTCATTGACTTACTGGCACTGTTTTGGAATGTGGCATTTAAAAGTACCTTTTTACAGTGGGAAAGAATTTGGTCAAGAATAAACAGTCTGACCTTGTTAAATGGACCAAAGTCAGTGCATAACCTAGTTTTAGAAGACTAGTTTGCACCAGTCTGTGAAAAAAAAAATCAGTTTATGAAAAATACAACTAGATTTTGTGGAGAAAAAGTTACATGGATTGAACAGAGTGGGGGAAACCCCCCTGGTTTTCCAGTATGGACTTACTGGTTTGTGGGAAGTTGGCTTTGAGTTTTAAATTTGATTTGAACTATAATTTCAGAGGACATTACAAGCACTTTACATTGTAAAGTTTCATACAATGTAGCTGGATGAATTCAAGTCATTTATGGGATAAATGAATAATTTTCAACAGAAATCAAGGCCATTTGTATTACTATCAATATCTGAGAGTTTAAAAACCTTGAGTTTGTAGTAAAACTGTGTTTGTACTATGAACTAAGTCTTAAACATGAAGCTTGGTATTTGTAGTTGAAGTAATTTGACTAGCAAGGACCTTTTGATACAAATGAAGAAGAAAATTATGCCACTTTGTTTTTAGCTTTAAATTTTGCTGATGGGAAACTGGCATGGTAAACTGGCAAAATAATATTGAATCTCCATGCTATAAAATCCTAGCTTCCATGCAGTTGATGGAAAACATCCTTTCAACTTCACTGTGGCCAGAATCTCATTCCAGGTTTTCATATTCTGTTTGAAAAATACAAACACATTCTGTGAAGAAATATTCAAGCTGCTTTGGAGGAGTGGAATATACAGAGAACAAGGACTTTGGGAAATAGTGTTGATATAAGTGCCTCTGCAGTTTGTGGTTTTGGCCACAGAATTTTCACTGGTACTTTGTAGAACACAGCTCTCTTTTTCTTTTTGACATGACAGTGACAAGTTAACATATTAAAGCTCTCAATGGATCCTTGCCAGTGATCCATTTTTTAATGCAAGAGAGAATGAAAAATCTTAAGATGGCTCAAGAATGTGAAATAACATTGAAAGACATTGTTGAATAATACTCCTGAGTGCATCATTTAAAACTGTAGTAGCCAGCTGAGAATTATTGTTGTGTGGAAATGAAAATGTATCCATAACTACAGTTATCAGCAAAAATACTGAAATAGTAACATTTCCATGCTATAAAAGGAAGTTTGATGCAAGCAGTAATAGATGGCACTCTTAAAAAGCAAGTTAAATTAATTTAAGAAAAGAAATATGTTTGCATCAGGTAAATTCAGATTAAAAAGTAGAAGGTGTATATACTTTAGGTTTTTACAAGTTTGAATAAAGAATCTGTATTAAACCAAAAAAGAAGAAAGCCTGTCTCAATGTAAACACCATTTTCAGTTTTTATAGTCAATGTTAATATCTTCTGAAGTCAGAATGAGTTTCCTGAATTCTGTTTCGTTCTACTTTGTGTTTACAACATCAGCTATATATTTACCCTGCAGAGATTTTTGAGGCCCTCGAGGGGGGGTGGAGTTCCCACCCTGCTGTGAGGAGGCTCTGTGCGTTTTCTATGTATAGTCACATGTGACATCGCCCTCTGCACTGCTTCAGTATCAAGCCATACAGTTCTGAAAGTGGAAGTCATACACAGCTGAATGTATGCACAGATTATCCTGTTCTGTAGTTTTGGACATTTTAACTCACAGAAAATCAAGGACAAGAACTACAACTGTTTTAGAATTTACAAGCAGTGATAGATACTGTCATCCCTCAACTCTGATTATTTTTTTTTTTTTTTACTTTTATGTGTACATGTTCTTGTTTCCCTTCTGTTCTCTGTGCTGTTTGTCATCCAGATATGTCCAATAGCTCCAGCCCTCACCTTTAAAAAGAAATTTGGTTCTTAAGAATGGATTCACCAGGAAAGGATTGAGGAGCTATTGTTTGCCCATGTCGACGTCATTAGTGTGCAGCATAGTGTGCAAAGACCAGGTTGTCTGAGAGGGGAACTGCTAAGCTTATGTAGAACTTAATTTTCCTGCAGCTGATACACTGCAAGTGTAATCTGACCCTCACACTATTAGCAAGTAAAATGCATAAATCCTTCCAAAACTCTTAGATTCATACTGAACTGAGGAAGCTATTAGACTGACTAGAAATAAAAACGTTCATGGTAAGTGAATGCTAATTCTTCTTTATATTGAGTACCTATATCACTTTGTGTACTGTGTTACCCTTCATGCTGGGTATTCCACTAGTAATTTTTTCTTATTGTTTTTCATGCCAAGGGATGAGAAAAGTTTTTAATAAGAGGACTGTTAATATTTTCTCATATCATAGGCTGTCAGAAATACACAAAATGCCTGAGGCTAAGTCATATTAAAAATCAAAGAATTTTTTATTTTCCTTTATGCCTCCAGTAGCTTCATAGGCAGTGTCAATAGGCTACAGTACACAGATAACTAGAATTTTAAAAATGGAAGGCACTTTCTACTTTATCTTGAAGAACAGCTAAAGGTAAAGGGATGGAATCATATATTTTGTATTTCATATGCATTGAAATAGGCTCTCTGATCACTTGCTGCTTTCTGTGAAGTAAGTCAAGATTTTGATACAGTTGATATTCAGGTCTTATTTTTCTTCTTCCATGTTGCTAGTCAAATCATCGTGACAGAGAGGCTTTCACCTTGTGCCTTGAGAAGATGTCCACATTAGATTTTCTTTTGATGCTGTGCTCTGCAGTGGTGCAACCTCACTTTGAGTGCTGTGTGCAGTTTTGGACAGCACAATATAAAAAAGACATTAAGCTATTCAAGAGTGTCTGAAGGAGGGCCTCAAGGGTGATGCAAAGTCTGGAGGTGAAGTTTTATGAGAAGTGACTGAGGTCATTTGGTCTGTTCATCCTGGAGGAGAGGAGACTAAGGGGAAGACCTCATTGTGGTCTTCAACATCCTCACGAGGGGAAGCGGAGGGACAGGCACAGGTATAGATCTCACTCTTAAGACCAGTGACAGAGCTCAAGGAAATGGCATGAAGCTGAGTAAGGAGAGACTTAGGTTAGATATCAGGGAAAGGTTTTTCTCCCACTGAGTGGTTGAGCACTGAAACAGGATCCCCAGGGAGGTGGTCGCAGCACCAAGCTTGACAGAGAACAAGCAGGGCTTGCACAATGCTCTCAGGCACATGGTGTGATTCTTGGGGTGTCCTGTGCAGGGGCAGGAGTTGCACTCAGTGATATCCTGATGGGTCCCTTCCAACTGAGCGTGTTCTGTGCTTCTGTGATAAACATTAGTAGCTACACAGACAACAGCTTCAATTAAGCCCAGAAGTCTGAAAAAACAGCACAAGTATTGAATAGACAACAATACCTGCTGGATCTAACCTGTTGGATCATACCTGTTGTCCCTTAAGCTTCAGACCCATTCAGAGGTACGAGCACAAACCTCTCAGTAATTCCTGGTGAGGCACATGCTAAAATGGAGAAGCCCTTTAATCCTGATCAAACGTTCATTTCAGGACTGAAATACCCTGCCCTGAACACTGCTTTGGGTATTTCGAAGAGTTAGCAGGTCTGTATTAGCACCTTGTCCAGGTGAAAAGCTCATCAGAACTGTTCCTGCATGCTTCCACTACAGTTTTCAGGTGAAACAGATATTTTTTCAGTTTTACAGTTCTTACACTGTAAAGAAGGATTTCAGATTTGGTCGGTGGAATGGGAAGTTACAGCTCTGTCCTGTCAGGCTGTGGTCATTTGGAGAAACTATGGATTTCTGTTCTGACATCAGGAAAGACCTTGTTTGCAACTTAAGCTTTTGCATCATAATCCCCTCAGCAGAGATGATTGCTTTGAGACTCCATTGTCATGGAACAGAACATCATTATGTTATATGCTGTACAAATTTGAATCAAGGTCTTGCTTTCTGTTGGAATCAAGATCTGTTTTCTTTATTGAAGATGTTATGTATTTATGGCCAAACATCAAATTTTTCCATTATGATAAATTCCTAGTTAACAGACAAATTTTTTCAATTAGTCAACACAGTTATTTTAATCAAGGATTTTAACATTATCTCCTGTTTTTCAGAGGAAAGAAGATGTCTTTATGGTAGTGTATTACTCTCCTTTGATATTTATAAACATTCACATGTGTAGTTATGCATATTGCTTTTTATTCTCATGATTTTATCCTCTTGAGTAATGTCATTAAAATTCATGTAAATTTAATTACTCAGTTTTTACATTACTATTTAAGCTTATTTGCTCAGGAAGTGAAAATGGGGAAGAATCTGGAAATCCTGGGAGAAGCTTGACCTCTGTTACATCTTAAATGACTTTTCAGAAGTATACTGCAATATTTTTATTTAACTGTAGAGTTCTGTCTGTAATACAGTCTATCCTATTTCTTTCTTTGAATTCAGCTTAGCAAAGTTTCTAACATCTTTCTTTCCACAAAATTTGTTTATTTTATAGCACATCCATAGAGGTCTGTAGAGTACATTGAGGGAATTAGGAGAAAAGAGAGCAAAAAGACATTAAGGAAGCATAAAAAGACCAGGACAGTCAATGCATTGACAGGAAAAATTGGGCCATACTAAGTACAATGACAAGGATTTTTTTTTGTTGTTGCATTATACTGCTTTAGGCCAAGGAGTGTTTGTATTCACTTTCATTTCCAGTCACTGCTTTGCTTTCTGGACAGAAGATGCTACTTTTTTATATGCAAGCAGTTTAATTTGACACATAACTGGAATTCTTTCATAGTGAATATGTGAACTATTATATCCTGAATATGCAATTAATATGAAAAATGTCATCTTTTTTGTTATATTTCCTGCTAAAGGTACTTAACAGGCAAAATTGTTCCAACTCAGTTAAGTGCTATTTTATTACTAGGTCAAAGACTTTCTGCTTTTCAAGTCTTGCCCTCATGTAAAACATTCTGACTTGTTACACTATCTTTTTGCTTAAGTGACCACAGCAGAAAATCTCTTGCACTACTTCCCATTCCTGTGATGGGTTGATGCATGAACTAATCATACCACTTAAATAAATGTTGATCACTTCCAGACCAAACATGGCAGTATACCTAGTTAATAAAAGAAAAATGAGTGAAGTTCAGTAACAGTTCCTCAGTTGCCGTAGAAACCATTGCATACTTGACTGTGTTTGGGCCCCCATCCTTTGATATGCCAAGTGGCTGTGAATCCTTAATGTCCTGGTCACCTATAGAAACTGCAATCAAAATCAGGCAATAAGAACTTAAATGCTGTCTTGAAGACAGGCAGTTTCTACCTTAGCTTCATTTACTGGAATTATAGTAAACCTGGAACCTACTACAGTTTGATTCCTCTGAATGGGCTGTAGCAACTAAAAGGTGAGCTACCCACATGGAATTTTGGGCCCCAGTTCAGTGTGCCGAAATTAACTCACGTGGTGCGACCTTAAAGCATCAGATGTTTTCCCTTGCAATCGAATGCACTTTCTGAGTTGTAAGGAGCAAGCTTTTGCATCATGTTAGCCAGTTCAATATTGGTCTAACCTAAGAGAAAAAAGGCCACTCTCTTCCAGGAGAGCAAAACTGACAAAGCACTGCCTATACACCTAACCCTGCACAGCCAAAATCCCAGCTGACATAGTATTTTGAGTCATATGCTGACCTTACTGTGAAAGGGAGCTTCAATTAGATGTCTATTGTGTTTTCAAATACAGAAGAATGGCTTTGTGTTCAATGGATTACCCCACTGATTAAGACAGGGAAGCAGATGCTGCAGGGGTGTATAGAGGAAAGAATTTAACTTGTCCCATTTTATTTTAATTCAGAATCTATTCCATGTACCAGACCAATTAATACATAAACTAAAAGCCTGCCAGCATGCTCGGGCTGTGTGAATTTCCCAATAGACAGAGGTACTGGTACCTATGTGTAATGAAACCAGCACCTTCCATGTCCCAGAAAGCAGATAGAAAGGATGGGGGAGGGAGGAGAATCATGAAGGGAAGTCTTTTTATTTTCTTCTTTTCACGTGAAGGTTTATAATTAAAGGGGAAAGTAAATTAATTACATGAATATTAAAAGGTTACTCTTCTATTCTAACATTTGGTCACAAGTTGTCTAATGAAAAGGAATGCAGGCTGGAGGGCTGCCATGCCTTTGCTTCTTTCTGCAGAGGGCCACAGGCTGAAGCAGTGATTGTGCGTGACAGATTCTGGGAACAATGAGCCTGCGCACAGATCATCCAGATGGAGCATGCTTTTCTAAATTACACCAACAACAGGGTGGCCCACAGGCAAACAAAATAGTTAAACAATACATAATAAAGTTTTTATTTGGTATTTCCTGTGAGCCTCTGCCAGTTGCCAGGGAGTGTACTGTATTTTTCTTTTGCTGTATTAATTGTTGACCACAACTGGCAAAGACCCAAACTAGCAGGGACAGATAAGGGGGGGAAAATGGCATCTGGACACTAAAGCCTCAAGTGTACTGGGAAAAAAAAGCACAAAAAAATTACAGCATATATCTGGAATTTTCCAACTAACGATGTGCGGATGTGGTAGCGCTAGGGAAAAAGAGCCAAACTGAGCCTGCTTTGTTCACTAAGAGAGGCCCCCCTGTAACATTCCTTTTAGCTGTGCATATTTTGGCTTCAGTTCTGCAGTTTTAACTATATACTGTGTATGGAGCAGCTCAGTTGTTGCTTCATGAATCTAATGATTTTGTTACAAGAAGTAAACTACATCAATGCATATGCATTGTTATTGTTGTGAGGTGTTTGAACTGAAGCTGGGTTTTGAATGTTAAATCATAGGTGTTAAGTTTTCAGTGGGAAGAGGGATAAAATTTCATTAAATACAACCCATCACAGCAACAGCTGCAAGAAGGAGACCCTCAGTAGCAGTGAATGCTTCCTTTTTAAATTCATCAATGAAATCAGACCTTACAGTTATCTGCTTTGGGGAAAAGCCCACAGTATAGCTTGAAGACTTGGATAAAAACAGAAGGCTGCATAAACATGCTAGTTTGATACAATTTTTCTATTTTCTTTGTCTTTGTAAACAGTTAAGGTGTTGGCATCTTTTTAAGGAAGTTTTATATTCCTTATTTACTATATGCAGTGTCGTAAATCATTTTGCTCTACTGGTACTTAGCAGAGAAAAGAAACAAGAACAGATTGCAGGTATTAGGCCACCTCTCCAAAGAAGGTGCACGTTGGTGTGAGGGATGTTGGTATGTATAGAGAGAAGAACCAGCTGCACTAGGCAGTGACAGGGTTTGCAGCTGTAACAGGTTCAATTGATGAGAAATAAATTATTGGTGTGAACTTAAGTTGTCCTATATTTATACAGCATTTTTAGATGTACTTGGACCATCTTCCAGTGGCCCTTGGTACAAGTATTTACTCATTTTTTAGTAATAGTTGTGCTGTTCCATATGCATGGATGCCTTCTTCATATCCTTATAACCAACCATTGTGTATCCTATCACATGTGGAAGCAGATTCTTACTCTCTTTAAAGACCCTTCACACATTCTAGATGTCCCTAGTGGCATCTGTAAATGTAATTTATTCGCAATTAGGGATGTCAGTGGGAAACAAGCTGTCAAAGTGGTGTAAAAGCAGTAGATGAGGAAAGGGATCAGATCTATGGGAGAGATAAGTGCAGCTTGCTCCAGGATTGCTGGCAGGCATGAGACTCTCGTCCCCTAAGTCAGCAAAGTTCAAGAGCAGGCCCATGCTTAAAAACATAAATGTACTAATACCAAAATTATGTTCCAAATTACAGATTTGCCTTTTTTTCCTCATAAAAATCAAAAACCGTATATTTGCATGTAGTGAGCTGCTACTCTTTGCAAAATACTTAAAACCTCACAGGAAGTCAGATTAATTAGAATAGGCTTCATTTCTCATTAGTACACTGGTTCCTTCTCAGACAAGGACAACGAAAGTCTTTTAAACTTTGAAAAATAAGCTGATTTATAGATCACTTATTATGGGAGTGGTATGTAATCTACTTTGTACTTGCCTGAGATGTAATTGATTAAAATTAAACTTGTGCTTGACATATGAGATACAACACATAGACAGCATTCTTGTGTACAGCGTTTCCCATTCAAATGTTGTTCATCCCACATCCTACAGACAGGAACATCAAGATGGTTAAGAGAGGTCATCTCCAGTACTCTGCATTATTTTTCAGCCTGAAGATTACACCCCAGGCTTGTATTAAGAAATACTGTTAGTCTCTACATAAGTGATTTCAAGGCATGTTGCTAGACTAACACCTCAGTTCTTCAGAAGCTCTAGAAGCCTTTTTTTTTTGATTCTGGTAACACCTTTGCTGTAACTGAAAATCCATTCTTTTTTTCTGGTTGTTAGTTGTGCTGCTCATTTCTGTTTGTCTCCTGGATTGTGCGCATGGACTATTTTAGTCTTGTTCCTATTTCTTATCAAAGAAGTTTCATTTTCAGGTTTTCATGCAGTAGCCCAAAACAAAACAAAGTTTATCTCGTGTTTAAAGATGCTTCGTAAATAAAAAAGCTTAAGGACGGGTCATTTAGACCCATAATTTGTAAAAGCTTTATATTACAAAAACTGACTTGCTCTAAATTCAGCCTGAGTGTATCCTTCTAAAAAGAATAATACTGTTAGGTCTTGAAAACACTTAGTTTCTGATCCCAGGATCATTAATGATTTTAAACAGCAGTAACAAAACCTCAGATTAGCAGGAAAAAAAAATACTCCAAACTAAATATGTTCTTTGTTTGCTATCATCAAAAATTCTTTTCCTTCTAGGCTGCCATTTTACTTGAAAAAAACAGTATTTATTAGTAGTAATTGTATACTCTTCAGAAAACACAGAGTATTTCTGATTTTTTGTTTCCAAAACTACCTTTAAAAGTACTAACGATGAAAAACAAGCACAGATCTAAATATCAGTGATTTCAGTGTCTGCAGATATCTTCCTCTAACCGCTCAGAGTTTTCACTGAAATTGCTAGGAATTATGTGCATATTTGGAGTTAGGTTAGACTTCTTTGAGATGTCCAGTTGTGTTTTTTGACACAGACTAATAATATTAGCCTTTTCATGCAAAACATTCTTTGCCTCAGAAAAACAGCTGAGGTCCTACCAGCTTGTCCTGTTCCTCTTTAAGTTTTGAACCTTAGACAATGCAACAGCTTTAGAGGCTGTTGATCTGTGACAATCTCAGAGCTGCTGATACTTGGGCTTGGTGTCTCTGCAGCGGCTCTGGATTCTGGTGCTGCTTCTCTCTTCTCTTCAGCATCCATGGAGCCACACACAGAAGTATTGCCTGACCATATGAGGATGTTATTTACAGGACTTCCTCTAAAATTTCAAGGAGGGGGTAGGTGTTGGTGTCTATGTGGCTGTTAATACTGTGAATGTTTTCTGGAGGTGGGAAGCACTTTTGTTCCCTTTCAGGGAATATGTAGAGAATTTTTTGCATGCAATTATTGTTTCTGAGAACAGATCTTTGTGGGGAAAAGGCTCAGACAAGTTTCAAAGATGATGGGAAAACATATTCCAAAGTTAACTGGTAGTAAGGTTGTTTTCACAAGAGCACTTGACTCCCTCTCTGAGACCATTAAAGCACCTGAACTAGTGCTTGAATATTAGTTTCCATTAGATTTAGTCTCTATTTTCAAAGATAAGTATATATTGCAATAAGCATTTTAAAAGGCCTTTTTTGTAAGTCCATTTTATCTTTTTTTATAAGGACTCTTCCTGAACTGTTAGGAGCCATGAGTGATTTACAGAGCAGCAAAAGGGATGGGACACATGAAGAGATCTCCTAAATACTGTATTTTACATTGTCAGGCAGGAGAGAGGCAAAACCTTTTAAAGCAGTACCTCTCCTTTCCATACTGGGTGCTATGTCGTGTATCTTCACTGCACCAATGGCAGTTCAGTATGTCTTAAATTTTTTGTATCATTGCCTTTCCAAGGAGACCCCAAGAGTAGGTATTGCCACTACCAGCAAACAACGTTGCTGCTGACTGGCCAGAGAGAATTAAAACGTATTTCTATAAATTGGATTTTTCCTTCTGTCCTGGAGACTCATTACGCTCAGTGTTTGACACACCCCTGTGCCTGTAGATGGATGTGCCTTCCCTGAAGCTGAGAACATTCACTTTGTGTCATGCAGAACACAGCTAAGCCCAGTTGTGGACTATCAGAATTGCATCTTAGTGCCACACTCCAAAAGCAGATGCAGAGTAAACGTACTAGTCCACACTCCCTTAACCACTGCTGAATCCGAGTCTGTCATACAGATGCCTCAAAGTGGATTTGGGCTCTCAGGGAAAGCGTTTCCTCTCTAAGGCCTCTCTGCACACAGTGTTCAAGGAGTTAACAAGGGAGCTACTTTGAAAATCGAGGCAGAAGGTCATTGTCGGCAACAGCAAAGACTCCTACAGCCTGCCATGGAGAGCCTTTCACCCGTCATTTCCCACCCAGGGGATTGTAAACATTGGCTCGCAGCCATGGAGTCCTACAGAACTTCTCTTTACTTTCAGCATATACATTTATATGTCTTAATGGAAACTGAAGCACGGCAAGTTATTCCTGCGTGTCCAGAAGGAGAGAGGGAGCTTCTGTTCAAGTTAAAGAGATGGGAGAAAGAGCCATTACTCATGCTGGAATTTGAAAACATAGAGATACGCTTGTTTAGTGGTGCTTCACATGTAACATAGCTGCTGTTCTCAGGCAAACTTTCTCAACTCACAGGAATGTGTAGAATGCTGTCACTTAATCAGAATCCAGAAGAGGTCTTTTATCTGCCATTTGTTAGTAACTAGCAATATTGTTCTTATCTCATTGTCCTTTAGCCTGATGCAGTGCCCTCAGACTTGAGAACTTGTAACATGAAAGCACTCATTACCTTGAACATTCCTGTTTGTATTGTCTTAAGCTATTATCTCTTTAGCTTAAATAATTGATGCTTTGTATCAATTTTGAGAGTATTGAGTTATCTGTAGAAGTCTGATCTACATTATTTTCACAAATAAAACATTTTATATTTTTATAAGTCTGTGACCACTCTGGAGTAGAGTCATCAGTAATCTGGACTAATTCAGGTCTTCTTCATCCAACTAATACAATATGTTGTCTGGAATTAATTTTCCTTGGAATGTGGCTTCTTGAAAATAACATAAATTAATCACACAAGCTTTAAAGTTAAAGTTGGGAGATAAAGTCTACCAAGGCCTGGTATTGGACCAACTGTAACATTCTGGTTTTCTGCTAAATCTTCATACAGTTGTAACATTTATAAGTGGACAAAGTTTTTTGGCTTCTTTCAAAATCTTGGACTTCACTTTGTGCTGTGAATCCTAGCTTTGGCTACTGAGTAGTCTATCAAGTAACAATGGAGGTGTTGCTTCTTTCTCCACAGAATAAAGCAGAGTCTTCTCTTCTAGAATTTTTGTGAGTACCATCCATTAGAAGCAGAGACATGGAATACAATCTGTCTAGATGCAAAGTAGAATCCAGCCTGGTTAATGTAATTAATGCCTGCTTTTATTTTTATCCAGTGATGGTCTGATGTAAAATGCATACACATTCCAGAGCAATATCCAGAAACTCGGCTCCTTGCCCCTTCCAGCTGATTGTTTTTAAGCACTCAGCTGCTTTCAGACACAGTCTTGCCCCATGACTCATATACTCCTGGCAGAATAGTGACTTGGCTTCAGCAAAGGCAAGGAAAGAGCTGTCACCCAAAAATCCCCTAGCCTTGTGGTCAAAGAATGTTCTTAGGTGTAGGAGGTGCCATTCAAATCCCCTTTGGCTGAGTTTACACTTTGAGATTCACCGAATGGTATTTGCACAAGATGTTAGTATAGATGCAAACACATAGTGCTTCTACCACCACTCTTGGTTACAGGCTTCACCAGGTAGGACTCCACATGGACCTTTGTTGAAAACATCTGCTTACCCAGGGTATCTGTCTACCAAAAATGCACCACTCACAGTAGTGCTTTAGCTCAAATACATCTGCTTGTTTCTGCAGCACAGGTCTTTCTGATGTGTGTGACCATCTACTCGTAGCACCCACAGACACTTTCAGAGTAAGAGGAAGAATTTAATAACTAAAGATACCTACAAAGAACTTTAGAAAATCAGTGGATTGTGCCCAGCATTTTATTGATCTTAAGCTCACAAAGCTACTTAAACATGTGAGATTCAGACAGCCTGAAGACCCCTCTTACTGTTTTTGTCCTTTTTCTCCAGTCCTTGTTTTTGGCTGGAAATTACAGCAGGTCTTTGTCCTGGTGATGTTTACTTCAAGAGTGAACTAATTTCTAATGATCTGTGGTATGTTTAGGTATGTATGAATGCATACACCTGTGCATATATTGCATCTGTATATGGAAAGTTCAAATTCTCCTATTTTCTTTGTGTGTCTTTACAACTCTGTTTTCACATTTGTTTTTAGAAAGAAAGATGTTTCATGAGGGTTTTGTTTCCCAAATGTAATTTCAAGGAGTTCTTGAAAGGTATTTAATAGGTGTTTCACCTCTATGGTATAATTTACAATTTTGTTTACTTCATTTTAAAGCCATAGATTTATGTAAGGCCATAGTAAAATCTACTGCATTCGGTTTCAAATGTAGAACAGATTGCAGTGTTCAGAGTTGCTCAAATTCTATATGCCATAGGTGTAGGAAGGCCCAGCCCTGTGATGGTCATTGTGATGATAAGCCAGTTGAAGTCTGCACCTTGAGAAGTAGTGAGGGCAGGTGCATCCCAAGTGAAGGCTCTAGTGCAAAGAAGCTGACTTGTTTGCAAATCTGGGTTCTCTTTGAACTCTGCTGTAATAATATTGGAGCTTTTACTCTAAGCTATTGCTTCACATGACTATCGCTGACAGATATCAATCGCTCCACCAGCCTTTTATCTATGTACCATTCTTTCAGTGAAATTGGGGCTTTGCCTCCAGGCACAACGTTAGTTTCTTACTTTCATTCTCAACTGAATGGAAACAGTATCTTGTAGAATTTGTTTGCTTGCACTAAGTTTCTGCTGTCTGTACTCCCAAGCTGTCCACAGTAAAGCTTCTCACCTAGAGAACTGGCCCAGTTTAATCCATTCTTTATGGTTTCTCTGTGCATCTCCTCCTTTTGTTAAAGATGATTTGACAGAAGTGGGCCCAAGTTCTGTGGGAGAGAGATCTGTGGTGGCCTTCATGGTTTTGCTTCATTTAGGCTTTTTATGTTCAGGACTGGAGTCCAACACAGCACCCCAGGAAGTGGGAACAGTTTTTTTCTATTGACCAGACTCTGGTTTTCTGGTAGCAGTGGAAAGCTGGTCTTCATTATCGAGTCAAACTGTAAGTGGCAGGGCTCAGATTCTCTAGTGTGATGAACCCAAGAAAAGACCAGACAGTCACAAGGGCAGCTTTGGGGGATCTTGACATGGAGACGACCACAGTTTGGTCCTTGGCACAAGTCAGAGCTGCATGTTCTTCTGCTCCCAGGGACAGGGCAAAAGTGATGTGAGAGACTGTAAAAGAGGTGGGAATATCTGGTAATTGACAAAAGGAATATGCAGGGTTCTAGATGAGTTGGTTTTGTTGCCTAAAAACGTAGAGCAGAGCAAAGCAACTGAAACAAAGCCCAAGATCTGGTAGTAGAAGTTAGGACTGTTGCCTCAGCTGGCTAAAGCCTGCAGGTGACTGAGCAAATAGAAACAAGCCAAATTGCTGCAGCCAGAACAAGATCTGTATTGCAAGGCACAGTCTCAGGCTGCCACCTTTTAGGGTTTTTTAGGGTTTTTTAGATCTAGTTTCATTTGGAATTGTGGAAGGAATTGTCTTCTTCCTTACAGTAGGTGTTTGATTTGATCTGCATAAGAAGACAGTGATGTTTCTTTCTTTCTGCCTTTGTGGGGTTTTTTTAGTTCTGAGATAGATTATTAGAATTTTCTGTTTTGGTCTACAGATTTGATTATTGAGTCTTGAAGCATGATTGAACAATGGCTACTTGTGTTGAAAGTCTGTCACTCTCTGTGTTGTTAAGTATCTGTAAATACAGTGCAATCTGAGCACAAGCCTCATTGCATGCAAAACTGACCATTTCTGTAAAGAACTGAGCTGTGCCATGTTCCACAGAAGGCTGCACTGCAGCTCAGAGCATCATGGTTTCAATGGTTTTGAATACAAAAGACCTGGAAAGTCTGACTTTTGTGGAGTCTGGGTCAGGTAGGGTAATGCTGCTGATACTATTTTTGCTCCTTTCTTTTTGTATAAAGATGAAACACTTTTCACCTGAAGACTCAGGTAGTCTTTCAGAAATGTTCTCTATATCGTGTCTGTAGAGAATTCTATGAATTACTCTGCTTAGTAGAAATATTTTTCCTTGTATGAGTTTTGAGGTGAGGTCTAAATCACTGGTGGTTGAAATACTACCTTATGTTAAGAGCCAGTTTTGCTTTCTGGTAGCTGTCCCACACAGTTTTTAGTGCACAGAGACTTTTAAGGTAAAACCCACTGAATGTAGGTAAAGTGTCTTCAGCTACACACATGATGTGCAAACACGCACATTCACACTTCCTGACAACGGATGTACCTAGAAATGCTCTTCAGCAGCACTGTCACACTGGGTGATGTGATTCTTCTTAGAAATAAAAGACGGAAAATTCTGGTTAATTTTGTGTGTATAGAACATCTAAGAAATAAATGGCTTCTTTATTTGTCGTGTTATCTCATAGTAGATGCTAAACAATGTTTCTTTCAAAGCACAAATGATTTAACATCAAAAACAGGAGATCCCATTCTATAACAGCAACTTGATAGTGGGTGGTACATGTGATCAGGATTTATGTCTTCTATAAATAAATAATCTTTTGCATGATGATTTAACTCATGGAATGATAACAGCATTCATTCCACTTTTCATAAAGCAATTCATCAGGCTTGTGCCCAAAATAGAGACAAATGTGAATAAAGAGATAAAATTGGTATTACCATGTGCACTTCATGAGACCCATAGCACTAGAAAGGATTTGATGTTTTGTATGCTAAATCCTTTGTCAAGAAGTGCTTTTTAAAAGCCGACAGAGTAGTTTGATACACACTTACTTTAAAAGGGAAACTATTTTAATGTTTCTATAAACAGACAAACTATAATCATCATTATCTAAGAGAGAAACATTCTCTCCAGCCATACCTATCTCTGTGATGGAACTGAAAGCAGTTATGTAGTAGTGGAACAACCACTTCGTAAAAGAGAGATTAAACAAATACAATTGTTCAGATAGATATTATCCCTGGAAACTAAAGCATATCATATAATGTAGTGATTATTGTCTTCTCTATCACAGTTAGGAATAATAGGTCTTCAGAGACAGATTAAAGAGACTCCTAGGTTTGCTTTGTAAGTGCAGAATGCTTCGTGAATGCTCTAAGGATAGTGGTAGGAAAACACAGTGGGACAGTTGCCAGCAAGAAATGCAGACACACCCCTTTTCCAAACCAGAGATGACAAATACATCATTGTACAAAAGCTAAAATTTAGCACATGCTAAAATACCCTGTCTTGGCCTCATTACATCTGTGGGACAGGTGGGTTTTGAACATGTTCTCTGCCTGTGCTGGAATTGTTGTGTGTGATGCTTCAGGGTGGAACGAGGTATCATCTCTCCTCTTTTCCTCACCTTTTTTCTCCTTGCTCCTGCCTCCAGCACACCCCAGACTACCCCCTCCCTTATTTCCTGGGACTCAGACACACAAAAAGCATTACCCTATGTGGCATAGATGTGATCCACTGCCAAAGGTCTTTGGAGTGTTCCTGGGGGGCACGGAAGTTGAAGGGGAGGTGGAGAATATCATTGCTGGAGCAGAGCAGGGCATGGTGGTGGATCTGTTACACAAGAGGGCTGGAAAATGGGGCCACCTTGGGCTGTCAGGAGGACTCAGAGCAGCACACAGGACAAGTGTAGGGCCCATCCATGATCTTGCAGAAGTGCCATCATGTCACAACCTAGTGTCACCAGCCCTCTGGCTTGCCACTTCTGCCCTTCTAAGTCCTTGTTGTTGGTCCATACTCCAAACTGAAGGTGATGAAACATTATTAAACAAATTCTTTCTTTTCTTAAGCAGTTTTTAATATTACACCGACTTTGTTCTAAGCAATGTTACAGTCAGACCAGCAAGCCATTTTAGTATATTCAGTTCAAAAACTACATTTCTTCTTTTCAGTGTCTGTGGAGTCTTTTTAACTCTGTTTCTACCAAATGAGAGGGAGGTGGATTAAGCAGAGAAAGCCTCTCTCTGCAATGGGGATTGAAGCCAGGCTTCAATCAATATGTTGTCTGTAATTCTTTCCTCTCCAACTAATCTGTGGCAAACGTGTCAAGCTTAGTTATACAGCTGAGAAGAATTTTTTTACAAAGCTTCAAGTTGTTTTAGAGTCCCACACCTGAAGAACAAGCCATGAAGTAGCAGGTAGCTGGCAAGATTCCACTTTGAATCCTTGTGAACAGTTTGAGGCAAAAGATTTTTTGTGAAATTGGAAGACCATGAAGTGACACCGAAGAGCTTGACTCTGCATACTGCACCATATATTCTGTAGCTATATTCCCTCATTTTACTCAAAAAGAAAGACCAAAAATAAATGAAAAACAATCAAAAAGATGTCCTGAAGATCATGTGAAAGCCTTGTTAGTGAGAACTGAACAAAAAAACTGAGTTTAAGAACCACTCTAAGGAATATTAAAAAAAAATCTACAAGTAATCTTTCATGAGATTTAAATGCTTTAATTATAAGCCATCATCTAATGGTAAATATAATTAACAAAATCAGTACAAAAAGAGCACAGAAGAAACCACAATCACAAAAGCAAAATACTTGAAAGAAAAATTTTACTTGGATTCAAGGATGTTTCATATGAATTTAAGCATCCTGCTAATTTCTTTCGTGGCATGATTTCTATGAAAGCTAATATTTGAAAAGTTTTTACAGGCCTCCTCCAAGCAGCTTCAGAACTAATTAGAATAGAATTTGTCTCATCCAGCTTTGGATATCTTAAAGGAAGATGTCTACATGTGGGCCAGTCAGATGCTCCCCATGGATAGTAATCAAATGTGGTGTATGTTCATCTGACCTGTGCAACACATTTAGGATGAAGTAAGACCAGTTGCTGGGTGAGATGAGCAGTAGGCCATGCCTCCCACGCCATCACTCTTGTGGAGCCACCTCTGAATCAGAGGAGATGAGGGAAGCATAGCAAAATGCCTTCTTTCTGGAGTGAAAGGAAGACCCCGGGCCACAGCGTGACTCACTGGCTGGTAGATTAAACAGTGCCAGAAAACATTCGTGGGTACTGGAGCTCAATTGTCTATACTGTTAAATTATTAGAATGGTTCCTGGCAGGAGTTATTCCAACCAGCCCTTCCCCAGACAGTTCCTAGGCGCTGGCAGTTAAGCATGGACCAAAGACGATTCCCAATAAGCAGTTTACATGCGGTCACCTTTTTTGGGAGGCTGAGAATTTAATAATATGGACATAGGCCACTCTGTACTTTTTGGTCTCAGTGCCAAAGGAACATTTCCTGTCCATTTAATTTCCTAGCACAGACATAGCTGCTGTGTTACAGTCTGATCCCTGCTTTGTTCGTGTAGCTGTGCGACTGGGCATTGGTCTGTACTTAAAGTCTGTGGCAAACTGAAATGTAGTGTTTTGTCTGTGTTACTCAACCCCATCCCTAAACCACTGTTTGTCTTTTTCGAACTGAATGCTATTCAGACAGCAGCTATGTTTGGAAAGGGCTGTATATTGTGCAGATCCATTTAAATTAAGCAGTTATGAAAAAATGAAAATCTGTTCTGTAGAGTAAGTGGAAATTATATGAGACTGACACAATGCCTAGATCTTCTGTTCATGTTGCCAGTGAGTAGACACTTCCCACTAATTTGATTTTTCATCACAAACTGGTACCATGAAGTGAAGGATTGAAATTCCTTGGGCTAGAGGGTGCTGGGATAGTCACATCTGTCAGGTGTAGTAAGGCAGAAAGCTTTATTTCAAAATGAAGTTCTCTTTCTTCATCTGACTAAATGCAGCTCTCCTCCTGCTTCTCACTGAGCACATTTCCTTATATAGAGGGTCAGACACAGCCTCAGCAGACTTTTGAAGATGTTCTTTTCTTTTCTACTGCCTCTCAGATACACGTCATTTCTTTTCATCTGGAAATGCTGCCTAAATCTATTAACTTTTAAATAGTTAGAAGTAGTGATCTGCAGCTACTCATACCCTTCTTACCTGATACCATCCAGTCTTATCTGGATAGTAGAAACATAGAATGTGCACTGGAAAAGGAACTTTGTTACATCTTTATGTACCTACTTCTTCCAGTGTATGAATATTCTCAATCTTTTCATATGTGGCTTGATCTATTAAATACAAATGTTACAGGGTATCTTCAGGACAGGCAGAGTGGGCTAAGAAGCTACAGGGGGGAAAAGGAGCTAATTTTGCCCAGGAGCATTTGGAGGCAGTTGGAAGAAGAGAGGTCAGGGTTGGAAATTTGAGGGAACTTGGAGATAGGAAGAAGCTGAAGGGGAATGTGAGGGAAGGCAGAGCACATGGGATGTAGCAGGGCAGCAGGCTGTGTCTGTCCAGGTGTTTGCACAGGAGCAGCAGGGAATTAGGCATGTTTGCTAATGCTGTCAGGAGACCACTGATGTGCATGACAGGAAGGCAGAGGTAGGCAGGGGAAAGAAGCCAGGAGGTCATGGGGACATCTGGGAGAAACCTGATGGATATAAGAGAGGAGCTGAACAGACCAGCCAGGGTAAGGAGAAGGAAAGAGGAGGCAGTGGAGAGGAGTTGCTTAGGTGAGAGGACTAAAATGCAACATGGTCACTAAAGTCTACGACCTCCAAAGTATTTTGGAGTCTTCCTCAATTTAAGAACTCTGTCAGCACATGAACATGAACCATTTTCCTACAGAGCAATCATGCATTTCATATGTGTCAGATTTTCAGGAGAGACAGAATTTAAGTGAGATGTACTGATGCAGCTGCTTGCTTTTTTCATCCTAAAAGCGGGACTTCATCAAACAGCTCTGTTAAGTGCACAGTCACTCAGGGAGACCCTGTTTCCCTGCTGGTGTGGCTTACCTAAGCGAAGCATTTTTTCACTCAGAACTAAGCTGAAGAGGAAGTGATGGCCTGCTTTTTCAGCCTCACCATATCCTGTGTTCAGAATAATTTTCATTTCTACTTCTCTACAAATGTTAATGGAATGTCCACAAATATTTTCTTGGTTTCTATGGTAAGAGAGAGTTTGAAACTGTCAAAACCACCGTGTCATATACATCATCCTGTGCTTTTCAGGAGAAGACCCTGACCACAAAAGGAGTCATCTGTGGCATTACTTGTGTGCAAACTGACGTTTAGTACATTCTGATCCCTTTCAGGTTCACCTTTTGAAACACAGACTTATATGTTACCAAACATAAAGGTTACTTCATCACTTTTATAATGACACATTAATGACAGAGCATATCAAAGCAGTTCAACACAGATTCTGTCCTCTCTGACTGTAATGCAATTAGGCATTAGCTGAAATTTAACTGTTAGTCTTTTGGAAATCCTTTATTTTACAGATTTAACTTTCAAATTACTCGAGTAATATTTCCCAGTCCCCTGTGTATGCATGCAAGGAGCATAGCAGGGTGCAAATGGTTGGGGAACTGTGCCAGTAAGGGGTCACATGGGAGAAGCAGCCACCGTGCTGCACACTTCCACAGCCATCTAAAAACAGCACTGTTCCCCTGAGCAAGCACGGACACGGGCATGAGCTGTGATGCATCTCTCAGGAAAGGAGCAGCTGTCCTGTGCCACACTTGTCTGGAAAGGACTTCAGTTTGGGGCATATGGTCTACAACCATGCATCCCCCAGTTCTTTGCATATGAGTGTGCAGAGCCCTAATGTTGCAGGGTTTGTGGGATAGGGGAAAATAAATCATCCTTATGTTCTGTGTGAGAACAGCCATGTGGATCTCAATCCAGGAATCATGAGGCTTGGTAGTATTCCCACAGATCAGAGATCACACAGCTCTTCTGCTACTACACCCCAGCCATTCACAAACAGTAATGGGTTGAAATTAATGTATCTAATTTCTCAAAGCAATATTACTTCAGTAATCTTTTCCACAAATGTGCTGTGATAATAAAAGCGTGGTTGAGTTTGAGAGATATATCTGCATTAGGAAAAATAACATGTTTTAGGGAGAATTCTATCTGATTCAGACAGGGCAGCTCCAGGGAATCCCTGACCTACAGTTATATTTGTCTTCTTTCCTTGGAGTGAATCTCTGAAGAAACTTCTCTGGTTTTTATAGGGAGAAGAAGTGTTTCATAAAAGCTGGTATGGTAGCAAGTCAGGAACAAGACAAATGGAGCTAAGTAATGCCCAACTTCCACAAAAGGGGAATCTGTTTCTGTGAATAGGTATCTGGAAGTGTAGCTTGCCAGTGCAGTACTTTGTACTGTGTTATTGAACTATTTCATAGGCAAAGTGTTTAAAAGAACTGTTAGCAAATACAACCACTCTTGCAAATATCCATGAACCTCTCTTCAGTAGCCATTCAGTGGTTCCAAAGGCTGTCAGGGCATGTAATGATAGTAACAAATGTTGTAATTACTTTTGTTTCATCAGACTTTGACTAGCAAATTTGGCTGATTTCTTCCATTGTTGTTTTTCTTTGAAGACAATTACATTGTTATCATAAAAAAAAAAAAAAAAAAAAAAAAAAAACACCACTAGTCTTACACATTTCTTTGTGTTGGCCTTGAAATTCTGAACTCACTGTCCTAGTTAACATAATTTATAAAGTTGTTTTCAGTCTTAAAATTTTCTTTGTTTTGATCCTTTTTTTTTTTTTCAGAGTTTTGGTTTGGTTCGTGTTCCTCCTGCATGTTACATTTCCCACCTTCATGTTTGTTGAAGGAAAAACTAATAATTGTTGAGACCTTCCTAGGCCCAATATTAATTGTCAGAGGTTTAAATTATAGCACAGAGTAAGAAAATAATGGCACTTAGCTGATGGTCATGTGTTGTTATGACTGGATTATAACTGTATTCAGGAGCAGAATACTCCTGTGGCTCTGAGATTATATTCTAGAAAGATAGTAACTCACACAGGACTCTGCAGCAGCTCATTGTGTTCTTTTGCAAATATCCTGAAGATACGGTCAGCCTCATCAGTATTTGGTCTACTTGTGGGATACAAAAGGATAAATATAAACTCTCCCATGTCTTTGGGTCCAGTGAGCAGGACTTTCCAAAGTACACTGATGGAGCAGTGCCAGTAAAATTCCCACTGGGTCTCTACAACATGTTGTGACATAACCACCAGCACAAGAACAGCCTGAAAACAGGCACTTTACGTGGCATATGTCCATGGGAAGGAGTGGGTCGTTTGAATATACTGGGTGAGAGAAGTTACTGCTGGTCTGACCAGAAGCACGTGGGCAGAGACAGTCACACAGCTGTAAAGGTCAGGAATCTACCAGGAATCCTTGTGCTGTGTTGCTTAGTTAAAAACTGACAGTTCAGGGTTCCTTTGTGTGCAAGGAAACCACAGTAGACAGCAATAATACCTTTGGTAAGGAGAAGCTTTGAGAAGGGTTTGACTTAATCTGCATCCAACTGTTTTTAAAAAGTTGCAATTTCTTCAGTTTCTTCAGAGAGGACTTTTGAGACAGATCAGACATGTTTACCCTAATTGGCCCATGCACTTGAATTAACCCCATTTCTTTTATAGAAAACAGTACATAAAACCATAAAGGGCCGGGAACAGACATGCTGCAGGTTCTCATTTGTCCTATGGATAAACCCATAGCATTCCCTGGCTTCTTTGTTTCCCCTTTGGCTCCTGTGACTCCATCCACAAAAGTTAAGAAAACAAGGCCTTGTTCAATTGACTAACATTTGCCCTATGGAGTGTCCAGGTCTCCACTGGAAAGTGTTTGGGGTCTGTAAGCTGCAAAAGCTTCAAAGAGTTGCTGGTAGTGTGGTGCAGTGTGGTACTGTAATTGTCACACCAGTGCTGTGCTCTGAAACTATAGATTGGTTGTGCCCTGAATTGCAATGTTCTTTACAAGAAATGGTCTCACTTTCTGAGTCATCACCACTACAGCTATGGATACTGAGATTTTCCATACAGAACAAACTTTTCTGTGTGCTGGCTGAACCACTTGGCCCTAATATGTGAGTTTTCACAATATAGATTGGAGTGGAAGCTGTACATACAACACTTAGGAGGTTGTAATTCTTCAGCTAAGTGCTCTCTTTTCTGTTCCTTTTTGTTTTGCAGGTTGTTACTTTGTGGTATAGAGCTCCTGAAGTCTTGCTTCAGTCCAGTTATGCAACAGCAGTTGATCTTTGGAGTGTTGGCTGCATATTTGCAGAAATGTTCCGTCGAAAGTAAGAAATGCAGTTTTATTTTCTTCATGCTTTTCATTTAAAAAAATGTGCAATAATGCCTGTTACAATACACCAAATTACATTTGTATTGGAAAGGCCTGATAAGATATTTTATTTACAGTGCAAAATGTAAATGCCCATTGCAAATTTGTACTTGTTGCTATCTTGGAGTCTCTTTTGATGGGAGTCTGCCTCACCTCGTGGTAAAGCTTGCATGAGCATTGTTGTATTATGGTTGAATCTGAATCCAAATGCAGATAAAACGGGGTGAGGGAGGCTGTTGATCAATTTGAGTAAAGCTGGATTTTGGAAAGGATTTACCCTGAGGAGGACAGGGCACTGTGGTCAGCAGTCTTCTTCCTCTGCAGTTTGTGCATTGAATCATCAGGTGTTTGCTTGCAGTCTACTCTTGGGATATTTGAGATCTAAGAAGTCACTGTAAAGTTGTTTTCTAGAAGTAAGGAAACAGAGGTAGGATGTTTTAAGAATAAGTTATGTAGCCTGAGGGTAGGGTAACAGATGTTAAACGTAGTCAAGCCCCCTCCACCCCCCAGATAAATGGTGCTTTTTAAGCTGATTCTGTGAAATCAGAACTATCTCACTACAAAATATTACAGCTGGATGCAGGTAAGCTGTGAATGCAAGATTTCCTCTTGAGTACTGGTCTTTGCCTGTGGAAAGACACTGATGTGGAGGTTGTACCATGTAGGGTGTGGAGAGGAACAAACCTGCAAGAATTTTTAACGGGGTAAATCTGTCTTGATACTAACTCAATCCCATGCATTTTGGTTGAGCTAAAGGCAAAACATGGGTGCTGTCATCCCCTGGGTGATCTCCTTGTAAAAACTGTATAGCATTTTGTAACACCCATGGTGAAGCCAAAGGATATACAGAAAGAAAATGTGAAAGAAAAGTATATACTGGGTCACCTAAAACCCCAAATCAATTTACAAGGAGATGCAATACTGTAAGGGCTTTGAGAAACAACTGTGTAATTTATACAGTAAGTTCAAATACTAATTGAAGTCTTGCAAAATAACTTTGGGATTTTACTCCTTATTAATGTTATATGGAAAAATCATTTTTCTTGGGCTTCTTGCCTGGGCAAATGGCCTGGTTAGAGTTATCCTCCACCCTCTCTGTCTCTGACTCAGAAATGAGGTCAGAAAATGAGAGAAAAAAAATGAATGAGGATTTTAGGACTATCACTTAAACTCTCTGTTGCAAACTTTTAACAATTCAGTCTTAGCCCATACTCACAGTGCATTAAGCTGCTGATAGTTTTTCTGATACAAATAGCAGAGTCAACAATTTCATTTTATCATTTGTAATAAGAGTGATACAGGCCAAAAAATGAATGCAGAACTTTATTACATGCTCAAAACTTTTCTTTTCTTCTCATTTAATTGGAAGCATTTTGACAGATAAGAAATACTGCCATATACAAGCTCCACCAATTTAATTTTTTCTTGTAATGGTGTATGAGCTTTTTTGAATCTCCAAATCCACACAGTAAATTAAATTTTCTACTTATATACAAATGCAAATATTGCATTAGTATTACAAAATCAGTATATTTTTCTTATATAAATGAGATGTGATTTGAACCAGAGTTCGATAAAACCAGGACTTCTATTTTTCTTGCCAAATGTAGGGTCAGTCTGACATTCTCAGTCTTATATCTGGGAGACTGTCAAAAACTGTAGAGGTGAGGAATCTGCCAAGTCTGTATGTACTATGTTCTTTCATTGCAAACAATATGACTACTGCATGCTTCAGTGTACAAGCATGATCTGGAAGACTGTTCTCAAGGCTCTTTTCCATAAAGCTACAGCAAACAGTACTGGATGCTGTCTCCGTGGGTTAACATTGCAATACTCTCTGCATGATCTGTGTTGTCTTTTGGATTCTTCTGATGGATTGCAAAAGACAGTCCATGTTACTGTGACCTTGGTAGTAATAAAATGTAAAATTTTGCAAACTCCATGGATGATATCCCAAAGACTGAATAAATGCAATAGCAGTTTTGCTGGGAAATGGTAGTGCCCTTGGGTAATCACCAATTTATATTTCCACTGGTGTTGATAGGATAAGAGTATGAGAATGCAGCTAAAACTTGAGTGGTAGACATGGGCTTGATATTAAAACAACCTTTTCATTTTGCTGTCCTACTGGGTACTTTTTGCCTTCTTTTCCTACTCTCTTTTGCTTTCTCTTTTCAAGATCTGAAAGGTCTGTCATTTTTAAGAAACATACTGAGGCTCCTGGGCATTTTCATATCCCAGGGACTTCACAGGAATGGGTTTCAAAATAAAACACTACACAGCATCACAAAACATACCACAATCCTGTTTGTGTCAAGGAGACATTGGACAGTTTGAGTTTGCTTGAATAGTTTTGTAGGCTGTCACAAACATAGTGAGGGTGCTTTAAGTCTCTATAAGCATAGGAGAAAAGTGAGCTCTGTATGAATGGTCTAGTCTGTATGTTACAGGTCACTGTCTTTTAAGTGGATGGCACCTCAGTTTAAATCACTCTTAATCTAAAACAGTTTAAGGCAAATGCAAACCACATATTTGTTTAAGAAGTAGACCTGAAATGCACAGAACTGTATAAAGGACTTAGACACAAAAAATTAAATAAATACATCTCTGTCTAGACATGCCTAGAGTAAATTTGAACATTTCTCTCATCTTGGCTGATTCAGCTAAACAAATGACACTTTTCACCTCTTCCTCCCACAATCTGAGGTTTGTATAAAGTCACAGCTGTTTTAAAACTCCACATTTTAATTTGGTACGGATTTATAGGCTTCTGCAGAGATGAATACATAGAGTTTGTATCCTAAAATCCCTCAATTGGATTCCTAAGGATCCTATTCTATTCAGCAATAAACTGCTCAATAGTCAGGTGCATGTGTTATGTACACAGAAACTATTCTGGTTTGTGTGTCTTCTCTGTCCATGTGCGCTGCTGATGACAGCACCCCCAAAATATAAAGCATTACTTGAAAAATTCCTTGTATGACAGCTCCAGTTTTTAAGTTTCCTGTCTAATTAAACAGTTTGCAGTGACTTCTAGACATTTGGATGGAATGTCATTATCTAACAGAAGTGTAAACATATTTGTCATAGTACCTGTTTTCTTTGTGATTTAAAAGCTCTGGTGCATTGATAGTAAAAACCAGTGGGGAAAATTGTAAAGTATGCTATGGTTTGCTACATATCAGAGAGTCCTTCAGAGATACAGCTGGCAGAACTGACAGGGGCCTGAGGGCATGGGGACATCCTTTGGCTTTTTTTTAATGTTTAGATAAAGATTTTAATTACTTACAAAAAAGTAACACTTTGAGGCTGAGCATTTTCCAGGCCAGTAGGAAAGGGCTTTGTATCTTCTACTCAGTGAACGCCTCATTAAAGAGAAAGGCTAAAATGGAAGTTGCATCCACTTCTGTCTGGATACATAAAACTCTTCCAGCTGGCTCAGGGAGTGTAGGTGGCTCCTAAGCAGGACGCCATGACCTGTGTTTTAGGGAAGAAAAGGCTGTGTGTCTTCTTGCTTCAGTTAGGTAATATTTAATCCAGGTGAATGAGGGTGAAAGGGGAAGAAGACTGGAATCCCAGATTCAGAGCTAGGTGAAGTGCTCTATAAAAGAAAACTCGGTCACCAATCTTGGATTCTCTTCTGAGTAGTTAGTCATGAAAAAAAATGTCAGAATGTTTTGGTGCTTCGTTCCTGGTGCATCTATACATGCCCAGTTTTCAAAATCCCTCTCCTATATGATTTCAGTCCTGCACAGACTAAGTGGTTGGTAGGTGTGCGTGTGGGAGTCAGGAGTCAGGCTATGTAACAATTCCAGCTAGGCACATTTAACTATAATATTAAACAAGCAGCTGAGTTTGTCTTCCTTTGGAGTAAATGCACAGCTAAAAATCATCAGTTTTTGTAGCCTCTGTTCTATTCACAGCCCAGTCAAACAGAAAAAGTCATACGCTAGAGGGTGGGCAGTGTTGTGCCTGCATGTTTACAGGCACCAATTCAAACCTAAAACTGGAAAGACAGTCCTCTCCCAAAACCCTTTTCCACCTCTCTAAACCAAAAGCAAAACAGTATTATCTCAGTGCAACAAACTTCATATATCCAGGAGGAAAATTAATTCCAGTCACATGGGTTTCTTACTAAGACTGTTCATGAACCAGCTCCATGGTGTTCTAATCAGCCTGCTGTTGGTAAAATCATCAGCCCCAGAAATTCATAAGCTGCAAAATTGGCACAAATATTATGAGGTTATTATTTAGTCATTTTTAAGTATTAAATCATGTTTTTAGCAGTTGTCTCATTTTTCAGCCTACTCAGTCAACTCCTAATATATGTGAGACAGTTATTGCTTTACGAACTGTGCTTGAAAATTATAACAGCAGATAAGAGATGTGTGACTCTACTAAAATACCTATGGTGGGCCAGGTTCCCTGGTGGACACAAACAGCAGACACAGGGAAACAAGCCACTGGCATATAAGTCATCTTTCAGTGGTATAAATGTGTCCAATTAGAGAAGTTAAATTCTTGTGTGTAGAAAAGACGTGAGCCTGGGACTTTGTTGTTCCAGATAATGTATACAGATGTGATAAAATCAAAACTCAGAGCCATGTCTGGTGACATGAACACTGGATTTGGGACCTGCATGCTGCCTAGAATCATAAAACATCAGGTTTAAAAAAACTAGCAGATTGCATACTCGTTCTTAGCTACAACATATTAGGGTATTGACTAATTGTGGATCACCTGAAGCACTAAAATGTAGTAAATCTTTATTCCCCTTTCCAAACAAGCCATAGGTTATTAGTACAGTTTGAAGTGCAGTCATCAGATCCATTGCGTGTATTTTCCTGTGTCAGCTATAGAACTGGGTGGTAGAATGGGTCTGTGGAAGGAGACCATGAGAAAAGAGCGGCCAGCAGCACTGGGGAAGTGACTTTCCCTCTGGACTCAGCACTGGTGAAGTCACACCTTGAGTGCTGTGGTCAGTTCTGGTTCCCTCACTTCAAAAAGGACATTGAGGTGCTGGAGGGTGTCCAGAGAAGGGAATTGGAGCTGGTGAAGAGTCTAGAAAACATGTCCCATGAGAAGAAGCTGAGGGAACTGGGACTGTTTAATCTGGAGAAAAGGAGATTCAGGGGGGGACCTCATTGCTCTCTATAACTGCCTGAAAGGAGGTTGTAGTGAGGTGGGGGTCAGTCTCTTCTGCCATGTCTCAGTTTGAAAGGATGAGAGGAATGGCCTTAGGCTGAGCCAGAGAAGGTTCAGATTAGGTATTAGGAAAAAAAAATGAGTGTTAAGAGTGATCAGGCATTGGAATAAGTTGTCCAGGGAGATTGTGGAGTTACTGTCTCTGGAAGTGTTCAAGACATGGATGTGGCTCTTGAGGCTATGGCTTAGTAGTGATTATGGAGGGGCTGGATTGATGGTTGGAGTGGATGATCTTTAGGTCTCCTCCAACCCTGATGTTTCTGTGATTCTGAGAAGGGAGACCCACTCAGGATGTGCCCCTCACTTCTACCTCTACCCGACTGGTGAGCAAAGGAAGAGCAGTCAGCTCTGCAGCTGAAAGTTCAGTTAATGCTTTGTGGGATGAAGATGCTCAAGTGATTGCAGAAAGAAATAGCCAAGTGTAACAGGAACACCTTTTTTTAAGCTGTCTCCAAAACCTGAAGCTAGATAGGGAAGTTTGAACTTCTGCCACTGAGTAAAAACAGTAACACTTTTGCTGGATCAGACAGTAAAGTCTTGACTTCACTGAAATAAAATTAAGCTGAGTTCAGAGGGGTTGTAACCTCTTCAGAAACAAGTCAGTGTGACAGGGTGGCGCAAAGAGTGGCAAAGCTATTTTCTGTTAATGTGTACAGTACAGCACTTGAAGCAGTCGCTGTAAAGGACAGTGCTGCAAACTGGCAAGGAAGGGAGAGGCTGTTGCATAGTGGTGTCCCAGCTTCCATGCCTTGCACGTCTTTCAGTGATGCTGTACAAGCTTTCAGCTGTCTCATCTGTGACATAAACCCAGGACTGTGGGACTTTTGTGTAAAATAAGGGTTGCAATGTATGTGGGAGCTATGAAGAACTGTCAGCTGAGAGCTGGGGCTGAGGGTGGAATTCACAGTCTCTCTTCTGGGTTTCATGAGGCTGCATAGCACAGGAAAAAGAGTGTGTAAGTTAAATTTGCATGAATTTAAGCTACTCTGGAAGTATGACTATTGTCATCTGTCTGCTAAAATACCACACATGCACACACACACACACACACACACAACAAGATAGCTTCAAAGGAAGTCAGGCCATGAGTATCTGAGCTACTGTATGCATGTCCTTACCCAGAGAAGGAGGTGCAACTCCCATTTGTTACTAGAGGCAACAAAGTGATAACTTGTAACAGAGCGTTGAACAGGACAGGCTTTTCTCTCTGAAGAGATCTGCAGTCCAGTTCTTCGTTGAGCCTGTCCTAACTAGCATCAGTTTCATCATGTACTCATTTGGTCTGAATTAGCTGCTCCTGTAGCTGCTATCTCTCACAGATACAGGCTTTTAAGGTTACACTTTCAAAAAAAAAGTAGGTATAGATCTGGCAATGTGTGTTCAGCAGAGAGCCACAGGTTCTCAGTGGTCTAAGTGTGTTCTTCATCTGGAGACTGAAGAGGACAGTGGACTTTGGGGGAAATTGTTCACAGAAATACTGCTATTGCAGAGAATTGCTTGGAAATTTAAAAGTTCTATGTCCTCTTCTCCTGACATATCCTGGGTTAGTCATTCCTTATGATGAGGGGCTTTGCTGTTGAATGGTCTTGAGGAATAATCAGTCTGTAACTTTGCAAATGCATATCTGACAGGGTGGTTTGTTTATGTGTGCTAAATGACCGTCACTACAAACAAAGTATGTCATTACTTAAATTTTTATTTCCATTAATATTATTCAATTAGCCAAGCCATTGGGAGCACAGAAACATTTGTTTGAAGCCTGTAATCAACAGTAAAGTATCATATACTGAAACATTATCAGCAAATACGTTGCAATTGAATATAGAGCTTGTTTTTCTAAGTATAGGACGTATTCCTTCCACAGCCCAAGTGCATCAGTGATGTGGCTGCAGATACTTGGGTTTGGACGGGGTCAGAACAGAGAGACTACATATTCATGTAAACCACCATAAACAGAACTGTCTCAAACTGAAATCCATGGATAAACTTAGCCTGATTTCTATAGCAAAGGATTATATTCCTTGTCTTTTTAAAATTTAGTTTATTTGCACACCATTGTGAATTGTCAACAGACTGGGTTTTTAACTTCTTGCTGTATGTATGGATATTGCAGATGAAATCCTGGACATACTGAACGTGAGAAAGAATGACAACTGTGATTGATAGTAGTGAAGACTTCAGTTTTACTTTACCTTTCTGCATATACAAGAAAAGTACCATGAACGCAGTCTGAAAAGAGGCTCTGAAGATAATGAGGAGCATCTAAAATATAAATACTGCCATGCAACAAATTGTGAGGCATATTTCTATAGCGCAGTCTCATTTCAGATTCATTTTAATTCCTTGTCAGTTATTTTCCTGTGCTTCAGCATATCTGATCATTTAGTCCTCACTGTTTTAAGTGGGCATGCTAGCTATGCAGCAGTAGGAATATTTGGCTTTGCCTACTAGATCCTGTATTTCTCCATATGGAAAATTTCTACTTATTTTCAGTTCTTAGCTTAACTTTTCCTTCTCATGCTGTGGTCTCTTATTTTTAGCATATTTCTGAAATGTCTTTTAAAAGCAGAGTAAAGATCTGTAATATATTTCCAGTCTTCTTTAGGTTGGAAAGAAGAGAGAACTAGAGACAGCAGCAGAGGAATCTGTTAACAAAAGAAAAAATAGGATGTATAACTGGATGTTGGGAGGGAAAGTATAACAAAACTAAGACTGTAGGGACATGGCAAAATGCAACTGAGTAAGTACAGCTATGAATGCTGCTTATAAGTTAGGTTTTCCATATAAACTGCCTAACATTTTAAGTGTGGTTTAAGAGAGAACTGTTCTCTTTATCATGCAGCAATTTAAACACAGACTTTGCAATCACATTATCTGGTGTTTTCCAGTGAACCTGAAACCAGGATATCTACTGGACCAAGAGCTCCAAAGTGTAATCATTCACTTGTGTGCTTGCTTACAGTTAGATCTTGGTAGCACAAAGAACTAAAATAACAACCTTTTTTTTTCTGTTTTGTCTTTTGTTTTAAGAAGCAGTGGTGGATGTTGCAGCTTAGAACTGTAAAAGCTACACAGCTTAATTTGCAACCTTTGAACCAAAGTACTGTATGGTTCTGGCCTGAGTTTCTTTTGCCATTTTTGGAAATTATCTTGTTTTGTTACAAGAATGATTTAAGTTGCAAGTGCCATAAAAGTTCACCAAAGTCCAGACCAACTGTACGGGGAGAAGGTTTGTTCCTGAGAAAGATCTTGTCAGCATTTAAAATTCTGTGCTTTGCGCTTTTCATCCTTTATTCTTCTGCCCTTCATGTGCATAGGGGTGTGTGGGAGGCTGGTCGAATTTCCAAACTAGACCTAATAAAATAAGTTTTTTTCTTCCTCCCCAGATAAGTGGCCAGCCTATTACAAAAAAAAAAATTCAAGTATTTTTAAAGTTGAATGGACACAAGCCACAGTTTAGTGTAGTGATCTTAGTGATCTGATGGAACAACGATGACATTCTGCTTCACACTTAAGGAAACTTAACATAAAAGGATGCAGAAGACTGCACTTGTTCTTGTTATTCCAGTGCGTTGGATAATGAGGATTGTTGTCTGTTTAACCTGATCTCCAAGGCATAACTTCCATTTGCTTTAGGCAAAGGACAAACACACCTTAATGGAGACAAGGGCAAACAGAATAATGCCATAATTATCCAGCATGAAATAAATATGTTTCCAAGACAGCATCACCTCATTAAAAGTAAAATACCATGTTGCCATGTTGTTTTTTAGCTCACATTTTCCCTCAAGCCTTTTCTAGTTCCTATCAGTTTGTCTGCAGTTGGGGTGATTGATAGCCGTTAGTCAAATCCAGTAACTGTATCAGTTTGTGGTTAGAGATGAGTGGTAAGTGCCAGGCCATTCACTTGTGGTTTTCCTTCTAGCTTCCAGCTGTGCCAGACTTTCAGTCAGAGGAATAGATCTGTTGGTAAGGCAAACCGTTGATAAACCATAGAAACCAAAAACTGCCACTACCCCTCTGACAAAAAACCAGAAGGGAACCTTGAACAGTGGTACAAAGCCCCACAGAAATGGTGTTAGCTGACCAAGTTTAATTTGACTGTTAGGTTCAGGTGTGGGGTCATGTCAGGCCAGGCAGTGGCCAAGGGACCGGGGCTGGGTGGCTCTGGGCTGGCAGCCAGTGGCTGCACACTGTGGCTCAAGCCCACATGAGACCTGACAAGAGAGGTCTCCTCCTGGAAAGCCTCCTGTAGCTTCTTCATTGCAAGTGGCACAACATTAGTCTGAAATGTCCCTGAGCACATAGTCCTTAAAACATATGCATTCCTTAGAGGTGCAGTATTCCAGTCTGTGACAATCTGAATTAGTTTGGCCAGAGGTCAGAGGAAATGACCTCGTGGTTAAGACCACAACATGTCAGTCACAATGTAGGTATTTGTAAATCCTTGTTATTAACATTATAGCATTTGTAATGAATATTTGGAAATGCAGCTGGCAGCAGAAACATCTGGATCTGAGCTGTGCTGGGTGCAGCTGCTGGCCAGTTGCTGTGAAGGTGCACCACCTTTGTGTCTTCTGGAGCATCTCAAAGACAAGTTCATGCCTGCGATAAGCCAGAGCAGCCTGAGGGCTGCCTTGGTGAGATCCCCAGCTGCAGATTGTTTTTAGCAGTCACTCCACCAGCCAGGGAACAGGAGAGAAGCAGAGCAATGTCATCCGTGCCCCTTGCTCTCTAACCTGAAGAGGGATAGCCAGCTGTACACTGCCCAAAGACTTACCATTTGAAAGGGTCTCCTGGCTCTTTCACACAGCTTCCCTCTGCAGGAACTTGGCTGAGAGAGACTTTGCTTTTTGCCTAGAGTTTGGCTGGGGGAAGCTCTGTGTACTTTTGTTTGACTCGTAATACAACTAAACATTGTTTTTATTTACTTTTCTCTTTCATAGGAAAATGGCTACAAAAAGGTATTTAAATTCCTGGGATCCTTTCGTGGACACTGGTGCACTCTGGAGAGGGGGTAAAAAGACTAGACTTTAACATGATTCATGTTGCTGAGCTCCCAAGTGTGGATGATTTTTTTTCAAATTAGGTGTCGAGTCAGACATTTTGATCTGGGCAGCCTTTACTGAGTTTTCTGTGTTTGATTGTCCAGAAAATGAATCTAATAATTAACTACCACTGGTCAGTCATAAAGACAGTATGTACTAGTTGAGAAGTGTATAGGACAAATCTCTCATGTTTTTCAGCAGTTCCAGACTAGCACTTCTCCATATATAATTGGTCACCAAGGCTGTTAGATGTTCTTTTCATCTAAGAAAACCCCATAAATGTGCATGAGAGAAGTGGAAAGCAGACAGACCTAAAGGAACAGACAATCTGGAGTTTAAAAACAGCTAAGGATAGCAGAGCAAAATATAACAGCTTTTTGAGACGTACTACTTTGTACCAATTAAATAATTGACTGTGAGAGGAGACTTCAAAATGTCAACGAGAAAGCAAGAAGTTTGATATTTAGATTTCTGGAAAACAATTTTTTCAAAGGAATCATGGTGCCCAAAGGCAGCCCCCCACTGCCTCTGTGGAAAGCTTACCTACACTGCAGGGTTCAGACCACTGCAGAGAAGCTGCCAGCTGGTCTAGGAGTCTGTGCGGTGTCTGTAGTTTCAGATGTCAAACCCCTAGATAGAGTCCTAACTTGGTGAGGAAAGGGAGGTGGCCACAGCCTCTCCTGTGTGCATGTGCCACCTGCCACAGAGAAGCACGTGTTACCCACGTGTAGCTGGAGCCACCTTTGCCATCAGGGGGCTGGTGTTGGCAGGATATAGCTCACACTAAGTCACAGTAGTGCCTGTACCTTGTTCCTTTGAAGCCAGAGTTTGCCTTGTGCTGTGAAAGCACGTGTTGTTGCATTGCTTCTAGCTTTTGTTTGCACAAGGCCTGTGGCACTGCTTGCTTGCTCTGCCTGACCTGCTGGCCCTGTACAAATGAGTCCAGGTGAGACATAGCCACCATGGTATGTTGACTGCTAGAAACAGAGCCAGGATTTGACAAGTAGAGAGCTCTTAGTGTCAGCATGTGACCTGCCTGGCTGCTCTCCTATGCTTGTGGCATGCTTCGTTTTGCAGTGTTTTAGGAACCATCTGTCTGGCATGGTCAAACCGTGTGACTTCTTCCAGAAATGCATACATAATTTGCTCTGCTTTCCTTTTATAGATGCACTGAATGCATTCTGTCCAGATGCAACTCCTAAAACAAATACTGAGAAAGTATTTCTTCTTTAGCTTAAATATTCTCCGTATTCATAGCTTCTCTCGTAACATATCTTAAGTTTGCCAGTAGTAAGTGCTTTTGGAATATAGACGTTTGTCAAATAAGAATTTCATCCAAGGAATTACTTCCTTTCCATTCATTTATTCTGTTGAGCTGGAGTAAATTGGCATGAAGATTCAGTTACTATTGATTTTCACTGAGTCTGAATCAGTTACCTAAAGGTACATGACTCAATGAGCTATATCATCCAGAATGTCACCAACTACAGTGAATTATCAGATCTTTTTTATTAGATTATGTCCATGAAGCAGGTTTTATGAGTATGTCAGTACTGCATACACACTGTTCTATACAATTGAATAATTTTTTAAGTGCTCTTTATATCCAAATAATTTGAGAGCAAGCTTTCAGCATCTGAAGAAGTATACATAGCTTGAGATTTTTCTGTAATGTTTCTATCTGTAGCTGTTAAATTAAGCCTGTTTAGCAGTGATGAATCATACTGTGCTGCTGTAAGAATGAAGATACTCAGTTAAGCCTAGATCTCATCAGACCATTAGCAATGAAAGAGTACATGTATAAAGTCAGAATCATATTCTAGGTAGGTGTCCTACCCACTCAAGCACAGAAACAGTCTTGCTTGCTTCTCTTCTGCCTTGGAATCATTTTTCCATTCCTGAGAAGTAACTGCAAAAGGAGAAGTAGGTATTGCTCATCTCCTAGATCTTCTAAGAGTTTGATTTTAAGGGCATTTTGCTGTATAGTGTGAGTGGATTTTAAAGATGGCCCAGACTTCTTAGCAGACTCTATTTTTGGCAAGCTTGCCAGCCACAACTATATGAAAAGCAAGGCATAAAATGGCTTACTATGGGAAGAGGCTTTTACTTGATTATTCACTTACTCCAGAAGAAGATTCTGGGTTTTTTTCCTTAATTCTGAACAAATTAGATAGGGTTTTTTTCAGAATTGGCAGCCATCTCCATGTGGATCTTGAGGAACTCCTTGTAGTGCATGTGAAGGTGGTGAAACTGTGGTGATGTGGGGACAGAAAAGTTCAAGATATGTGGTGATTCAAGGAGCTACATGTGCTCAGTACTTCAAGGACTGAGGAAGTGTGTTCATTCTGTAAATACAGAGTTGTGTGCTCTTCCAATTAATATGATGTCAAAAGCCAACAGAGTTGTGCCACAGACAACACAAAAGCAAGACTTCTGGTTCAGTAATGGCAAAGCAGAGACAATAGCATCAAAATTGTTGCCAAAATAATTTGGAGAGCCTTGTAACACACAAATCTGGACCACAAAACATGCTGCTGCTGCATAGAGGAGGGTGGCATTTGAGCAGTGTCACCACTTGGAAGTTAGGGTTTGGGTTTTCTCTTTAATATAAAAATTAACTTACTCTTTCTTTTGGTCAGGATTTAAGTGGGAAAAAAGATTCTATGTGAAATCACTAAAAGCTGAACAGGATAAATAACCAGAGAGCTCCTAATAGGTGAACTCAGATTACTGTGCGCTGTTACGGGCCAGTGAATATAAATTTCACAGCTTCTCAGCCTGAGTACAGTGTATTACATGGGACAAAGTATTGCTTAGGGCAAAGCTGTATCTAGTTTAGGCCTTTTAAAACTGTATCAGTTTTCCTTGCATGGTTGCTGTACATAACTTTCTACCTTAAATACTTACCTCAAGCTTTTCTGCAGGTGTTTATTAATTCACTGTAAGACAGCACAGCTGCTAAAAATTAAAGTATTTTCTTCACACCATCCTTCTAATCCACTTTCATCTCTTTTGACACTCAGACTCAGCAGCTGGGGAAAAAGGTTGAAATTGAAATTTAACCTCTGCTCACATAGCAGTTTGCCATTTAGTACTGAAATGTTTTCCCTGCCTTTTTTATCTGAAGGGTTGTAATCCACTTGCAAGGTTTTTTTTCTGACCAAGAGGATTTTATTACAGCTGAAGGTGATGACACATTTTAGTTGTGGGTGGGCACAGTTCTGATGTTTCAGGTTTATCTGAAAATTTAGAGAGGCTTAGAGCAACAGGTGCCGTTAACACCTAATATGGAGGCAAATAAAGTGATCACAAATCAAAACATGTACTTGGTGCCACACAGGAGTAGCTGAAGCCCACGTGGAGAGAAAACCCAAGGATTCTCTCTTAGCCCTTAGTGTTTTCTCAGAAGGGGAAAAACAAATCACTTAGATTTCATTCTGTATAGAGAATTTTATGTTTTAGATTGTGAGAACATCTTTGAATTCTGTTTCCCTTCAAACATGGGAATTTGACTTCTCTTGAAGCTCCCTTCTCTGAAGTCTCACAGAGTGCCCATGTGCAGCCTCCATTACCTCATTGTCACATTGTCACTATACTACTGCAGCTGATAGAAAAGATTCACTTTCAGAATTTCTCTGATGCTTTTATAGTCAGATACTTGTGGGTTTTTTGCTTTACTCTTCCCAGTTGTACAGTATATTGGGGGGTTTTTTTGAAGTTAGATTAGTTATTTAGTCAAATAGATATATCGTTTTCTGTGTAACGCATAATGGTGAAAATAAAACATCATTTATGACATCCTTTCCCATTATTTTGTATTAGGTATTTAGAGGAAAAGCTCTCTTATCTATACAGTATATTTTAGACTGTGAAGATCGTTGCTTAGCATTACTAACATAGAGATAAAGCCCTATAAAACCTGGGAATGCATATTTGGATGGTAATTTACTCAGTGTCTTTGGGCAAATTGAATGAACCGGTATGTATGGTATATGTGTTCCATAACTTTTCTTTTCCCTTTGATAAGGAAGAATCACAGGTAGGTAAGAGTTAGTTTCCTTTGGGCAATAATTATGTGTGCATAGTCTTTCACCTGATACAAGAATGATAACAAGGTTAGACATTTGGTTTAAAAGAATGTATTCCAAGAGAAGTCATCCTAATGACACAAAACCTTTTACCCTAAAGCTTTACTGTGAAAGCAATCAGACTGAACATATCCAGTTTGTGGAACATTATTGAATTTTAGTTGGAGGGCCTCAGACTTTAAAACCTGTCCTGGATCCATGACCTTGATTAAAACTTGTCCAGCATTAGGGGAACTCTCGATTTTAAAAGGAGTTCTTGCATCAGTAAATATGGTAAATGTCAACTGATGAGCTTTCTCAAAGTAATATTGGAATTGCAAGTAAAATTGTGGAACTACAAAAAGATTAGTTCTGTATCTTTGAGACCTCTGATTTGAATAGATTTTCAGAGAAAATTCACACAGGATAAAGGAGTTGATACTTCATGTAGACGACTGCTTTCATTTCATTTATGTAATTGATAAAAACTAGGAACAGACTGGAACTCCTCTTATTTACATTGACAGTTGGTCTTTTGCTGTGATGGAGATGTTCTAAAACCATTTCTTTGAAATACAGCATTAAACATATTATGGCTAAAATGTGTCATTTTGGAGTGCTGTCTGCTAGATTTTTTAAGTAAGGAGTAAATTATGAGTGAAATAAAAGAAGTGGTGAAAAACAGTGCTCTGGAGGGAGGATAGAGATCTGTTCAAGGAAACTATGGGCAAATATGTTCACAGGTATGAGGAGCTCTGCACAGGCACACACACTGCCTGCACACAGTGTCCTGCACACTGATTGGCACCATTGCTTGTTTGAGTGAACAGGAGAGTGAGGAGCCCTCTTGGCTCCTGTCCTTCCATATCAGACAGTCTTTATCTAATCCATACCTCAGTTATTGCCTTCAAACCCCACAGCTCAGTTGCACAAGAAGGCCAAAGCTGTGTGACAGTTTTAAAGAGTGCACATTTAAAAAGGAGATATGAAATAAACTCATGAAAGAGAAGAGAATGCATCAAACTAAATAAGTGATTGTGGGAAGACCGTGACCATATTATATGTGTCATATCAGTATTTCTTTCTGATGCTGCTTTCAAAAGGCAGAGGCCTGCAGTTTAGTTATGTCATTAAATTTCAAACTGATGATGGACAAGTAGATGTAATTTAACTGTGCACAGTGATGAGATGGATGTTTAATACACAGATAGTTCAATCATATTGCTGGTAGAACTGTCAGTACAAACAAAAGAAATGCTTCTTTTTCCACACTGAGCAGAGACCTCACTTATTTTCCCTTCCCTTTCTCCAAGGTCAGTTGTGTATGTATTTACAGAATTTGCTTCAAACGTTGGGACAGTTTTCAAGGTGCCACTATTACATCATGCTTCCTGAGCTGAGATAATAACCCTTAAAGCCCTAGTGAAATAAACCTACAAATCTTGCGGGGAAACAAATGTCCACAGATAAGACAACTGTGACGTGCGTGCTGAAAGAGTAAGTGAAGGACACTCAACCTATCAAGGCTTTTCTATTTCAAAAAATAATGTTCAGTGATGAATTCTGAAGCAGTTCTGCCCAGGAACAGATGAGATCTGCCTATGCTATAGCATATTCTGGTCGAAGATACTATCTGCACTTATCTTACTTTTGGGAACTTTTTATGTGTGGGTGTATGTGTATATATATATATGTATGTATAGACATACATGATATATGTATCCTTCTCTTGAAGCATGATTTTTTTTCTTAGAAGAGATTTGAAACCAGATCTCAATTGGCTTGAGCCTGGGGTCATTGATGTCTGTAATAAAGCTCCCTTTTATGTCAGTGGTGGGGGACAAGGCCCATGATTCTGCTCCAAGGTCACCTGGGACTGTGCTTACATGAAAGGTTTCAAGCAAATTTTAAGCACCTAGAAAAAGATCTTCCTTTGCCAGTTCTTAAGGAAGTTTTGAAGATGGTTATATTTTCCCTTACTTATGGAGAATATTATGTATATTGGATCAACTTCACTCTACACAGTAGGCTGGCCCTGCTTTGGACATAAAGCTGTACAGGGTGCCTCTGTTTGGTTTCCCATTTACTAACATTTCCCTTTTAGTTGCACATACAAAGGGAACATGTGTGTCCATCTGAAATTGGGTCCTTCCTTGTTCACTTCTGTCTGCATCCAGCTCTGAAAGCTCTTAGTTTTCCCAGTCCAAGAAAGAAATCCTGTATGTTTCTTATGAGCTAGACTATATGTGCACTTGGGGGTCAGAATATTATCTTTATTTCTAGAATTAATTTACTTAATTTTAAATAGCAGTGGTGAGAAAATTCAACACACTACAGAACTGGAGGTTTGCAAAACTACCTCTTTTTTTATCTGCTTCTGTCTACTGTGACATGAGAAGCTCGAGGGAAAATAATAATTGTTGCAGGTTTTAATGTATTAGATCTGGTTCTGATAATAGTTCAGTATTGAGATAGCCCCATCTTAGAGCTCTTATTCATGATTGTGATACTATCATACTTGAAGAATGATAGATTTTTGATTAAAGAACTTGAGCTTTTAAAGACTAAAATGAGAAACTCAAGATGGCTGATCTGTTTTCTGTCAGATTTTAGCTGAAGAGTATTTCCTCAGTCATAATGTTTTATCTATATCATCTTTCTTCTTACATATTAGAGGAGAGAAGATAAGTTTCATAAAAGTTTTGAGCAATTTATGATCAAGTATAATAACCTCTTCATGAAGTAACTTCTTCCTATGCAGTGTCTGGCACCCACCCACACAGAGATATTATTAAAGGGAAAGGAGAGAGAGAAGTACAAGAAAATGTTAGGTTTAAAATGAGAACTCTGAATTACACAACAGCTGAGGCAAGTCACTTGTGACTGGAAGTGGGTAACTGTCCAGAGCATGAAACGTTGTCAGCATGGCCTGTTTTCAGATTAAAGTTTTATATTGTACCTTATTCATCTTACATACCAGAAAGGCCAGTGATCTTCATCTTTAAAAGGTGATACATTTTTTTTCTTGCTTTACTTTCTTTTTTCATACTGTAGTACAGACTTGTCCAGGCAATTTGACAAAGAGAAGCGGTGGTAGGAACAAGAGTGGCTAGGAATCAGCTCAGAAATAATCCTCTGAATAAAGGTTTCCACAGGACAGTCCAGATCATATTATTTCTAGTCATCTCATAATTTCAGTTTTAGGTCATGTTTGGTTTTAATTTTTAAAATGAAAATATGTTCTTCATAACAAGTAACTAAGAATCTGACAGATTATTTACCAGCTATTCACATTTTGTAATATGAAAAGAAAAAACCCAGCCCATCCTTTTAATATATCTCTATGTAGTTTGGCAGATTTCCCACGGCATGATGCTGGATTCCTTGGCAAATGTTACTTGGCTTTAGCTTTTTTAATTTCTTCACCATCACTTTGTTGTTCTTATACACATAGACATACAAACTCCTAAACTTAACTGCTACAACACTATCAGATTCTAAAATTTCATGTACAGCTTCCATTAACTGTTGCTATACCATTTCCCTTTATGTTTTTTCTTCACTGTGTCGAATAATGGTGAACTTTCAACACCTCCCTCATTGTATAATGCCTTCAAGGCTGCAGCTACCTGTTCTGAATTCACTGCTCTTCTTCCCAGAACAACTTCTTGGCATTTTCTCAACCAGAATGTCTATGCCCCACTTAACCAAAAATCAAGTTGTACCTCTCTCATCCATTATGTTCTTCTCATTTTAGAGAGATCTTGTAGGACTTCCCTGAGTACACATGGATTACCAATATACAGGCTTTTCATTAGTAATTAAGTTAGTAATTAAGAGATTATCCTTATCATTTTTCTTTGATCACAAGGAAGGGGATGGAATTCCTAACTTCTGTTGTCACCACAATGAGCAAATGAACTAGCAGAAAGAATCTAGGGAGTTATTTTGGAAGTTATTTCTTACTTATATATAGAAAGATAATAGGCTTGTCTAGCTTTAGAAGCACTTTGGCAACTCCAGAACTGTCATGAGAGCTTAGTAATATATTTTGGTTAGAAAGTGAATTTCTTACCCTGTTTTCACTCTTCAGTACAGTTTTAATTCTTGTGACCTTTCTTCCATGTGTCCATTTTACCAGTGTCATAATTGAAAGATAATTTCCAATCAGAATGTCACTAATTAGCTCAAAATGTCACTGTCAAGAAACCTGCAGAAATCTTTTCCTGTGCAGGTGGTTTTATTAGATTTTTCCTTGTGTCTGCATTGTAGTTTGACTAGAACAGTGCCTATCAATATCTTTAATTCCAATCTTTATGAAAATTCTAACTTTCCTATGAAAAGCTTTAGGTTCTCTTTGCTTTGTAGACCAAAGACTGAAAGTAAAAGCTAGAAGTTATGTGGCTAGTTTGCAGTTAAAACTCATTTATCTCTTGGGTTTCATTGCATTTTTATTGTATACAATTACTTTAAGAATTGCTTTGGCATGTCTATGGAGTTACACCAGGGAAAAATTCTTTCATGGAGACTTGCTTAGGAAATGTTTATACCTCAGTTTTTACTGAGTAGCACAGACATGAAACATAATGTATATAAAATAAAGTACTCAACTTTTCAGACACTAATATCCAGTTCAGATAGAAAGAATATTCAGTGAAGGTGAAACTCAGCATAAGCGTGAGCAAAAGCATGAGCCAGGTCATAGACAAGCGAAAAAGAGCCTAAAATTGGTAAATGGTTAAATCTAGTTTGTTCAGCAGTATATAAGCATGAGACCCTTTTGTGCAGAAAACTAGTGGTGCAAGCCCTTTTAAACTATAAGCAGATGGTAACTTTTTCAGGATTTGTGAAGTTTTCCATTGCAACCTTATGTTGTGATCCATATTTTTATTTCTGTACTATCACAGAATGGTTTAGATTGGAAAGGACATCTGAGTATCTTCTGGTCCAAGCCCCTAGCTCAGGTAGGACCACCTTGAACTGATGCCAAGGACCATCTCCAGATGGCTTTTGAATATCTCCCACATGGGAGGCTCCACAACCTCTTCAAGTAACTACACCAGTGATCGGTCAGCCCTGCAGTAGAAAATTGTTTCCTTATGTTCACAGGGTGTCCCTGTGCTTCTGTTCATGCCCACTGCCTCTGGTGCTGTCACTGGGCACCACTGAAAAGAGCCTGACTCCATCCTTTTTGCACCCTCCCTTTGGTATCTATATGTGTATGTATATCTGTGTATATATATATATATAAACACCTGCATATTCCCTGCAACAATATCCTTGTTCCATCTCCAACAGCCAACAAAAATGGGAAGCATCTGAGACTTTTTGAGCAAACAGGGAAAATAAATGTCATAGGTGCACTCCAAATCTTTTTGTCCCATCTTCTTCCCTACTTGGTGTGTGTTTAGTAACAATTATGGGTTGGGGCCTTCAGAGCATGGATTTTGTAGCAAGCAAAGTCAGGGATGTAAGAAGATTGAGAAACCACACAAAAGGCAAATAAATCCCCATGGATAGCTCTTTCATCCATTGGAATATCCCTCTTTCCTGAGATACATGTACTCACAGATTGTAGGTGTTTTTTTGAAGCCAGAGGACACACATTCCTTTCCACAGGACACAAACCTAGCTCCGTGCCTTTCCTGAAGAAAAAATGAAGGAATTCTGCAAAATCAAGTTCCATAGTTTAACCAGTCTTCACAGATTATGATCACAGAGTGGAGAACATATGCTCAGGAAAGGACTTCTGGATCAAGCTTGCATAAATAAACCTCAGGGAGTGAGTGGGTGTATGAGCTGAGTGAAAGATACCAAGAACAAAGGTGAAATTTTAGTTTTTTGTAACTGCTGAGTATGCTTTCAATTCAAAGGTGGTGGGAAACCTGATGTCCACCTTTAAGAATCTTTAAAAAATTATCTTGAGGTGAAAGTTTTTATGTGTAGTGGACTTGCTGAGCTGTCAAGTCATTACAAAAGAGTAACCAGTGCCAAAATCTGAAATGAGAACTTCATACAGCTGCTGATTAGGTGAATGTATTTCCCCAACCATCCATCCATCCATCCAATATTCCAGTTGAATCTCTAGCCAAAATTCATGAGGCAAATTTCATTATATTAGTGGTGCCTAACCTGGAGTTGGCATCCTGTTGTAGTTGTGATGGTGGGATGGATAGGAAGCTGAAAGATGAACTAATAACACATCATTATGATGAAATATCAAAGTATGTTGGAAGGTCACCTTGCGTTGTATAATTATACTTTCAAAAGAATTTAAATGCTTGCTTCAGCCCTTAGTGAATTTGAGACAGCTGCAATGATGGGAAAAACGTTCCTTAAAAATCCCAAGAATTGTACTTGTTTTGGCATGACACTGCCTAAGGTGATTTGCAAACAAGGCTGCCTTTGCCAAGCTTTCACATTAATGCAGGGTTCAGCATACATTTTAAAACATTAAATCCGCTTTCCATTTGCATAGATACGATTAATTTGAATGTGTAGATTGTGTTAGTTTAAAGGGCCCCAATATTCTAATGCTGGAGCTGAAATTAAATATTCAAAGTAACCGTATGTTAGTAATTCAAGCAGTATTTCAAAAAAATGTCTAAGGTAATATTGCTTGACTTTGGAGTCAGGAGTCTAAGAGCGTGTCTGCTGCCACAAACAATGCTAGGATTGTAGCTATTTGAATGTTTTGAAAATCAGGCTGAAAACCTAGAGCAGTAGATGCTCCTGTCTGAGTGGGTTAAGCTTTGTGTTTTTCTAGAAGCCAGTATTGCTGTATACCTTAAAGCTTAAAAAAAATACAGAAATCCCAAAGTATGAGTTGCAATGGTTTTGTCAAAGTGGCTACAGTTAGTAAATATCATGTGTATCTGGGAAGAGAACATCCCATTGTTTATTATTTATTCAGAATCTAAATAAATAAAGCCCTTTATGGACAAATAACAGACTACTACATTTTACTCCATCCAATCAAATCTCATGTCTGATGGTTTCAAATCAGACTTGATTAAATTGTTCTCTCAATGTACCTGCACAATGCAGTTTGTAGTATAAGTTGATATGTCATGACCTGGGTGGCAGCACACAAGAAAGAGGCAAAATGCATGTTTAGTTCATCAAAGAAATGCATGTCTGCCAGTTAACTGCTTTCTCTTGGTGGTCCAGATTTCTGCAGAGATTTTTATGTTTAACTAAGAAATGTCACAGTGCTCTGCGTCTACTTACTGTATTTGGAATGGCCCCACAAGACAGGCAGTGACATGGAGCTCCACTGCCTTTGTGAGAATGTCAAGATGGAAAGTGTCATTTTTCAGCATTACCTCCTGGTTAGCAAAAGGAGATCCAGATCCTATACCTCTCCTACATATGGGCAACAAGAGGGGAAGGACCATAGCTGACTGCTCCTTGTTCTCCACTGTAGATGGGAGAGATCTCCTCCTACGAAAGGTAGCAGTGAAATTATGCCTTCGCCAGTCACTGGTGTCAGAGACTTGTAACAGACAGGAGTATGCAGGGAGAGGCAGGAGAGTGTTTCTCCAAAGACTGCCAGAGAAAGCATGGGATTATGCATTGTTCATCAAGTCACTGTGTCTCAGTTGAACAGTTTTAGAAACTGTAACCATGAGTTTACAACATACGCTGTACTTAGAGAGCCGTGATCCAGAAGAGAGGGGCAGCCTGACTATCGGTCGACCCAAGTTACTATCTCAGTTTGTAGTGTGTGTGACTTGTGTTTCTTGGAGTAATCTACCATTTGTTGCACCAAAATGGTTCGTGACATCTGTGGCCTGATCTATACAGATCTCATTCTTGGCTGGATTCTTACTCATCTGTCAGTATAATGTTGGAATATCTTGGGAGTTTAAACATAAAATTGCACTGTTGTTCACACCTTAACCGAATTCAACACAAAGCTGGCAATGCAGCTATACTGCCATACCAGTCAGAGTTTCGTATTTTACATTGGCACTATGGCCTGGTAGTATTTTATACAGGATGAGTGAAAATATTTTTAATTGGGCTTTGAAAAGAAGAAGTGTGTGTGAAAGTATTTTTAGTCACTGTTTTTTTCTAAAAGCTTTTGGACATTCAGCCTAACAATTTGTTTCTTTCCTGAATGTATCTTTATTTATGCAGCAGAAGTATTCCTCTACTTGAAGGTAAATTCTGTACCGTGTCACACCCCATTGTTTACAGACCTTCATGAATCCATTGTCATTTATTTGACCCCTTAAACCTAGGAGCACATTTCCAATATACAGTACTTAAGAAATTTAATTTTCAATTTATATTTGTAATATTTAATCTATAATTTTATTATGCTTTCACAAATTGCATGACATCCACTCTGTTTTTGTCTCTCTTAGCAGCTATTTTAGTGTTCTTTGTAATGAAAACTATTTTCCTAATGATTAAATTCATAGGACAGTATTAGTTGAGGGAGAATTATCTCATTCATGCAAAAGGGCACAATTAAATTTTCAAAATTAGTGTATTCAAAAATATGTGTAATTTGTCCCCTTTTCTTACCAATTTTAGTAGAAAATTGAAAGTTGCACTCACAGACTGGATAAAACATGGAAGTGGAAGATATGAAGTCTCAAAAAACCCCCACGTTTTCATCCTACATTGGCAAATATACATTTACATTCATTAAAGCAAGTCACATCCTAAAAACTTTTTTTTTTTTTTTCAGGCCACTCTTCCGTGGAAATTCAGATGTTGATCAACTAGGAAAAATCTTCGAGTAAGTAATAACTAGTTGCCTTATGTCAGTATCTGTTTAACATTGAAACCCTATGTGATTGCTTTGCCATGTTTTCATGCAATAATGTGACTAGAACAAAGTATTCCTAGAACATATTTCCTATTTCTGCCGTATGCAACATGATATTTCCGTGTATTCTGTGTCAGAGTGGGAGGAGGAAGCAACAGGGAATATAATTCTGCAAAGCTGACAGTCATCATCAGGAAGTTAGGAGGCTTCTGGGTTTGGGCTTTTTAAGTCTCTTAAACATACTGTGCATGTGTCATTCATACATATTCATAAACAGTTTGGTCCAGGAGATTCTCTTCATGTAAACAAACACAGAGGTTTTATTTTTTGGCAATTTCTTTGTGCATTGCAGAAAACAACATTAGAATACATTAAAAGCTGAAATCTCTAAGATTATTTATTACCAACAGCATCTTTGCAGAAAAGGCTTCTGAACATCTGAAAATATATTAGCTTTTAAACTGCATTGTGTAGCCTGTTAACAGTCCATATTTTGGTCAGGAGGGTAACTGTGAGAACAGAGGAAACATTTTAACATGTGCTTTCTCAGAGATAAATTGACTTTATTTTAAAACCATTTTACAATTATATGAGTTTGTGTTTTTCAGATGTATCAAATATGTTAAGGACGTGGGTAGACTCTAAACTCTCAGATGTAAAATACTTCTTGTCCAAAATTAAGTTATTGATACTACCAATATGATAATTAAGAAGGATTATATTACTTTTTTTCTTGTAAAAGCTCCTCAGAGAAAGGAACATTGCTGTATTTTTTAGAGGCATGTAAATTTAAGCTGTGATGTTTATATTGTGTAATTAGGAAATCAAAGCCACACAGAGCTGGTACCAATCCAGAGAATGAATGTCTGTTTTCCTCTGTACCTCTGACTTCCCTTTCTGTATGGAGGGACTGCAGGGATCCAGGGATCTGGATGAAATAAGAAGTAGATAGCTTCTATCTGGATGAAATAAGACAGAAAGAGAGAAGTATTATTCCAAAATGTTATTTTCTTGAAAATATGCCAAAGAGAAAATAGTAAAATTTCTAAGAAAAGCTTAAACTGAACAAATAATTAATTTCTCAGTTTAACCATTTTTCCAGTTCTCAAATCATAAAGGATCTGTTTTTAAGCATTTTCATTATTTAATATGGGGTTCCTAAATTGCAGGTCTTGATTTCACACAGTTGACTTCCCTTTCCTGCATACCATACCATGAGTATGTGACTCACTTGTGTGGTCAGTTTGTCATGCGATAAATAGCTCTTCCTGCCCAATCCAGAAAAATCAGTCCTTAAAGTTTACTTTTTCTTCTTCTGCCAAAACTACTGCTTTAGTCCTAAAATATTCTGCTTTATTAAATGAAGACAGCTTTGATACATAAAACTTATTGTGCAATTTAAAACGACATAGCTGTGATTTCTTTCATTTGTGACATTTAAGGGGAAAATGAAAATGAAATGGGCTAGGATTAAATACCTAGCTGCTAGTAGCAGCCTCCAATGGGGATCTTTCCATCCCTAGGGGCTGAGATTACCTGTGCAGAAAGAATTCACTAAGAAAAGAAAATGCTGTGCTAAATTTCCTTATTGCACATCTACTTAAAGAGAAGGTTTGAATTTTCTTCTTTTGTACAGTTCTTCTTACATAGTTGAAAAGTTTCTGTCTTGGGTTCTGAGGAGTTATGCCAAGTAGTGTTTATTTTGTGTTTTCACAGCTGGAGAACCCCCTACAGTTAGGCATAGCTCTTCTTGTAGGAGGGTTGTTTCTTTCTACAATAGTGACTCATTCTGGAGATCAGTTTGGACAGAAGGAAGTTGCAGGATTTGCATGCAATCTGGGCTGATGCATTCTTTCAGATAATGGGGCTGTGGTCTGCCTTTGCTTTGCATCTGCATTGTGATTTGTGTCAGTAAAATTCCACTGTGTGGGAGGGTAAATCCCTTGTACATGGCCCAGAACATTCTCCTGCTTTTCCAGGACACTACCAGCATGTGGCATACCCTCACAGATTTCACTAAACTGCTATGGTATGAGCAGACTTGTCTCCCATTGTGATCAATGGGAGTGGAAAGTACTCAGCATTTCTCAAGACCAGGCCTGAACCTTTGGCAGGAGGTGAAACTTATCCAAGATACTCCCAAACTTAGTCACTGAAATGGTGGTGCCACCAGACCATTAGAGTGAGAACAGCTACCCAGACATTCATTATTAAGGAGGTTTGAGTACTACGTGTGTGTAACTAAATATGTCTCTCCTTTCCACTCAGTCTCATCCAGCCTGCCCCTGTCTGACAGGCTGCCTCCTGTTTTTTCATCATTAGCTTTGCCTGTGCCCTGTTCGTGCTCTGCCATGCAATTGTTAAAAGAAGTGGGACTAACCAAACATATTTGAATGACAGGTTAAATGTCATTGTTATTTAAAATACCTGTCTCTCCCATCTGTGATGCTATTTGTATTATATTTAATATGGGGCCAGATCCTGAAATATCTAATCCAAAAGCTTTAACTGCTGTGGCCAAGGGGGCTGCCCCATACCCACTCTGTACATGGTGATAAATGCCAAGTGTGATTTTCCACACAGATTCAACTTCACGTTTCCCAAGGGCTGCGATGTGTCCCGATGTAGTAGGATTTAATTGTCCTGTGATTGTAACTGCTTTGCCCTTCCAGCCATGCTGTTAAGTTGAGGACATACTAATTTTTAGAGGTATTTTAGGTGAGTCAAATTACAATCTAAAATCCATGTAGGTGGAGGTGGGGTAATTCTGTTAAGTTCGCTGAGGTAACCTGTGAGTTACCTAGGTGTGGATGGCCCATGGCCTCACCCGGTCTTGCGACAACCTCAGTGACAGAAAGGTCAATGCTGCTCCCTAGTGGCAGTGGGCTTTGTGCAGGCCCAAGTATTCAGTCACATTATTTTTGTCTTTTCTTGTCTTAGCCTGCCAGCATTTCCATTGAAAAATCTCAATTTTACATGTTATAACAGTTTCTTTTCCCTGAAATCAGACAAGTAGTGTATGATCTTTTCCAGAATTTCCATCAGAAACTGGTTTTCAACTCCACAAATATTAGCATTAGACTAAAATATGAAATGTATGAGACATAATTCATCATTGGTGGTTTACCTAATATTTAATTTATTTGGGCTTTAGATCTCAGCATGATTATTTAATAATAAATATCTTCTATAATTTAAAGAATAAAGAAATAAAATATTAAAATAAATTAAAATATTCTAATAAAAAATGAAGAAAAACTAAAATACGATTGAAAGCAAAATTACAAACACTCTCAAGTGCCTTTCCACTTCTAAATTGAGACTTTAAAACCTGTATTGTGAAGCAAATAAATTGTCTAAATTTGGGCAACAATTACTGCACATAGCTTTGAAGCATTATGAAACATCCCTTTTATTGCCTTACCCTCATCTTGACCTACACTCTTCTCTCAGTCCCTATTCTTGTGAAAAAAGATCCTTGCATGCAATTCCCCTTTGAAACCTACTGCATTTAATCATCCTGGAGTGACATATGTTGCACCATCTAGTCAAGAGCTAAGCAACTTTCTTCTAAAGCACTCAGCCTTTTTTCAACAAAAAGACTCAGAAAACTGAAATTTGGCCCAGAAAGTTGTGCTGCCCACAAAATGATTTCTACCAATTGAGGATCTCTATTCACAGGGATCATTGCACTATTGTACAATTAAATAGTTAAGCTCATTTAAACAAAACTATTTCTAAACTGACACTCGTAATCAATATAAAGGGGAAACTGCATAAATGTTCAGACCTAACATTATGTTTTTCATTTCACAGTGTAATTGGACTCCCAGAAGAAGAGGACTGGCCTAATGATGTTGCCCTTCCAAGAAATGCTTTTACTTCCAGGCCCGCACAACCTATTGAAAAATTTGTACCAGATATTGATGAAGTAGGCAAAGACTTGCTTCTTGTGAGTTTCAGTTTGTTGTTCCCTAAATCACGTGACTGATATTCCCACTGTGCATGCAACTTGCCAAGAAACAATGAAGTTTCCATTTAGTTGGAGTTACTAAAAAAAAAGGTCAAAAATAAATAAGACAATTCATGTTAATCTGTGAAACAGCAGCGCAGAGACACTGCCTTTGGCTCAAGAGGTATCAGAGCTGAGAATAGTTCAAGATTAGGAAACTGGGTCTGTTTGACCTGTTGTTAGACCTTATGATTAGATCCTCATTACTGACCACTGTAGTGCCACTGATTCAGCCATTCTTACAGTATTGGCCTGATGTGAGTGCAAAAATGGATCTACCAAGTTTTGTGGTATAGTGGACCCAGTATAAAGTAGGAAATAAGCTGTAGTGGCAGATTACATCAGCGTGCCTTCTACTGAACGCTGAAAACTTGGCACTTGAAAATCACCAAATACTGCCTCTTGCAAATGGCAAGGCTGAACAGAAGCAAAAAAATTGGGCGGGTACAGCTATTTCCATCATTATTATAGATACATTAGAAACCCCAGTCCTGAAGTTCAATCTTGAAATGGAATATAGGGAATTACCTTGCACCAGTTTGCTTCTTTCTGGTTTTTTTGAAACCTAGTTAAATTTTTTCTCTGGAAGTCTTTTAAAGATCTTGATTAATATGAGCAAGGCAGAGTGGGCTTAGTGCAATTCTTGAAAGACTTGATGTATCTCTTCAGGAACCGCTGTCTCTGGCCAAGGTTATCTCAACAGCAGATGATCCTCCAGTGTCCTCATGACTGCAGCCCCCAGCTGCAGACTACATCTGGACACTTGAAATGACGAAGGAGAAATACATCTGTTGTCCTTGCAGACAGCCTGGAAGTTGGAAGCTAGACATGGGATAAGAATTAGATTCTGGGAGCAACAAGGAATGATGTATGGCAGAGAGCTCAGTGAGTGTGAGGCATGATGGGAGGGAGGGAGGAAGAAAGTAAATATCTGTGCCTAGAAGGTGAGGTAGGAAAGAAATCTGTTCCTGCTAGGCAAAGAGATGGTAACTGGGAGCCTCAGATGAAAGGTGAGAGTAGGACTGAAAGTCACTGAATTAAATTTCAGAAGTTAAATGATAGAAGTTCTGACACAAGAAAAGAAAGGAGGACTAGGAAGTGGTGACACAAGAATAGTAGAAAGAATAATATATGGAGGTGAATGAAGTAAAGAACAAGGTATAAATGCAGGGCTGGGGTAGAGATTTCAGTGCTAGCTGGACAAAGACTGGGATACAGGTCTGGAAGGAGGGCCATCAAAGTGCAACAAGGAAGAAGAGGGAAAAACTGAACACAGAACACAAGTAGATGAAGGCTGTGCTGTGCATGTGAAGTCAAGAAAAACTGTATTCTGGGATTTCATAAACTGTGACTACTTGAATTTTCTGGCATGTAATTTTTGAGGTGGCCATGACGCCACTGCTTGTTTTAATATGGATGATCATTGTGCACCACCTTCTGAGAGCCTGTTGTTTCTCATACTGACCATGAACTGATGGTGGTATGGATTAATGTATGTCTGCAATGATAGCTAGCACCGTTAACTGTATATTTTAGTTAAAACCAACTTCTTTTCATGCTTTCAGAAATGCTTAGCCTTCAACCCAGCCAAGAGAATATCTGCATATGTTGCCCTCTCTCACCCATATTTCCATGACCTGGAGAAGTTCAAGGAGAATATGGACTGTCACATGTCATCCAGCCAAAACTCCAGCGAGGTGAATGCATCATAAGTGCTGACTGAAGAGGAACCATAAATGAACACGACATGTAGCTGACAAGGCCACTGTCCCATACAAGCCACATAGCTGTCCTAGCGAAGGTCATTATTTGGAGGTTTTATGCACTTACCTTTTGTTTTGGGATTGTGATGTGCTTATCTATGGAAATCAATCTAGTTTACTTTCATCGGCAGTGCAAGGGCCGGGGCTTTGACCTGCTCCTGTTGCAGCTTTATGTTTGTTTTGATTTTGTTTTGTTTATCTACCTGGGAAAACTCCAGACGAAAAGAAGCTGCTGACCAGTTTTGCTGCCATTTTATCCTTCTAATACTGAATGCTGCCAGTGTTTGATGATTGAGTCACTGCCAAAACATGATGCAATTTCTCTCTCTCTCTAGCTGCTGAAGCATGATTTGGTACTTTTTTATTATTACTGTGTGATATTTAAGGAATGGCATTGAAATCTCTGCAACGTGCAGTTAAGTGATACATGCCTTAATACATCCAGCTACTGTTCATTCATAGCATATATGCAGGTGCTTCCCCACTTGAAAACTTGGTTGAATTAATTTATCATTTCATTGCTCTATAAAAGTAACAGTGATGATGATCATAATAAATGTCTCAGCATTTAGGTTTTTCCATACACAAACAGGTTATTATTTAGCTATGTTTGTGTGCACGTTTCAAAAAGCTGTCCTGTTCTTACTGTTTCAGTTTCCAAATGGTCGGTTTGTGTTGAAATGCAGACACATTCTGGTCCATCGTCTAACCCATCATTCCCCTTGGAAATAGCTGCAAGCATATTTTCTTCATCTCATTCCAAATAATCTCTGATGTCCAGCTCAAAGACATGAGCAGAGCCAGTGAAAATCAATTCAGATTTTCACCTTCAACCTGTTTTCATTGTCAGCCAAAAAGGAAAATAGAAAAAATATTTCTGGTTCAGAAGCAGAGAATCCTATACCTGCAATAGGCACAGAGAAGTATTTGTGCTGCATTGTATGCTGTATATTCTGCTGCCTTGCCTGCAACACCCCCCGGTGCATCACAAGTGCTTGAACATTAATGTTTCAAAATCTCTCACGTCACTTACTAAGCACGCTTGTTTTCTGTGCAGAAATTCATGACCTTCTCTCCTAAACCACCATGTGGGGATATTGGCACATGCCTCTCCACTAAGGTTAATGTGCTATTATTGAATGTCAAAATGACTAAGCAATTCACTTGTCTTTATAGCACAGTTATTTTAAATATTACCTGAAATTTTTATATTTAGTATTTTTACCTTAACTAAAATATATTTTCAGTACTTTGGAAAGAAACTTTTATTTTTTTGTACTGGGGAAAAAGAAATATTTTAAATCATAAAAGCTGTTCCCTAGCATGACTTCAGTGCATTTATCTGGACATAACTTGGGGGTCGAATATTGGTCCAATGAATATAACATGCTAAGTGAGGCAGCCAGCTTTGCTTACTTCTGTGACAGTCCCTTAGGCTTCTCTCTTCCTCATCTCTATTTCATCTTGTCTAGGTGGTGAGCCAGCAATACATCCTCATCCATGGCATGCTTGGCAGAAGCAGGTCCTTATCAGTGAGCTGGGCAATGTAACTTTTCCAGTTGTGACAGGGGAATTTGTAGCCATCTCACTGGCAGCTCTCTCACTCCTATGGCAGACTTCACTGTTAACTCCTTTTCAGGTATCTGCACTGTCTGGGTCATGGTCCACTGCTAGGATAGTAAGTGGATCTTACTGCCTCCTGGATAAAGCTTTTCATTACTGTTAAGACACTGAAGTCTGTTATATATGGCTAAATTAGGTCTACTTTAAACAAGCCAGATTTTAAAAGGACTACTTGGATGCTTGCATGCAGTGGCCTGTGCTTTTCTGTATGCCAAGAATAAGCCTATGCAAAATGTAACCAGCATGAACAGGGAAGTTGCAAATTAGGCCTGGCAAGAGCGTGCACAAGGCATCTGCACACAGAGATATCACAGATGCGTAACATCAGAATTTTGGAAGCTGTGTGAGCAGCAAGCTGAAGGCCAGGCAGCTGTCACAGCAGCAAACCTTCTAATATTGGCCTTGCCTTTGTCATTCTCTCTGTTCCTATGCCCAAGGGGAACTGCAGACCCACTGCACTGGTATCCAACAGTATTCCTTGTATGGGTCAGTGGACCTCAGTGTGAATAATTTTTAACGTTCACAGAGAAGGATGGGCCAGAGTGAAATTTTTGCTAATAATTTTTAAACACTAATTTAGAACAACAAACAGAGCCAAAAGCCAGGAGACTTGCAACAGCAGCAATGAGAAAAGTTTTCTAGGGAGTTTAGCACTTTTGAAAACATTCCACATTTTACCTAGTGCTGATCTATCCATTGTATGTACATACCTTAGCAGGTCATTCAGCTGGTGTGCCTTCCCAGCAACTGCTCAGGGAACTCTCCCAGAGCTCTCCACCAACTAATACAGGGTGAAAATGTAGAGGAGATTATATTTTCCAAATTAGGCTTAAAACTTTCAGATAGAAATATGCATCTGTTCCATGTAAGAATCTGTTCTATTAAGCTTAGCAAAGCTAAAGAATAAAGAATGTGTTTGCTGAATGTAGACACATTATTAGAGTGAAAACATAAAGGAAGGGGAGAGAACACTTTAAACCAAAGGTTAGTGTTGGCCCAAAAGCGAATGAGAATGTGGAAATCACAAGGAATTTAACTACTGGAGCAGTATTTCTCAATCATAGTATCAGACAAAGAGCTAAGAAAGCAGCAGAGAAAAACAGGGGCTGGCTTCTACAGAGCTTCTGCAACATGGTGCTGGATGTTGTCTAATATAGTAGGATCAGGTTATAAATGAGAATATTCAGGAGAACAGTTTGCAAAGGGCTGCATTAATGGTCACATTCTTGGACATCTTTCCAGTGGGAATGGCAGGAACAAAACCAAGAAATCTAAGTTCTGTCTTGGCAGGGTGAGGGAAAATATTTCTCTAATGGGGTCCTTGTGGTAGCAAGGGCCTGGTTTCAAAGGACCAACAGTTTTTCAAATTACCTCTTTTTCCAAATCTCTTTAGGAAGAAATTCCATTTGACATGCCATAGGCTTAATCTTATTCCAGTCTTCCTTGCCAAACCATGTGGAGCTTCACTTACACTAGTAAACTGAGAAAGCCTGTTCTCTGGCTGAGCAAAGCACTGTCATTGGCTAATACCATGCCAGGAATCATGTTTATAATTAGATGGCACAGACAAGTGTGGGACTCTGCTCAAACCCATGCCCTTGCTCTTCTTATTTTACTGGTTAGCTCTAGTATTTTAGTACCTTTACTCATTACTGCCATATGTGTAGGATGTAGGAATTGTGTATGTGAAAAAGAAAGTGCTGTGATGAAAACTCATTGTACACCTTTAAATAAGACTTCAGAGTGCAATTCTTCTTAGTGATAACTAAGCCTGTATGTCTTCTGTTCTACAGGAGGGGTTCAACAGCAGCTAAAAAATGCTGAATAACAAAAGATGTATAAAGTATAGCTCCTCGAACACCCACAACCAGGCACTGTGCTCTTCTTAGCAGAGAACAGGGTGTTCTAAGTAATGAAAGGAGAAGTTTCTATCTCCCACCAACCTTTTTTTATTTTTATTTTTATCATTACTACATAATTCTGCAGAGAAAACCACACTCAATAGCCATGGACAAAATCACCAAAGCCAGCTAGTGAAGTGCTAATTGCTGAACTATAGCAATCCATTTGGTGCAGCCCTTTTCTCCCTGTCCATGCTCACACCAGCCTTCCTGTTCTTCACCTTCTCTCCCTTATGTAAACAAGTTTCAGTGATGCTCACAGGTGCTATTTCCAGCAAGATCCTTCCAGATTTTCCATAGCTACACAGTGTCAATGTCCTCTACATTCCTGTTACCAAATGTTGCTTCTTTTAGTCTCACAGCCTAAGTCAGTGATGGGACAAGAACTTTGTGCACCTCCTTGCTTAGGCTTAGTTTTGTGTACCCCTGTGTTGCCTTCTGTGTGGTTAGTAAAATTCTAAAAACAGGATTTGTGCATACTTCTGTGTAGGCTATGCCCACACTCCAGGTTTTTTTCAGCCTATTAGTGCACAATGATCAATAATTGAGCATCTTTTCCTGCTGTTTCTGTTTTAAAACACACCAAAAAATGAGGGTGTCATGTTTGCAAAAAAAAAAAAGGAATGTAGTGCTATGTGTACAGAGCCTTTCTAATGAAAGGAATCACTAAATTGCAGCATTTGAACATCTTCTGCATAGGGGAGGGTTTCCAGCATGATAACTCTTACTTGGTTTTTATACTCAGTGGTTGTTTTGGTGAATAAGAAAATATTGTGCCTTGCTGCTTTTCACAGGTTTACTCACTGTCTTTGAAAAGCGTGTTTTATTATACATATTATTCTTTCTGCTGTTAGGTATTAGACCAACTTTAATACGGAAAAAAAAAGAGAAAACATGCTGTTTTGGTCTTTTAGCCAGCAAACTTGGAGCACTTACCTGACTCACAACTGAAAACATGTCAGTTGTCAAATATGTATATGAATCAGAAACCATACAGTTTGGTTTAAAAGGCCACATAATTATGTTTCATATATAAGACACATTTGAATAATGAGGAAGTTTATTCTAAGAACTCTGTTTTATAGAACCACTTGGCTAGTATTTTTCATATACGGTAGGTTCAGGAATAGACTTTTATATACAATGTGAATTAGAAGATACTAGGCTATTTGAGTGATTTTGTTGTTTTGTGCTTGAAGCTTGAATTGATTGCAAGCTTAGGAACCTAACATATTTATTTTATTGCTTCAAAACTGCTAAATATCAAGATCTTTTTTTATGTTAACAGGCTTTCACACTTTTTTAAATGTGTAAATTATTTTCTTGAAATTAGTATGTTAGAAAAAGCATTTTTCCAAACTGCCGTAGTGGAGAAAAATTTAAGAAATATATTTTTACTTTCATAGAGAGGTGAATTCTTCAATAACTGACTATCAATAAGCTATCACTTTTACTTCCTTTTGATTACTAAGCCTTGAGTGTACAGGTTACTTTCAATGAAGAAAAAATTCAGAAATAGTCTCTAGAAGAGTAAATGGGATTTTATATGTTTAAGCTTCCAATTTTATTTTCATATCTATTTTTTGTGCAAGTACAGTTCAGATGTACGAAAACATGACTACAATTTTAACAGTCTGACAGGCTGTAGGACTCAAATTGGAGTTTTATTTGTGAGCTGTTTGCTTTCTTATCTGTGTCTTGCAAATTATTAGATAATGGCTGTAATATAATTCTAGTTTCTGGACTAGACTCTGTAACCATCAAATCTCAATAATTTATGTAAAACAGAAAGAAGCTTTCTCATTGATTTTAATTAACTAGGCCATTAAAAGAAGAAAGATGTGGACATATGGACTGACAAATACACTATTGCCAAGTATTGTTTCTTCCCTTTAGTTTGAAGCTTAGCAAGTATTGCTTACAGATAAGCAATACATACACATTTTAAGAACTATAAAGGCCACTTAAGAGTAGTGTGCACAAATAATAAGGAAAATGGCTCATTAAACTCTCGGAGAAACCAGCTGAAAATCATTACTTTAGCTGTAACACTCAAAATTTTGAAACCAATGTATTTTCCCATTAAAAAAATATTCCTGAAAAAATATGTGTATGTTTTTAATTCAGTGATAGGCACCCAAACAAAACTGGATCAAGTGGAAACTTGTTCTCAAAAGTGATTCTTCCAGGCCAATTAGATACCATCAGTTCTTCATGTACTCATCAGAAACTAAAATTAACCAGCACCATTCTTAGATGAGCCTTTTGCTTTCAGGGCAGAAAAACCCAAGGTTGCTGTGAGTAAAGTTAGTGGAAAATTTGCTTTGACTTAAAAGTCCTGTGAAAGCTTCTGTAATATTTTGATTTCCTGACTTCATTGAAGGACTGTTCAAAACAGCAAAGATAAGTCAAAACTCCTTAACCATATGATCTTTTTCCCTTCACACTGCATATTTTATCTGTGTTGGAATATATTGGTAGGTTTTATCCAGCCCAATGTTAATGAGACTTTTGCAAGGCTAGAGAAAGTAAGAAGTTCTGCTATAGTATTTTGATTGTTGGTGATTGTGGTAGAGCAGATTTTTTTGTTTCCAGAAAGGATCGGAAAAAATATATGGCCTTCTTTCAAAAAGAAAGAAAAAAGCACCCACAAACAACTGACACTTGGTAAAGATCAAAAAGGAGATTTTAAGGAACTATTCAGAAAATACTGTCAGGATGAGTGAAAAGGAGCATACTTTTAATGTGAAAAATGTAAACGCAAACAATATGTATTAAATAAGTGTTGAAACTGATAGGGTTTTATGGAAGAAAAGTATCCAACTATGAATTTATTCCAACTACCACTTAAATGTTCGTTTGCACTAGATCAGCCTATACTGTTTGAGAGAAGACAGGAAAACACATCATGTTAAACTTGTGAAATACTTTGGTGTCTACAAGGATGTGCTGTAAAGCTCTCAAGCTCACTGTCCATTTTTGAGCAAGCCAAACTCGTATTCACATTATTAGCTTTCTGCACCTTAAACCCATCCATATGCTTGAATAAAAACCATTTGCTGGTGTTTACATGGATACTTGCTCCCACTGACATGCTCACGTTAAATCCAGACAGAGAACAGTCTCTGCCACTGAATGAAAAATGAATTTTCACAGACTGACAGATTCCTTTGTACTATTATTCCTAAAGGGTTTGAAATTAATGTTCAACATTATGGAGCCCTTCATTTTATTCCATGTTTCACAAATACATCATGTTATGCTAATTCTTGGTCATTTTAGAAAAAAATAAAACACCAGTTCTTTAATGTTAGGATCAATTTTGAGTAGCTAGATGAGGGAGGAAAATTGTGATGTGATGGAAAGATAGAAAAAATGGGCAGAGAGTAGGAGAGTTGGCAAGTGAGTTTGACTATGTGGAAAAGTTACATATAAACATAGGGGGAAGATTTCTTTCCAGTTGTTTTGTTTTCTCCTGTCATTCACTTTCATAAGCATGAAATGATAAAGCAAGACTCATGAACAGGATTTTCATTCCAGATACTTATGCCAACTCAAGTCATGAGTTCCAGTGCAGTTCTTCAACATAGCAACAGCTCTATTTTTTAAATTTTGCATAAGCTACAGCTTTTTCTGGGTTAGATATAAAAAAAAAGTCTTATGAGACAGCTTGAGAGCAGATTAAGCTGTCCACAGAGACAGTGCCTGTAGTTCAGCTGCAGACACTGGAGAATGCACAGCTCTGCTGCAGGACAGCTACTGACAGTTTATAAGTGTGCAGTGTTGTGCATTAGAAGTTGACTCCTGCTGCAAAGCAAAAATCCTTTGGTCATCCAAAATGGCATGGTTTTGCACACTTGGATTTTGATAAGGTTATCCACATGCAGGTCTTGCTGGATCAGTCCAGGTGGTTCACCATCTTACAGGAGCAAGTCTGAGAGCTTAGCAAGTCTGTCCGACACCCAGTGTAAATAATAATGCAAATCATCTGCTGTGGGAAAAGAGAATACTTTTTGTAGGCTGTAGAGTAGGAATGAGCTTTCTGAGCTGCTCTGCCAACATGAGAGCTACTGTTAACTATTGTTATGCCACCTCCAAATATGCAGAATAGGAAGGCTGCATGGCATTTTGTTGTACTCAGACTATGTGCGTGGGTGGCAGGTTAAGTGTTGGTACAGAGTGGCTAATTTTGGTCCTTCCATTAAACATGAGCAACTAGGCTTGGCACAGAGACAAATTTCACAGTTCCGGGGATGAGAAACCTCTAATTCTACACAGTAGTCTCTGGCACTGGTTAAACACATATAGCCACTCAAGCAGTCCTCTCTTTATCCCAGATCATCTTTCTGTGACACTGTGAAGGAAGCCCTGAGGAGTCAATTCCTCAGCAGTCTTCCAGCTTTCCTGCTTCCTCTCACCACAGCAACAATTACCTATCATTTGCATCTGATCCTGCTGGTATTTTCATTACCACTGAAGTAGCTGAGAGCTAAATTACTGCCTTGTGACTCTGCAGCTTCCAGTCTTGGCCAGCCAGTGATTTTTACTCTAGTTTTTCCTTGCTTCTCATGAGGAACAGGGAAGTAGAATATGGCAGAGTGTGTGCTACTTTCACACTTTTTGGTTCAAGCAAAGCGATGAGCTAGAATAGATGAGATTGAACATAATGTTCAATTGGTCAGCTAGAACAAGTTTTGATTCAGAAGCTCATGTGCTAAGTACAGAAGATCCCTGAAAAACTGTCTGTGATGCACATTTTTACAAGAGCACACAATGATACTCCTGTTCTACGGAAGTTTTCTATGGATACAAACAAGACTAGCCATGCCAGCTTTCCCTGCTTCCCCTCACCTTCCCCAAGATCGCTATTCCTAGGGAGAGGATTTCTCCTAGCATGGGGTGGAACAACTATGAAACAGTCCCCAACTCTCAAGACAGGTCATGTTCATGTAGCTAATCAAGCTCATTCCCTTTTGGCTATAGCTGGCAGTTTAAAGTACAGAACCCTGCCACAAGTACTAGGCACAAGCAAACCTTAACTGCCAAAATATTCTGCTGAGGAAAAGTCTCCCCAGGATCTAAAAGGGACGGTATGTTTACTGTTTCTGTGACAGTTGACTTTTATTTTTTGCATTTTAAACAGCACCCATACAACAACTCCCCTAAGAAAACTCTCCCACTACACAATAGGGATGATGCTGAATTCTGGACATTCTGTGGGAAAAGAAAATGCTGTATTTGGGGTAGGTGGTGTGTATCTCAAACAATCATCCCTCATCTGTGATAGAAAATCCACTGAACTGGGTTTAAAATATAGCCTGAGTCTGCAGCGTGTTTCTAACAGGACCAAAACCCTCCATGATTTCTTGCAGGGACTTTATCTTGCAGTCCCTTTTAAGAAAGGTGGATAACCATGGGTTGCAACTGCGACAAAATGTACATCAGAAATTGGATGCTGGCAAGAAGTCTGGGGATGTGAGGCTGTACAAAGTGGCTTACGTAATCTCAGGGGGGATGTGTTTGTGTGAAAGTATTGGTTACCATGCATATTTTGAACTGGATTTACCTATCATAATGTGATAGAAGGACTGCAGCATCATGAGATTAGAGGCATTTTCTCCTTAGATGTCTAGCAACCTTGTGGTGTTCCATCTTCGTTATGTTTTTATTTGATTTGTTTTATTTCACCTCCACCAAACACATTCTCCTTTCTATTGTGCATAGTAAGTTGAAAAGAAAAGCATTACCCTATGGTATACCATGTCACAAACAGAGAAGGTCAGCACTGTCTGAAAATTCTGATCACTCTGTGGTGGTAAATATTAAGGGAATCATAGAATATGCTCAGTTGGAATGGACCTGTCAGGATCCAAGAATCACACCACGTGCCTAAAAGTGTTGTCCAAACGCCTCTTGAACTCTCTCTGAACCAGGCTTGGTGCTGTGACCACTTCCCTGGGGAGCCTGTTCCAGTGCCCAGTCACCCTCTAGGTGAAAGGATCTTTTTCTGATATCCAACTTAAACCTCCCCTGATTCAGCTTTGAGTCCTGTCACTGGTCGTGAGAGTGAAGTTGTCTTTGTTTATTTCCAACAAATGGAATTCAACATCCATCTACCTTTCATTAAGCACTGTTAAAAGCCTCACTGTCATTCTTCATGGTGTTCAAAATCTCTTTGCCAGGAGATTGAACTTCCTACCTACAACCCATTTTGGAGTCACAGCAATGTGAGCAAACGAAGTTTACATTAAGATGGTGCTTTTCGGTGAGGAGTGAGAGCCAGTTCCAAGTGAAACACAGATGGAAAGAGTCTCAAGGAGTCTTAGCCAGGTACCATTCACAGGCAGGGCAGTCGCTTCTGCTAGGGCAAGAAACACATTTTAAAATACTTGAGATAGGGAAAATATAAAGGTGCCATTTATTTTTCCAATAGAATCCGTTTTATTCACAAAGCTGTATGATTTTGGCACTGAAACCAAGCCCACAGATGAAAATCCATTTGCTCCTTTCAGTCTCTGATTTCCTTGTAAATTCCTCACAAGAATTCAGATTAATGTATTTGTGGTCCATTTCATTCCAATTTATTTAAGTGGTCTATGTGCCCTTGAATCTCCTATGAATGTTATTGTTAATGTAATATTTTGCTGCATTGCTTTGAACAGCTTTAAAAGTCTTTGAATGCTCTAGTTAAAGAAAAATTACACCCTCAAAATGCTGTGTTACAAGTTGGAACTGTATACTTTGGAAGTGATGTTTATACTATAACTCCCAAAGGCATCACAGGGTGCTTTCTTCTGTATGTCTGTCTTCTGCTTTCTGTGTTACAGTGTGTATTTGTACTTCCTCACTAGCTTGATACTCTTCAGTCTGAAGGCCTAAGTCTGCAAAGATATGAATACTGTACCTCAGCTGAGCAGTCCCACAGAGCAGAGAGGGCTTAGTCATCTGGGTATCGTTGATCACAAAAAGTACTTGCAGAAAAAGGCTTTTCCTTAGTAACTGACTGTAGTTGTGAGGACACATGGTTAATAACAGCACCAAGACACCAGGAAATGGGGTCTGTGTTTATTGAAGATGTGGACACATTTATCTTCAAGTTATTTGACATTAATCTAAATTATTGCTATTATGATTTAGTATATCATTTCTTATGAAAACACATTAGTCCTGTGAAAGGGTAGTTGCAAAAAAAATGTGTTGAGTCTTGCTGCTTTATTGTTTATTTGCATTTAGTATATATTTTGGTTGTTGAAGTGAAGCTAGCTTCTTAGAGAGGCTGGAAGATAGATTAGTCTGAAAAAATCATAAATAAGCTTCATACTGTACATTGAGTTTTGCAACTAGAGTAGTATATGTGTTCAGATTTAGTATATTTTATGCGTTAGAGCATTTTTGTTTGTTTTAATATGTAAAGGAATAACCAGATTACTTTGAAATGCTATTGTAGAGCTAATTTTACACATAGTGGGGGAATGTTGTCTGAAAAACTAAAATTAGAAAACATTACATAGGCTGCCTTTGGCTTTAGTTTGTTGCTAGAAGGCCCAGCTGGTATCTGTTGATTCCAGATGCTTAAGCCAGGGGCCAAGTTTGTGCAGCATCTTGAAACTGAATAAAGTTTTCTGCAGTGATAAAGTTGCCTATCTGGGTTTTAAGTAAGATTGCTGCCTAAACAAAAGCATAAGGGCAGCAAATATAGGTGGTGGTTTGTTTGGGGTTTTTTTTGTGGGTGGACAATTGCATGAAATAGGATTGGAGATTCAGAGTATTTTAAATCATTTAGCATGATTTACTCTTGTTGTAATTCCACTGACTACAGTTAAATTAAACCAAGAATTTGGCCTTGAAAGTCTACAGATTTCAATGTCAGGCAGCTCAGGTCTATATAAAGATACTTAAGCTTAGTAATTCAGCAAGAATACTATATAAATTGTAATGTGTGATAAAAATCTTAACTCTAGTTACATTATTTCTCTAAAAATTTCTGTTCACTGCTTTTTTATACAAAAGGTCAGAATTGCACTTCTTTGTGGCATTGGGATATGTGGAGAAAAGCAGGATGCTGGTACAGAAATGTATCAGAAATAAGATTCAGTTCTTACTGCTCCATGTGTGCCTACCTTACATTACAAATCCCACTGAAGTTGACAGAAGTCATACAAAGTTAAGCCTGCTTGTAACTCTCACGAGATACTGGTTTCAGAATCTGAAAGATAAGTTATGTTCTCAAAAGACATTATTAAAACTTGCGGTTTCACGTTTACAGAATACTATGAACAGTGATGATAGCTTCTGAGACACATCCAGAGTAACTTTATTAATTGATATTACACCAGACCAACGTCCATTAGCAAATCAAAATCTCTCTTGGTACCTTAATTTCTCAGTACAAAAAAAAGAAATCAGAAAATTAAAACAGCTGCTAATGCTGTTTGGCTTAATTTTTTTCTCTTTATTTCCCTTTTTTTTTTTTTTTTGTCATAAAATACCATTTGCTCTGGAGTTGTCTAGGATTTGATAATTCAAGGAAAGCATGCAAAGCAGTTTGGAATAAGTTTCTTCATTCACCTTAGGGCATATACTCAGCTGGTGAAAATCACCATAGTCCTGTTGACTTCTACAGCATTGTATCAGTGTAAACCAGTGCAACAGTTGGCATGTCAGGTTTTAGCATTTCAAGTCACTTTACCTACATATACAGTAGGATTCTGTTTTGCAAGATGGAAAGTTACCTGCAGTGCAAACTGTACTACCTAGACTACCATTGATACCTACTCACAGGACATGATTTCACTGTATCATTTCATACTTGAAATTCATGATGTTCTTTTAATCAGGGTACAAATATGAAAAGGTGCATGTGTTACTGTCTCTTTTAAAGGTGCATCATTTTGTTTTTTATTCTGTGTGCTTAATAGTTACTAGTCAGTGTTCTTTACATTCTTTACATTCAGCATTAAAGTCACTTATGTGTGAAATACAGTATCACTTGCAAAGGTACAGAAAAATGCAACAGCCATCTCTTGAATTGTTACTCAAATATACTGGATTACCTTCTAGTCATCAATACGACATCAAGGGGCTACAGCATGTGAACTGTGGTATATAAAAGTCGTGCACCATTGCTGTACAGGAAATCTTTCAGACTCTTCTTCTTGCACAGCTGCTGATTACCATATACACATTGGGAAAAATGTATGTTTCTGCTGTACAGAATGGCTGGGAGGTAACACAGACACTTTGGAAACTCTAGAGTTCCCTTTGCAAGCTTTTGAACAAAGCCCTTTGATCTAACTGCATGCCTGCTCTGTGTCCCAAATTTCACCCTATGGGGCTTTCTGCTTTAAGAACACCCTCAGCTGGGGCTACTTTACGTTGACTGCATTGAAGTTCACCAGAGCATGCACCTTCCCGTATTAACATATTCTTTAGCTTTTACAAGTTTGTAAAGATGGTTGACTGCAAAACTAATGTGTCAATACAGCAGAATTAAATTAAGGCACACAGAAAGTTATCAATAATGTATTATATCAGAATTACAGTCATTTGGAACTGAACGTTTTGCTGCTGGCAGTGCAAGAAAAGCAAAGTTGTGTATTTATTGTTGGGTGCTGAGGGTTCAGTATGAAAATCAATATAATAAAAATTTTCAGTGTCTAGTTCTCTTTAGTTCCCGAATTATTAAAAAGTAAAAAGGCAAAAAATTAGTTTTGTATTTAAAACTGCTTCACCCTTCTAGCTATATTTTTCTTTTATCTAAAAATGTAAAATGAATACAAATGCAGTAAGTATTGTATATTAAATACAGAAAATTAGCAACATTGGTTCTAGTTTTTATGTTTCCAAATGTTTTTCTCAACACCCTGTGTATTCTAGAAAATCAACAAATACACACAACCAGACACAGAAATATAAGCACATGCATACTTTTTCCAGCACCTTACTATATACCAGCTTTATAAAAATCTACCCTCATTTATCCCAGTTACTGATTTCCAGGAATTTGCTTACCTAGAATGAATTCCATTTAAAAAATTTTAAAATCTGAGAGTTTGTTTTTTCTTTCAAAGGCCAAACATTGCTGCAATTGCTGGCCATGCTGTATGATTCAGCACTGGTCTGTTCTTACTGAAATCTTTGTTTTGGTTTAAGCAAACTGCTTTAATTCAGCTATAATGGCTCTCAGTTGTCCATGAAATCCACTAGTTTTCCCAAATTTTACTTGATCCAGCTGTTGTGCTAAACGTGCATGGTATTTTTGTATTCCTAAATATTCTGCTGTTTTCATTTTCATCTTTTAAGGAGCTGAGCACACTTTATTGACTGACTGTTTTTTCTTGATTGGCTATAAATATGACTAGTAACAATTCCAGGTATATAGAAACAATAAAGTGTATGTTTTGAGTCAAACACAAAATGACACATCAGAATCTTAAAACTAGCTGCATTTTTTCTGGTCTTATTTCAACCAAAAAGTCCTCATCAAAACACCTCAAATACAGCTTCAGCTGATTGTAAATTTTGTTAAGCTCTCTTTAGAGTAGGATACAAGTAGCTTCTAGTAATGCAGCCTCCAAGGAGCCACCAGACAGAGGAATCTAAAAACTACCAGCTCAAGCATTCAAAAAGATGTCAGCTTCTGGATGAAGGCTGTCTGAGAGACAGAAATGACTGCAGAGCTAACCAGACCCTAAAGCCTCAAAGGATTATAGCTTAGAATCAAAATTTTGCTACCCTTAGAGCCCTGAAGGAACCATGAAAGTCTTTTACAAGCATAGTTGCATAAACTGCAGGTGCAACACAGACTTAAATAAAAAGCTACATTATGTGACATTCCAAATTAGTCTTTAAGCACATTATAAGATTATGAACAGCAGTCCATCCAGGGACAGACACAAAGTGAACTGCAGTGAGGCCAGAGTCACAAATAACAATATTAGCCATAGCTAATGCATTGTGAAAAAGGGAAAAAATCATGGAAATATATAACATTACATAAAAGCTACCACAGGGATCTTGATACTGTCTGGTGCTTTATCTTTGATCGTGCTCAGAGCAAGACATCACAGAAGAAAACCCAACAGTCTGTTGACAATTACAGAACCAATTCTTCACATGGGGATTTTCTTCCTAGCCCTCATCTGTGAGAAGGTGAGTTCTTAAGACCCAATTATGGAAAAAAATATATATATTAAAAAAAAAAAATCCAGTAAGCCAAATACTAAGGACTTTGTAGGAAAAAGCACAAATGTTACTCTTCCCATTACGCACATAAAAGTTCTTACACTCTTTGCCTCAAAATTATCTAATGACACTAGGTGTCACATCTGTTAGTACCATAGAAACAAATGTCTATTTAAAAATAAATGTATTGTCTCTGTCTATCATTTGCCTGCCATTTACTGAAAAACAGAGTAAGATTTTTACAGTATTTGTATGAGTTCTCATTTTGAACTCAACAGTTGTGTTGCTTCTCCACCTCCCATCCCTTTGATAAACAAGGTCATCTTTTAGTCTCCCAGCACACAGAAGTCCTTTCCCTAAGTATTTTCATCTATTTTTAGAAATCTGATTTGTCTGGCTGGACTTTCAAGCCTTCATAGCCTGGGGAAGAAAAGCTAATTGGGGTCTAATTAAAGTACTGTGGAGTGCCTACCACAGGACTCCCTCCTCCCCAGTGCCTGCTGCATAGGGAGGGACCCCGCACCCCTGCCTTCCTGCCATGGCAAGTCTTTTTATTTCCAGGCACCAGGCCCAAAGCCTCACAGCACAGAGAGTGGGATGAATAAACTCTCTTAGCTCAACTTTGGTCAAAACATTTCTGAAGAGTCATTTTGTCCTGGCAGACTTGACGCAGCCGGGGCATTACCTCCGCTGCTGCGGCTGAGACGAAGCCTCCAGAGCCCTGCAGCCTGACCGCTGTGCCAGCACGGGGACAGCCGTGCCCCAAAGCTGGGGCCACCCTTCAGCCTCCCAGGGCTGCCGCAGCACTGGGGACACCCTACACGTGTGCAGTGCCATGGGGGAGCCACCTGAAACTGGATTGCTTGGAGGTAACTACAGAATCGTCCAGATCTGAACATGCATTTGCGGCAAGGACTTCACCATGCTTCACATTCCTAATCTCATTTTGTACGTATTTTAATGCAATTTCCTTCTTCGGTTTTCAATGTACTTCTCCAGTGTTGCAGGCAGCTCAGGGAGAACTTCTGCCTGGTGTGTTGCCAAAGTAGCCATCCCTGTTTTAGAACATACCAGCTGTTTTCTGAGGAATAAAAGTTCTCTTATGCACTATCTTGCAATTTTGAACACTAAATTTAATTTGCAACTGAACAAATTTTACTTGCAAATCTAGTATAGTCACTTTCTTAGTTTCCTTCTAGTTCCTCACAGGCTGCTCTTGGTTTTACTGAGCAATTTGGTATCACAATTTCCCGTGGGCTCGCCAATTTTTCCAGCTCTTCCTAAGTATGAAGACAGCAAAGCTATTTCAGTAACAAAACTCATTTGTGCTTGGTATGATTAACATATTAACATGTGATTACTTTTCTCCATTTTTACAAAGCTGTGACTAACATGCAGTAATTTTTAATGGTAATGCTTTGAGAAAAGGACATTTCAAATTCTGAGTAGATCCCGATAACTCCCGGGCTTGTCTTAGCGCTTCCATTAACCTAACGTAATATTAACCCTGCCGATATTACAATGCTTTATGTCGTAGTGCAGATGGCTAACGAGGGATGAGTACACACTTTTTTCTTCTCTCTCTCTTCCCTCTCTCTCGCCGAAATAGGGCCCAGTTTCATTGAATTCTATGTCACACAGGCTGCTAATTCATAATACTTTAGTCTATGCATCTACCGACGGCAAAAACAAAAGGGAACACTGCGGTTCCCTCTGTAACTGACCCCTAGATGGATCAAGAGGAGACAAACCTCTCACCACGAAATCTGCCCTCTCCTGGGAGGCGGATTCTATCCGGGCGCCCCAGGGTACAAGTGCACATTTACATTTCACCAGCGCTTCCCTCAGAGCTCCCCCCGCTCCCCCTCACAAAGGCTGTCCCGGCCCTCGCCTCGCCGGCGGCTCCTCAGTAGAAGGGAGACATGGAGCTCCTGGAGCGGGTCCAACGAAAGGCTGTGAAGATGGTGAAGGGACAGGAGCATCTCTCTTAGGAGAAAAGGCTGAGGGAGCTGGACTTGCTCAGCCTCAAGAAGAGACTGAGAGGGGACGTCATTAATATGTATA
>JACBWW010000017.1:19879501-19988571 GCA_020086605.1 Lanius collurio | reverse complement strand
CACGTGTTTTTCGCATCTGCAGGGTACTTACAAGGCAGTAGTAGTACTGCTTGCCCAGAGAACCCTGCCTGACAGAAGGTGCCTTACACTTTTCAGGAGCAAGGAAGCTATGCAGCAAATACCTTTGTTCATATCTGCTTGAGCAAACTGCCAAAAGAAGAAAATAATTGTGCAATTACTTTATTTACTGAGGGTGCATTTCCATGTTCCTTCTAGCTAGTGACATGCAGTTTGGCAAAGCAGTGTAAATAATGTTCAGAACTGTTTATTGGTGAAGTAATTCTTCATAAATAAACCTGGTTGAAATTATAAGAACATGTTTTAAGACAGATTTGATAATCGTGGAATATAGAGCAGTATACAGTCATTACATACTTGCTGTGATGAAGTTAAAGAAAGCCACTGAAGGGAGGAAGCTTCCTAGCCAGTTAGCCAGGAGCAGTTTGAGCAAGTGGAAAATCAACATTTAACAGCTGTAGCCTCTTCTGCAGGTAGAGTTTTGTTGGGCGGTGGTGAGGTGTTCATTACTTGTAAGCTCTGGTAGCAAAGCAGCTGATTTTTATTTAAGAGCAGGAAGATACCTCATTTTTTTGAAAATGATTGTATAAGAAGAGCTTTCAGATACAAATTTCTGAATGGTAACCAAAAGTGCTCACTTGAGTAAACCAAGTTTCTAATGGATCTAATACATTGAAATTACCTTTGTTTATTGAAAACAGTGTTCAGATAGTGCAGGCCTGCATTCCTAAAGGAGCTCCTTTTCCACTCAAAGCTGAATTCAATTACGGAAGTTTTATTCATTTTTAGATTTTTAATGTGAATGCCTTTTTAAGTGTTGTAACTACTTGAGTGCATACATCCATCTGCTACTTGTTTCACTTGGCATACCTCAGTGTTTATTTGCCCATGTTACCCTTTTTGTGTGAATTAAAGCAACAAAGCAAAGCCCCGAGAAATGGCAGCAAATGTCGCCCTGAGAGTTGCAGTCAACCTGAGTCAAAAAATGGTCCACTTTTTGAAAGAGTCCTTGGTCCAGCTGATGGCTCTGAGCCAGACGTGTGTGGGCAGTGCTTCCTTCCAGCCAGATGCCCCATCCCAGGCAGAGCCTGGAGTGTCTCTTCCAGGACTAGATCCCTAAGAGCTGAAGGCCACCAGCCTGCTTGCAGTCCAGTCCAGCAACACAGCACTGCTGTGGTCACTGCTTCTGCAGTGGGAGCAACAGGAGGGGAGGCAGCAGCTGCTGCTTCTGTCAGCTTTCACAAATGCTCACTTACTGTGCATGGTGGTTTCTGAATGCGTGGTAAAAAACAGTGCTGGACATATGAGATCTATGCAGATGGTCAAATCTTTGCTTTGAATCTATGAAATGTGGTAGTCTTTAAAAAATTGTCTCAGATTGGGCAACCAAAGCAAGTCTTTTTTTGGCTATTTGATCTTTTTCTTGTCTCCAAACTGAACAGTAAGAACAGTGTGTTATGTTCTGCAAAAGTAATGTGTTGGGATGACATAGTGATAAAAGCCAATGAGATAAGGGGGTATATGTACCTCCTTTTCACATGAACAAAAGTACTGTTGACATAAAGAAATTATGGAAGAGTTTTTCCATTAACTGCTGAGGTGGATTATGAATTCTAAATTTTAATATCACCTTTTATAGCACAAAGAGGATGCGTGGGTTTGAAAGATGGAATATATCATAACATTGGGGTTGTGTATGTTTGGGTTTTGTGGGGTTTTTCCTCCTTAAAATAGCCCTAAGTCACAGAATTTTGATACATGCATAATTGTAGCAAAGTACCACTGCTTACTTATTTTGGTGCAAGAAATTGCATGCAGAATTTAGTGACTCTTCAGTCAGCAATTTTGAACAGAACTTTAAAGGCGTAGGATCAGTTGTCCCAGAGAGTGACAGCTGAAATTTAATTACATTTTCTATATCCCAAGGAAGAATATTTCAGAAATAATGATACTATTCTTGGTTTACAAAATCATTGCTTAAGGAAGGGAATTATTGTAATGGTGTTTTTGTGGATCAGTGCTTTCTGCAACAGTATAATTCTAACTGAAAGCCCTTAACTTTCTGCCAGACTGAATCAAGTCAGTTTAGCTAAATATTTGACATTCTTGGAAACAAGTCAGAATTATTTTTCAGGGAGTGATAAAAAGTTTCTGTGAAGAACAAACAAGATATTTTGGTATCATAGTGTAAGTGATGAATTTTGTGTTTCTTTTTGTTGTTTCATATTCAAGGCTTATATGAATCCCATAGCTATGGCCAGAGCACGAGGTCCTGCCCCAAATTCAGGACCAACAATACAAGACTACTTGAACAGGCCAAGACCAACATGGTAAGTGGCAGTGCCTGTCTACGCTTTTGACCTTTTAAGTAAAATGTCACTGGTACCTACCTCCTCCCTAGAATATCCAGTAATAGATTTTGAAAGATTCCTTGTCTCTGGGCAAGGTATTCTTTTCTAAACACATATTAAATCACCTCTTTTAAAAACAATAATATTTCATTTTGAAATGTGTATTTTTCATTTGTCTGTATTTTTTTGGCAACAATTTCTCAGAAGAGGAGAATGTCATCTTTCACAAATTCTAATACCTAAACCTTGTAGATATATTTAATTTGTAAACAAATTAATCTCTAAAAGAACCATTTTGCTGGTATATTCTTCGAATCCAGTTTACCCTACCCAACAAAACCATCACTTTGAGATATTATCAACAACTTTCTTTATGTTCAGTCCTTTTGCCTGCTTCTATGAGACATTAGAGAACAATTTACCTAATTGCAAAGTTAGCTTTAGATCTTTTGGAGGGATTTAACTACCGTACTTAAGTTATTAGGGTTAGGTTACCATATGTGTAGCATCTAAGATGCTTTCATTCTTCTCTTGAAAGTTCAACCAAGGCTAAACTTCAAAAAAACTCTACAAAAAAGCTAGACATTGAAGAAGGTATTTTTAATTATAAGAATTGTGATCTATCATCCTTTTCATACAGGGAAGAAGTGAAAGAGCAACTAGAAAAGAAAAAGAAAGGATCCAGGGCTTTGGCTGAGTTTGAAGAAAAGATGAATGAGGTTGGTAATGTTATTAGCTGTTAATACGTGATTCATTTATCTAACATGCTGCTTCTATTATCGTTTACAGTATCAAGTAGCCATATTTCACTTTACTTGAGCTTTTAATAACTGTTTTGTTTCATTTATATTGGAAGTTGAGTTTACAGCCTAACCAGTGAAGAGCTACTTTCAGTTCAGGGAAAAAACTGTATAAAACGTTTTTTTAATTACTGGTGAATAAAACTTGATCTTGTCATAAATGTAAACACATTTATGCAAATACATGTGCTTATATTAATAAATTAATGTGTGCATTTTCAGGTATGATTAACCAAAGTCTGTTGTGCTAATATTCACTTGTCTAAGGTCACAAAATCCAAATAGAGTGGAAGAAAGTGCATTACTGGAAAGAGATGTCTTTGGCAAGGAATATACATATAATATTATTATGGGAGAGGGCACAAAGAATGGCTTTCAGTCAGATAGGACTAGGAAGTACTTGTTTTTCTCTCGTCCTAAGCTGATTACAACACGTGCTGGTTTCCTGATATAAATGCAGCTGTTCTGATCTTTGTTTCTGTTCCTACCTGCCTGAAGATCAGCACACTGTTAGAAAGCTTCACGTGTGATTCCTGTTGTGTACAAGGGAGAATTCAGTATGCAGTGAATTTAACTGTTTCTGTTCCTTCTTGGATTCTGGTGTTTTGAGATAAGATTTAGGCAGTAATCTTTATCATTGTGTGTAAGTTTCTGGTTGAAGTAGATTACGCTCCTCCTCCATTACTGGAAGGGCATAGTACCCATAGTACTCCTGCTGTACTGTTTTGCCTGAGAAGTTGTACCAGGATTTGGAGGGTCATGGGGTGCTGTTCTGAGAGGATCAGTTGTTCTCCGCTCTTAGTTTTAGCTTGGTGAGTTTGGTTTAGTATTCTGTCATATTCCTTTGCCTAATGTGAAATAAGTGAAATTGGCATGCATAGAAGCTAGCAACCTTTCAGTATGGTAGAAGAGTAGGAAGGGATGCAGAGAATCATGAAATGACCATGAGTTATTCCTAAAGCTCCTAAGAGCAAATCTCTGAATGCCTGGAAAGATCATAAGTCTCTGAATGAGGTGCTGTCTCCCCTATTTTGCTGGCAGTTGTTGGACATTTCTGTTTAAAAGATACCCCTAGCACAGTCTTTAAAATAATGAAGCACAGGCTGTTGTGAGAGATGCCTCAGGTAGCTCTGGGTGCCTGGTATATCAAAGTACACAACCCACTGATGCTGCCTTGGTCCATGGAAGCACAGTACTCACAGCACTGCATCCTGCCTAATCTACCATGTCCCTCAGCAGCACTGTTCAGCTAATTCACAGTTTGCTGACATGGGGATCTCTGTATCACCCTGCATTGCACAGGTTACTTGATTCCTGATATTTCTGTCCCCTCAGCACACTATATGGATCATCATTGTTTTGCCAATACAGTACCAATACAGCTTCATTGTGAGGATCAGGGTGATAAAGAAGGGAGCACATGATGTGTCTGACAGTGCAGATTGAACCTAGCAGCCTTTCAGTTTGATGGGGGCAAGTTGGATGTTTCAGAGCTCTTGAAGGAGACATTTCAGGCAACGCTAGAGACCATGTGGGGAATTGAAAAGGAGGAAGGAGAGGAGAATTTTATTCATTCGTTCAGTGTGCTTGGCCCAACATAGTAAGAGCATTTCTATGAAGATGTGTATAGAAATTCTATATAATTACTGCTGACACCAACAAGGCCCAGAACAGATACTGGAGACACCCATACATTGAAGAAGGGCCGGGAGAAATTGTCTTGAAGTTTTGTTTCAGGTGATTTTTAGAACTCAAACAAAATCACAGTTTTTCTGGTTGGATACCCTGGTTTTCTAAAGTGCTCTAGCAAGAACACTGTGATACAAAAGTGGAAATAGCATAATTGATGACCTTCAAGATACATGGCATGTCTTAAAACCAAATAACTTGAGCATTAAGGTATGAACTAACACTGTATTTTGATGAATACTAATCTTCTGTAAAATCAAGTGCATTACAACTTTTGTTAACATTATATATTGTTTATTTTCTGTGGGTTTGTTAAAACTATAATGTCAGGTAGAGGAGAGGTTAAAAAAAAAACTGTTCAGAAATGACCCTCTTGTCACTGTTGTGTTTGGGTTTGTTTTCAGAATTGGAGGAAAGAACTGGAAAAACACAGGGAGAAATTACTGGGTGGAAATGAGAGTTCCTCCAAAAAGAAGGAGGTAAGTTGCGTTCAGTTGCATATATTCTGTCTTTGGAATTGGATTTATCATCAATGCTGCCAACACAGAATTTCATAAATACATTTTAAAAGCCAGCATCAAAGTTTATAAACCTAAATGCATGACAAAAGAAAATTATGCCAAAGTAACATTTGTTTTATTCTATTTTTAAGAAAAAGAAAAAGGAAAAGAAGAAATCTAATAGGGTGAGCAAAATTTTCAGTTTTCTGATCTCTTTTTGCTTTGGGGTTGTTCCTGTTTGTCATTTAAGTTCTCTTGGAAAGAGAAAGCATAGCTGTAATTTGGATTTTAGATGTTAAATTAACTTACTTTTATTTAGAAAGGATTTGCATACATTTGGTACAAGGAAAATTAAAGGGAGGGAAAGAGCATTAAATAGATACTATTAAATGAAAAATGTTAGAAGTGGTTTAGACATTCATTTAAGAAAAATCTATGTAAGAACAGCTTCTCAGAAGTAAAATTTTATTGGTTATGCTTTGAAAATTAAGAACTTTTAAAGGGAATTTTTGGATGGGCTTTTGAGTATTTGCCAGACAAAATGCTGCATCTCACAAGCTTCACTTTTTGTTGTGTTTGGTCAAGTTGTCTTCATCTTCCTCTTCTTCATCAAGCTCTGATTCTTCCAGCAGCTCATCTGATTCGGAAGATGAGGTAAGATCTACTTACTGGAATCTATCGTGTTTTGTTCATGAGGTTTATTTAAGACAGATTTTTGTAACATGTTTTAGAATATTCTTAGAGGGCTTGGTTTGGATAAAACCATTTAGTTTTTATGCATTTGGTACATATGATGAAGTTGTGAATTTTAGATGTATATATCTATTTAATAGTTTCTATATAAGCACTGCAGATTTTGGTGTCCTGGCTTGTAAAATGGATCCATTTTAACACTGAATTGCTCTTTTAATAGAATCCCCTATCTAATAATTAAATTGCAAAAATACCATTTTTACTTTCTAGCAAAAGTCTTTGTTACAGATAATCAGATTCTACAGCATACATCTAAATAATAAACAGAATCTAGAGCACCTGGATTTTTCACCAGTTTGCGTTTTTTAAATGCAGAAGAGTTATGAAGGTCCTCCACTAAAAGAATCAATTATAGCGTACTTAATTCCTCAGGAGAACATTATAACATGTAGGAATTTGATGTTTTCTTTTCTTTACATTTAACATAAATCTTTAATTCTAATGAGAATAAATTCAAGTTTGTGTTTTTCCTTGTTTTTCTACAATATTTGTGGATAGGATAAAAAGCAAGGGAAGAAAAGAAGGAAAAAGAAGTATCGCTCCTCACGGAAATCTTCAGCAAGCACAACTTCAGAATCTGAGTCAGACAGCAAGGTAAATATGCAGATGTGTTCTCTTGGCAGGTTTTCCTGGTTGGCGTTATAAAAACAAATAATTTTGACTTTAACATGTTAATATGGGTTTTCATCTTCCACACTTAAAGCCGTGTATTCTCATTGGACCTGAGTTGCACTTGTATCTGCCTCCACTGGCCACAATGCCTGATGGAAATAATTTGATCTTTAGAAAATGAGCATGCTTTATTCCAGCAATTTGTAGTCATTTTTCTGATTTCATATATATGCAGCTTTTGTGCTGCTCAAATGTTTAGTTTTGATACTACATTAACATTTAAAATGTTCTTTTGAATATGGAATTTAATTGAGCACCATCTCTGAAAACTCAGGTATTGCAGGATACCAGTGGCCAGAACATTAGCTTTCTAAAAATCTGAGTAGTTTCCTGTTGAAGAACTGGACCTTTCCCGAATATATTAAATTGAAGTTGTTTTTTTTTTTTCCTGTTTCTGGAGTACAGCAATATAGATATGTGGGCTTACTGAATGAACAAAAAAGTGAAGAAGATATATGAGGCAATTTGTTCTGCTATGTTAGCATTTTTCTATCTTATAGTATATAGTTACTGTACTTCTTCCTTAAATATTAATAATACAGTGAGTTTTTAAAATTCTCTGTGTAGACTTTATCACAGGCTTTCACTGGAATACCCAATTCAGTGGGATGTAAATTGTAATTAATGACTGTTTGCAGACACCTATGAATTTGTGCTAATGGGAGGTTAAAAACTTCTGCTACATAAAGGGACTCAGAAATACCCCTACTGCAGAAAACTCTGGGAAATACCTGCTTGACTCCGTCTGATCAGCAGAGATGGACATGGATAAAGAATAAAGACTCCCAACTGTTCCATGTTCTATGTGGTTACAGTAGTGATAGCTGATACCCTTCCTACAGCCTCTCTTAAGTTTTCCACAAGGATGCTGTTACTTGATTCCATACAGACCTTCTCATGCTGCTGGATCAGGAAATTAGCAGCTGCATCAAAATTACAGCTTTTTATATTATTCTTGTCAAATGCAAGGTAGAAAGGACAATTTTGAAGAATTAGCTTCAATAGACATAAAAAGACTATTGGTCAGACTGCTTTGGAGATTTCTTCCTTTTTCCTGAAATGATTTTGTTGTGGCTTGTTTTCCTTTCTATTTAGGATAGCACGAAAAAGAAGAGGTCAAAGGAAGATTGTGAAAAAGAGAAGGTATTTTTGTTCTTGAAATCCTTCAATCAGAATTGCATGTTGCATACATAATGGAGCTTTCATTTTTAATATTGAATGCCTCACTTTACATCTATGGAAATTTTCTGTCCAAATCCACACAGTCAGAAGGTATTCAGTGCACCCAATTTGAAGTAGACTTTTAGTTGGATTCAGCTCCTGTTTTAGTAGTTGTTCTTAGTGGAAACCACTGGATCTGTTCTTGTTACAAAGGTAAATCAAAACTGTATCTAATCTGCTAGAGCACATCAGCTGCATTCCAGTGTTTTGGGGTTCATCTTTAGCTGTCACATTGAGCTAAAAATATGTGTGATGGTATTTTCAGTGGCATACCTAAGTAGGTTATTGCCTTGTTGCTGTAAATTAAGAAACGTAAACAGAGGATCTCTTTATTTAAATGTAGCCATAATTATAGATACTATACTTACAACAGCTTTGATGAATTGCAGAGAAAAATGTATTAGCGGAAGAAAAACTACCTTATTCTGTCATTTCTGTAAGCATGAAAATCCTCTCTCTTTCCCACCACCACACCATTTTGTACACTCATCCATTATCTTTAATGTAAACAATCTAATTGACTTCAATTTTAGTTATTTGTACAGTGTGGGTAAACTAAAAATGCTTTCAGAGTCCATCCTAGTCCTTCTCTCCAATTACCTTTCTTATCATGTTGGCCTCTATGCTCCGGTCAATAGTATTGACTTCAATATACAAATTCTCCATTGCGTAAGGCAAATGTTTTGATTTTCCCTCCCTTGCTTCTGCTTCTATTTTACAGTTTCCATTTCCCATCTCATCCTTTTGAATGGCTTCTCTTTGAAGACCAAGTATCTACCGTAGTCCCTTATTGTAGCACTACTTTTACACATCTTCTGAAAGCAAAGGGCATTTGGGGACTAGAGGTCTTTCTTCCCCTACCTGCAGATCCCCCATATGTCAGATGGGCTGCATCCTGTGCACTTCAGGGAAGTTTCTGGTCTTAGAAATTGAGTGAGAGAAAGTGCCTTCAGTCTTAGGAACATGTTGCCTTGTCCAGAGCAAAGGAAGTGCAGGAAGCAGAAAAGTAGCTCATCAGAACAATCTCACACAGCATCAAAATGTTTTTAAAACTATCCTTTAAATGCACTAGAATTAAATATGATGTGTTGTAAGTACAGCTGGCAGGGACAGCTTGTGGTTCAACACATACACAGAGGGAGCTTTCATGAACAAAGCAGGAGTCTGAAGCGACAGTGTTTGTACTTTGTATATATTGAGACATCTTCAGTTACTCATTGTTTAAAAATGATGAAACATTTTATTTTCAAATGCTTACTCCTTCATGTGCTATTATTTAAAATAAGAGACTATTATTCCTCTCACTTTTAGAAAGTTGCTGTATCTTGGTAACAAGGAAAGGGAATATACAGAAAATTATTATTTTCACCAAAAGCATTTTAATAGTTTGGTAGGGTAGTTTGGTGATGATGGGTAATTAGTTTAATGTCAGTAACACTTTAAAATATTTCACAACTTAGAAGTGATACTTTAATCTCAAATTTTAAGCTGAAGTTTTATAACATTTGAAAGGTCTGACTTTACTCACAAATACATTATTTTGTGTAGGAAGGTAAAAATCATCACAGGAAAAGGAAGAAAGCAGATCGTGGTGATGGACCTTTATCGTCAGAATCTGTGTCTGAATCGGATCAGACAGAGGAGGTTAGTGTGAATCCTCGGTTTCAGATGTTAGAGTGCTTGTAGCTTACTGATTTATATGTGTGAATGAATGAACTAGCTTAGATTTCATACACTGTAGAAACGTTCTGCTCAGTACAGATGAATTGAAGAGTGCAGTGCACTCGAAGTTGTTTGCATTTTTCCTTTTAAAATAAATTTTTAAGGATTGTTTAGTCTAGCTTCTGTCACCTACAAGTAATTTTGACTTAATATTGTTGAGAATCAACTTCTTATGGATGCTACATTTGGTTGAATTTTCTTTAGGTGCAAGCGAAAAAGAAGAAAAGCAATGAGGAAAAAGAGAAAACAGCAAGTATCCCTCTTACTCATACTGTAGTTTTAGGATATAAATACTCTGTACTTGGTTAATTTCCAGTTTCACATTTTTCACTAATATAAATGTTTATAGCAATAGTCTGCTGTTACATTTAAATTGACAGTTTCTCTGTTTACTTGCTGAAGTCACTTTTTCAATTGTTGAATTAAAGAAGAATTTGTCACTCTTTTACCTATATGTGATTGGAGATTTATACAACTTTAACACTTACTGTAGAATATATTTTATTCTATATCAACCTCCTAGAGCTACCTGTGTGGTACCAAGTAGGGGAGCAGTTTGCCACACAGACATATCAGTGCTGTCCCTTCGTTAACATTGTGTGTAATTCCTTGGTAAGCCTTCTCTGCCACCATGGAAAGGGCCTTAGGACATAATTGCTGCAACATCTATCCCATTATAACTCTTCCCCCAACCAAATAAAAAGCTGCCAGCAACTTGTTATGTTTCTCAATTTTTTTATTTGTATCTGTTGGTAAAAGTGAGCAGAAGGTTCAGTAGTGATTTATATAGAATCCAGATTTACCACATGTACCTCAGGTTCCTCAGTTAGGTGTATAGTGGATTTGGGATCCTAAATTCCCATTTGAGATGCCTGGGTATCTGTCTCCCCTGTCAGCAGCCGTGTTCCTTATTAGGCATCTCAGTTGTCAAGATGAAGTAGGGCAAAGGGAAGGTCTACATTAGTCACCTAAAAATACAGGCATAGAATTATCAGGGATACTCAGTACACACTTTTCATTGAATTTGTTTGTTTTTTCAGACTCATATGAACTGTTTACCATAACATTTCTAGTAATTGCACATGGTCTTTTTCATTATAGATTTGTATGTGTAAGGAATATGTATAAAACAAAGCTTTAATGCTGATTGTTTCATTATCATAATGCCACACCAATTTGAGAATTTCAGTTGAAATTCTGCTTGCAAAAAGACAACATTGCATCTCTTAGCTTCTGTATTACAGTGATCAACATAGTACCTTCAGGACTGAATGCAGTAGGGTTAGTTTGAGTGTATTTATATTTACAGTTGAGATCGTAATTGTTTTATTTTAAACAAGGTACAAATGATAATCTAGCGAAGTGCAGTTGAGCTATTTAATGGTACACAGTGAACTTAAGCACTTACTTTAAAATCTGTAAATATCCTAGTTATTCCCAAATATGTAGGATGTCACTATTGGTCACAGCACTTCCTTATTACTTTCTCAGTAATCTATAATGCTCTGAAAATCATTTAAAATATTAGGAAATGTAATAGTGACGGTGATGAGATGCGTGAAATAGCCATACTATGGTGGAGATAAATTTAAATTGAAGACTGCTCATAACAGTGCAAATTGATGGGTAAAGTATTTCTTTTGTGATTTCTCAATAGGCTTCTGCAGAAATCTTTATTGAAGCATCTTTCAAAAGATACCCTTTCTGCTCTCATTTTGCATTAGCAGAATGTAATAGATGATAATTGCATTATACAATAACTTTCTTTTTTTTTTTTAGGATAAAACAAAAAAGAGAAAGAAGCACAAGAAACATGGTAAAAAGAAGAAAAAGAAGACTGCTGGTTCAAATTCAGATTCAGAATAATATTTTGAGGCAACCTGAGACTATCAACAGAAGTGCAATGACTAAAGGAAACTTAAACTGTGAAATGACAGCAAACTTTACCAAACTGCATGAGTTTTCCTGTGTTTTAGAAATATTCCTAATCTTTCAGTAGCCAGCCAGATGCACAGCTGTGCTGGGAAAGACCATTGTTATTGCCTGCTGCTTAATACATGAGGTACAACTTTTATAAAATTCCAGTAAGCAGTGTTAGATGTTTGAGACAACATGAGATGGTAGGCCAGCTGAGGTGTAAAATATTGGAAAATAAGAGAGTTAACCTTTTTAGATAGTTAAAATAGTCTTTTAAAGCATTAGTAATAGCCTTTATTTGTAAATCAGGACAAATTAAATCCCAAATTCATCCTACAGGTTAATATTATGCATAAACTACTACAAGCTAGTGTCTGCTAATGGAAAATTAATGATAACATTTAAAAGGCTGCCTTTGTAGAAGTGTGTTTCATCTGCCCCATTACTGTCTCCATGCATACAAGAAAGGGAATGCTACCATTTTGGCTACCTGAATAGGGTGCCTTTGCCTTTGATTCTTGCAAATCTCTGCTATTTTTAATCCATGCATCTCTGCATTCCTGGGAAGCTAGAGCTATTGTCAGCAGACTTTTCTGAATAAGCAGTTTTGAGCTTCCAAGCATGTGCTTCTGCATTAAGCAAGAGCAATGACATTTTGCAGTATAACTGACAGTCAAAACCTGAAGATTTTACCTCTGTTTCCTTGAAATGGTGATAGACCTTTGCTAGTAAATATGCATATTTCACTTAATGTAATTTTGGTTTAATTGAAAACTTCTTGCAAACACTGGTAGCTTTCTTTGCATTATCTTTAGAATTGTTTTGCATGATTTGTACCATTTTTAAATTAACAAAATGCAGGTAATCATTTGTTCTAACCAGTTCTTTGAATTACATTTCACATGCAGAGTTTCATGTATGTATTCAGTTATAGTTAAGTTCATTGCTGTGTTTAAGTGCACACTAGCTGAAGTTATTTAGCATGTAAAAAGCAGGGTTTTGATACTTTAACAGCTTCATATTGAAGCTGATTTTACTCTAAGCAAGTTCAGTGGCAGATCTGTTATGTGATGTGTCTTGTTAGATAAAAAAACTACTGCCAGAATCTCATTAAAGATACTGTTTAAACAGTTTGTATTTATATTTTTGTACTTGAGGGCTACAGAATGTTGACCTAAGTCATAAAGCTGTTTTACTTTAGTTTAGTTGCTTTAGATAACTGAAAAAAAGCTTTTTTAAATTAAATGTGCACACAAGAAAACACGAGCAACCAGCTGACTTTAGTTTACATGAAATTCTCACTGTATCTTCCGTTCCAATCAGAAATACTGATTGCTGGGCCTTCTGTTAGCTTTTAAAACAAATGCCCATCCATCCCAGGTAGTCAAATATAGATTGCATTTTTAATCTTCCCCTTTTTTTCCACTGCACAGGTGCTAACTTAGATGTTTCAAGTGTTATGTTGCCAAGAATTTTAAGACTTTTAAGACATTGATTATTAGTCTGCAAACTATAACTAAAATCTGTGGGAGAAAAATGACTTCATACTGCCATTGTACAGAGAAATCGTCTTCAAGTTCTTGGGAAAATACAACCATTGAGCTGCAGCAATGTGCATCTAAACAATAGTAGTATTTTCATCGACTATTTTATACTCTTGGGCTTGATGTTACCAATTCTAGACACTCTTGTCAGTGAGGTTGAAATAAAGGCAAGATACAGTGAACAGAGGGGTTTGATTTAGGGTTTTTGTTTAGTTTTGTTGGGGTTGTTTCACTTTTAAGTTGTGGTGTTGCAGTTTTGGTAAAAGAACTTGTAATGAACCATAGCATAAATGCTGTGTCCTGTGTGATACCTTATTTGACTTTTACACAACCACCTGCCACAGAAAGAAATAAAAATGGAAATGAGACCCAGTCTTCCAAATACTTAAGTCAGTATATCATTTTAATTATGTGACTGTAACTATCTGTTCTGCTCAGCTGTCGGCTTCAAGTGCTGCTGTCATGCTTGGGAAGGGGTGTAGCTGCTTAAAGGGGCTTATGGGCTTTATCAGTTCACTACATAAATCGGCTGTAGTACTGAAAGGGAAGTGGTTCAGTTTGCAATAGTTTAACAAATTCGTTGAGTCTCCTCTTGCATCCCCTTTTTCCTGAAGGAAAGGTGGAGGCTGGTCCCAGCTTTCCTGATGTGCCCACACCAGTGTGGGGTTTTGAGTGGCACCTATACCCACGGTCCAAGTTTCAGCAGAGGGACAAAGTAGAAAACAAACAGTGTCGGAGTAAGAGTGGTTTAATGTATTTTTGCCTTCTGACAGCAGATGAACAAGCACTCTATTGTGTGTTGTATTTAACTTTTAGCTCTTTTTTTTTTCCCAGAAGTATTTTTAGAGAACTGAAATGCAGTTATTTTAGTTTTTAGAATTGCAGTTTTTAAAAAAATGCCTGTTAAGACTTGATCTTTGTTTTGCCTGTGTGTGTATGTACGACCTGCCCGTGCGGCCCAGCGGCACCGCGAGGCCGCGGCCGCCCCCTCACGTTGCCAGGGCAGCGGCGGCGGGACCGGCTCCCGGCCGCCATGAGCAGGAAGGGCGTGAAGCTGCTGGTGGACTCGCTGACCCGATCCTCCAAGCACTGTGAGTCTCCCCCGGACCGCAGGAGCCGCGCCGGCCGCCCCCCGGTGTGCCCATGCTCATCATCTGTGTCCCTGTTCGCTCCGAAGGGAGGCACTTTCCCGGAGCCCCCTTTGGAGCAGCGGGTGGGGCGGGGGAGCATCGCTGTCACGGCCCTGGTGTATGTGCTTGCCTGGTGTTTCACCAGTGTAACTTACAGCCTGTGTTTGCTTGTGTTTGGGCCGGGCAGTTAACAAAACCGAAGTGGAATGTCTGGTAAATCTCTTCGACACGCTGGTGACCAAGGCCAGAAGCGACTTTGCTGGGATCGGCTTTAACCGCGTCGTGTTCCGAGACACCCTGCACAGCGCCTTCGGCATGACGGATGACGTGGTGTTGGACCGAGGTGAGGCGGACACAGCTCTGAGGCTGGGGTTACACTGCCGACCTGATGAGTGTGTCCGTACCAAACAGCGCCGTCTCATCCCGTCCAGGACAGCAAAGGAGCAGTTACGCTCAGGAGCTGTTGAGAAAATTACATCTTTTCTTTCTTTATGCAGAATAGTTTTTCCTTAGTTCAAGAGAGTTCACGCTCTAGTTGGAGACAGACCAGCCAGAGGCAGTCGTGCTGCCCTGTGGCTGTTTCTGTCGCAGTCGCTGTAGTGTCGTGACAGAAGAGGGCAGCGTTATGGCACTTTCCTCGGGAGCTGCGGTCGCTGCTGGGGGACAGCTCTAGCTCAGGCCTGAAAGTCCCAGTAAGGCATTCTGTTACAGTGGATGACTTTGGGAATAGAGGCTCTGTGAACAGCATTGAAGGGCCTGGGCAGATAGTACAAGGAGGTGAGAGTAATGAGCCAAATAACCCCTTGAAAATACAGTGATTTCACAGATTGGTAACGAGGGACACGTTTGCAGTCACTGTGAAAGTTGAAGGAATGATCTCTGATGTAGCGGTGTCCAGAGGAGTATGCAGAGCAGGGATGAGTCTGCTATTCTTTAAGCCTTGGGCTGCCAAGAGCCACCCCTTGGTTCAACTTCTCCCTCTCTCCAGCAGGACAGCTGCTCACATGCCATAAAATAAAAACTTGTTGCAATTTTATGCAGCAAGTCAACTTACCTTACACATTCTTAAAAATTATATTAATGCTTACTTGCAAAGGGGTTGATTTCAGTGCAAAAGCAAACCTATTGTCTTCTAAGTCAAAAATGCCTGGCTCTACATGAAGAGGTGTTTCTTCAGCCAACTTACTAATTAATATTCTAAAATATAAGTTGTTATAGGTGCTACTCAATGGTTTGAGCTCCATCTTGGATTTGAAATACTGTATTACAGGCTGTATGAATAGTGAAGCTGTGAGATTGAAAGTTGCTTAGGGAAGGGAAAAGAAAAATATTTTGTTACCTGACAGACAGGAGTTTATTTTTCTTTTTATATTTAATATATATTGTTTCTAGGATTATTTTCTCCAAGATTTTCTGAGACAAAAGCTAGTAATTTAAATTAATTAATCTGTATGCAGAATTATCCCTTATTTTAAGGGATATTGGTTTATTTGCTTTATGTCTGCATGGAAGCATACTTCCTGTAGTTAAGTCAGGAAGGCAAGAGATCAAACAAAATGTCTTAGCAGGCAGGATTCTGGAGTGGAAGGTGAGTAAACTGAGAGACAGAATCCCTTTTATTGTTACACCTTAAGAGTCAAGAAGGGTAATCATACCTTGGTGAAAGCAGACAAACATAAGAAAAAAGATAATTTATAATTTTATTTGATTTAAGAAAACATTCTTTTTTTGTGTTTCCCTATTAAATTTATCTAATACACCTCCTAGTGTTCAGCGTTTTTGATAGAGACAACAATGGCTGCATCACTGTGGTGGAATGGGTGGAAGGCTTAGGGGTCTTACTTCGGGGGACACTGGATGAGAAGATAAAATGTAAGATTGATCTGTATGCTGATACTTAGTAGTAATAGATTGAGTTCACAACAAATAACACATTGCTTTTGTAATAATTTAGTAATTAATCTTATAAAGTACTTGGTAATTGAAAAGTTTTCTTCTGTATAGTTTAATGCAACTGAGTTCTGAAATGGTTTCTGAGACAGTTTTCTGTGTAAACTGCGGTTACCACAGCCACCACCTTCTTTTGTTGCTTATAAAATCTTGCATTTAAACTGAAGTTTATTCAACAGCATACAGTTTTGCCAAAATACATGTTTTTGTACTCACACACAAAATTAGAAAGAAACAGATGTATCTTTAGCGTGGCTTTGGCTAATTAGCAGTCTCAAGCCAATCAAGACCAGTGCCAACATTCATTTACTGGCCCAGTGGGGACACAGCAGCAGTTCCATTAATTTCAGCAGTTCTTCAGCTTGAAAGCAGAGATGGAAAAACTGTAAGATGGTAATGAGAACCTCCCCAATAATAATAGAGAAAGATGGAGGAGAAAAAATAGCAAGAAGTCTAGAATTTTAAGCAGCAGGGGAAAAAAGAGGCCATGTGGGATAAAAAAAAAATCACAATAGGAAAGGAGAATGAGAGCATGTTTTTTCCATAGTTCCCAGGTTGCAGCATTATCCATGCCTAATACACTATATAAATTCATCTGAAAAGTGATCAGGAATGTCACAGCATTAAGTTGTGTGCCCAGGATGTAATTCAGTGTGTCAGTACAACTACAAACAGTAAAATATGCGTTCCTGATGTAAGAACTATAGAAGATACTGGTGGGTAGTGATACCCTGTGTTGTCTGGCAGAAGTGTTTGCCAGGAGTGTTTCAGCACATGTATGATAAATTTGGCTCAGTTGATAATGCTGTACAAAATACAATTCACATCTGTCTATAGGTAACAGCTTTTAATGGTATGTGATTATAGTTTGTAATCAACTTGAAATTTATTTGTATTTCAAAAGACTGTTTTCAGGTTTATGACCTGAATGGTGATGGATACATTTCGAGAGAGGAAATGTTTCAAATGCTGAAAAACAGCCTTCTCATACAATCAGCAGATGAAGAGCCTGATGAGGGAATTAAGGATTTGGTAGAGATAGCACTGAAGAAAATGGCAAGTACTTCTTGTGATACTTGAATGTCTTTCAAACATTCATTAACCGATTCTTAAAATCTTTCTGTGAGGTAACAAAATATGGTGTCTGTTTTACAGTGGGATTCTGCAAGTCTCCCGAGGAAAGCCAGAAATACAATCCCAATCCAATGAGTCCCAGTCCAGTATTCTCATATGAAACTTATTAATTTAGTATATGAATGGGCTATAAGCTTTATGTATAAACTAGCATGTGTTTATGTGCATGCCCAGTCAAAGCAAAAACCCAGTCAGAAGTGGAAAATTCAAAAGTGTAAGCTGCATTTGTTCTATCAGTACAGGCATCTGCAGTAGCTTCATTTGTAAACACATTTGTGTTTTATCAATTGATCATGAAATGTCTTTATCCAATTTATGTATTCAGTAAGAACAGTAAACTCAAGGTTCTTGTGAAGCTTGTCTCACAGTGCTTAATCTAGAATACCAGATCATCCAGGGACTGTCTGTCAATATCTTAATCAAATCAAGATATATACTCTCCACTTCTTTGTTGGTGGTCAAAGATTGTCACTTAAAACCAGGTCTTGCATCCTAACTTTTATTTAAGCCTGTATTTCAATTTTTCAACCCCACCCTTTTTGCCTTAGGTAGAAGCAAGTGACACAAATCTTTTCTGAGCAGAAACTGATGACCCTCAATTTGCAAATCAAACTAAAATTAGAATCCATGTTCTTTAAAGACCTGTTAAACAAAACTACAAGTAATAATCCTTTGCTGAAGTGTTCCCTTCCTTTTGTAGGACCATGACCACGATGGCAAGCTTTCTTTTACAGACTTTGAAAAAGCAGTCAGAGATGAAAACCTTCTCTTAGAAGCCTTTGGACCATGTTTGCCAGACTTAAAGGTACATTAACCTGGAGTTCCAAAAAAAACTGCACAAGCCAATTCCTTACACACACTTGCACCAGTCCTGGGAATGTCAGCATGGGGTATCTTAGACTAGTGTTGGTTTCATCCTCTCAGTGCCAGTTCTGCTGCCCAAAGGTGGCCCCCGAGCACTCCCACTCCAGGGTTGTTGAAACACAATGTTGCAGATCTTAATCTCATCACTAAGGGAAATTTCAGTCCTTTATACTGTCATCCCAGTCTCTAGCATTCCTAGTTTCCATCCACTCTGTCTCATTCTGCAGCTGGGCCTTCTTGCCCTCCATGCCAGATCATTCCTTGGTCATAGATTCCAATTGCTGAAATTTTAATTTCCCCTTCAACAGTAGCTTTAAATGTTCTGACTAGTCTGCCAGTGATGATACCATTAATGCTACGGATTTATCTCTTATAAGCTTAAAAGCAAGAGGTTGTCTTCATTGTATACACATTTCAGTTCAGTACCCTTCAGTTCAATACCTTTTCTGACTAAACATAAATTCTTCAGTTAATTGAAAATTAACTTTTTTCCTCTTTTTTTTTTTTAACAGAGCAGTATGTCATTTGAACAGAAAATTTTCCGTGGAAACCCCTAAATAGTAACTCCAAGTTGTAACTCCATTGTTGAATACTGTTAAAAGGGGTCTTCATCTTCACCATTCTTTGATATAGTAAAAACAGTAATAGTTTTAAGTTGCTACTCTGTTTCAGTATTCCTTTGCTGTAAAAGCTGTTGAATAAATGGAATTTACTTCTGTAACTCCACCTAAATAGAGTTCTTCTGTGAGTTATGAAATAGGTAACAATATGAGGTACACAGGACAACACTGCAACAATAATACAGTATATTGGTTTCATTCCAATAAATTGATACAATTTTTAACAGGACATCACTGGGAAATACAGTATAAAAAAAGTTTTATTTTTTACATAAAAAAATAAGTATTTTAAACTATATTCTTTACAAAAGGACTGTTGGAAGATGCTGCCAGCAGTATCTATATTCTTCTTCTCTGCTTTACAGGTGGTTTGGCTGAGCTGCTCTCTGGCTTTTCCACAGATGTTGTTGAAACAGAATCTGCTACCTGAATTGGAGGGGAAAAAATTTAGTAACCTGTAACCATTACTTTTTTAATGCTCATTTTAGGGTAAGGTCACATCTCCAAGATTTGAGTATTAGGAGGAATTTATTACTATCATCACAATTGTATTGAATTTTCCTGCTGCCTAGAGGAAACAATTAACACTAAAGGCACAATTAAACACAAGAGAGATGAAACTTAAAAGACTTAGCACTACCATTTTTGTATTTAACTACATAAACTGATTTCAGATATGTTCAGTGATAGAGCATTATATATGCCATCTGCCTTCTTCCTACCAGAGGTGTTTTCAAGCAACGCAAGGTTCAAGGTGTTTTTTTAAACTCGGGTTATTTTAGGAAACTTAAAGAAAGCAGAAATGTGCATTTTGACATGTATTTTAGAAATGTATTTAATATAAGAGGTTCTTATTTATAAGATAAGCACTTTCAAATCAATCTAGTTAGTCAAGGGAGTTTGACCTACTAATTGATTTAGTATCTTCCATAAAAGACTATATAGCTTAACACATGCTCCTCAGCATGGAATTAGTGATTCTGTACAGCTTCTAATGGCATAACATGTTGAAGCCAAATTACATTTAACTCCGACTTCCATTATTTTCCTTTCAGAAACCAGATTTGAGTAGCACACCGGTCAGCAGGACTACCTGCAAAGTTATCATGCCTCCATGTGTGGGCAAAAAAAAAAAGTGGTTTACTAAAAATAATTTAAAATCATGCTCTGACATTTATACTTTCTCAAGTGCAGTGTAAGAGGTCTGGAGTGGAATGGCCTGCTATATTTGAGAGTGTAAAATAATCAAACAGTATGAGCTTTAAGTGGCAGAAAAACTGATAATAATGAGTAAATGCTGAGTAAAGTTGAGAGTCACTGTTTTTATGGATAACAAGCGCCTATGTTTGAACTATCAGAACTTCAAGAACCCATACCTCTTTTAGTTTATTTCGAATTAATGTAGCTGAAGTATTCAAAGACTCATCCTCCAAATCCACTTTAGGTATTTCTGGTAGTTGTGGACCAATAACAACTTCTGTATTGTCCTCACTAGTTCCAATGAGGGAAAACTTGTTACCTTCTTCTCTCTTCCTCTTACGTTCTTGCAGGTGAGTTGTACGAGGTATAAACCTGTCAATTCCATTGTAAGCTGGAACCATTCTTTGCTGCATTAAGGAAGCTGGTGGAGTATGTCCACCTGGATGTCCACTTGGAGTTAAACACGCACTTTGACCAAAGTACCCAGAAATTTCAGCACAATTGTTATCATAGTGCGGGGACGTTAACAGGCTCTGATTCTGATTCCCAGATGGATACACCATGTTGTGGGATACCCCAGGAGAACTTGTAAAGTAGGATGGATCCCAGTTACTGGCTACATGTGATTCTGATGTACTCCATGGACAGTCATGCTCAGAGTTCTTTGAGGCTGTCTTCTTAGGGCCCTCTACTTTCTTCAACACAAAGCAATCTTTAAAACAACAACAAAAAGAGCACCTTCACTATTTCATGTCATTATTAGTTCTAACACCCAAGAACAAAACTTTTAATATAAATGCAGAAACAGTATCAGTAATATTTGATTCCCAGCTACCTGGCTGATTTTTTTGTTTGAGCTTGAAATTTAAAAAATGCAACTTTCAAACCAATTTTCCAGTCTAGTGACTTTGCTGGTTTATAGCATTGAAAAAACTCAGATGTTTAGATGTTAAAAATCAGTGCCTTTACTCCCTTTAAATATCCTTATGCAATGTATAATGATACCCAAATATGTAAGCCCAAGAAAGGAGAAGCTTATGTTCAGCAATTTGCTTATTCCTCAGTTTGCCCAGACTCCAGTGTTGCCTGGGAACTCTGTAGTACAGAAGCCTTTGTAAACACAGTCCATTCTTAACATTCCCCCAGTGCAAATATGTGGGCTGGAGTAAGGTTCTGATATAGTCATCTTCCTTCCAAAACTGTCCCTTTGGCATGCCTGAGGAGGCTGGAACAAGGGTGAAAATGTGATGCCAAATTTCTTGCCAGTGCTTTAAATTTCTGGTAATAGCTTGAAAGAAAAGAAGTAGTGAAGGAAATACTTCATTATTAAAACTTAAGTATTTCATTATTTCAGTCTTAATCAAAGCCAAAAAATTACTTTGAAAAGGAAATAGTTCTCTAAATGCTGAGAGAAATCTCCCTGTAAACATACTTAAAATGCATCTGTATTGGGTTTGGATGGCCTGTTTTTTTGTAGCATGGGGTGGGTTCTGTGAGAAGCTGCTAGAAGCTTCCTCAGCATCAGGCAGAGCCAATCCCTGGTGGCTCCAAAGATGGATGTGCTGCTGACCAAGGCTCGGCCAATTAGAAATGGTGGCAATTGCTCTGTGAGAACAGATTTAAGAAGGAAAATAAACAAAAACTGTTTGCACAGTTGTAACTGCAGCCAGTGAATAGCAGAGCAAGAATATGAGAGAAACAGCCCTGCAGGTACCAAGGTGAGTGAAGAAGGTGCAGGAGGGTGCTGCAGGTGCCAGTGTTAAGGTTCCCCTGCAGCCAGTGCTGAGGATCATGCAGCTGTGCCCCTGCAGCCCATGGAGGGCGGTGGGGATGCAGGGACCCCCCCCACAGCCCATGGAGGAGACCCACATCTGCTGGAGCAGATAGATGCTTGGGAGGAGGCTGTGACCCTGTTGGACACCCAGGGAGAGAGGGGCCCTGCCCCCAGGCTGGAGCAGCCTGTCCTTGGAGGGCTGCACCCCGTGGAAGAGTGACCCATGCTGCAGCAGTCTGGGGAGCACTGCTGCCCATGGGATGGCCTCATGTTGCAGCAGGTCACAGGGAACTGTTGCTCAGGAGATGAAGTCATGTAGGAGTTCAGGAAGAAGTGTCTCCTGTGGGAGGGACCCCACAGTGCAGGAGGGAAAGGACTCTTCTCCCTGAGCAGTGGGAGAAGCCATGGGTGATGAACTGACCATAACCCCCATTCCCTGTTTCCTTGTGCTGCTGGGGTGGGAGGTAGAGCTGGAAGAAGGCAGGGCTGGGGGAAAGGTGTTTATGAGGGCTTATTTTACTTCTCATTATCCTGCTCTGATTTTGTTAGCGATAAATTCACTTTGTATCTCTAATTAGAGCCTGTTTTGCCCTCAGTGGTATTTGATGGGCGATCTCTCTCCTGGTCCTTATCTCAACCCATGAACCCTTCATTAAATTTTCTCTCCTCTGTCCAGTTTGTGGAGGGTGAGTGAGCAGCTTTGGTGGGTGCCTGGCACCTGGCCAGCTCCAACCCACTACAGCATCTTTAAAAGAGGTAGGTAAAAAGCATTTTCTTTAACAGGCATTTTAGCCAAAACCCCACCCACCCCTGAAAAACGTTAAGATTTTGTAGAAAATGTAATTACAAACCTCTTTGATTTGTTGCTTTTGCTATATACTTCCTTCTATCCTGCAACTTCTCTCTAGTTTCTTGGACTGTTTCAAATTCTGGAGCATAGCACACATGCAGCAAACTACCAAAGAAACTTCGTTCATCCATTTTTTTCTTGGCCACCCTGAAGGGAATTAAATTGCATTGGCAAAACTGAGGATTTTACTACAACTCTCTAGAAACCTAACACATTTCAAGTACAGAAGGTGTAAAAATATTGCCCTGTCCAATACCTTGCACATTGCAGTTTTTTGAATTTTATGAGATACACTTCAGTAAATTGCTCTGCTGGATATTCATCTAGAGCATGATACTCCTCAATGGCACCATATAATGCAAATTGTTCAACTAATTCCTTCATAACACCTAATGCAGGAACTCCTTGTATCAGTAAATAGCGAGATTCCAAGTTGATAGTGTAAACCTGAAAAAAAGAAAAACAAAGAGTATTCAAAAATGTTCCCATTCTTGCTTTATTGCAAAAGGCAGGCATTTTCTCCATGTTTTCTGTTGTTTTCCAAATCCTTTTGGGATGCTGAAAACCCCTGTGGCCTCTGATTTGCAGGGCAGTAAGTGCATGGTTATTTGTAACGTCTTCATCACTGAGCAAGAGCTCAACTCAAGCTTCTCAAGAACAGTAAAACACAAATGAGACTTGACTTTTCTGCACAAGGTCAGAATACTACTGCCAGTTGCTGAGTAAAATCTTTTAAGTCACTGGCCATCCTCCATGCAAGACATACTAGTAACCAATTCATACGAGGTACTGCCAAAATACAGAAAAAACCTGAAAAACCCTTCTTCTTCAGAGGCAGAGAAGTCGTGCAGATGAAGAAAACTGCTTTTTTCCACACAGGGAGTTAAAGAACAATTACCACAATTCTCTGGGGCAGATCCTATGTGTGCAGAGCTGTCTCCTTGCCATGGTGATCCAACAGCATATGTTTTTAAGACACACACAAAAATCTGGATGCTGAGAGAAACAAGCAGGTTAAAAACCAAACCAACCATTCTCTTCTGCTTTCTGTAGTGATGGTCGCATAACAGACTAAGCAGAGCTTTTCAACAGCTCACTATGCACAACAGGCACCTAGGCAGCTCTTCCCTGAAATCAGAGGAAATTCATTCTGAGTTTGTTAAAAAAAACCCAACCCAAACCACAAACATTTAGACAGCATAAGTTACACATATTTCTCCAAAAATAAGACAATTCTGGACAAAGTGGGATCTACTCGGAAAATCAGTTCTCAACCTTCCACTATAAAATCACTCTCCACAGACATTTCACCTAAGTTGGTCTTGTGGCAGCAGCATAATCCCACCTGCATTCTTTTTGGAACAAGGGACTGAAGGATCCCGATGCTTTCATTATGTGTTGTTTTGGTTTTTGTTTCTTGGGTTTTTTTGCCAAGTTTGTCCTTCTACCTCTTTCTTGTCCAGGAAGAAGAGACTTGAATGAGGTTTTTGTCCACACTTGGGATATCCATACTGTTTCTCCTGGGTGTATCCTCCAGTGCCCATTGATGGCTGGATACCTGTGGTGGCCATTGTCCCTCTGTGGATGCACAAGGCTCTCTGTCCTCTGCCCCACCGTGTACACTTGGAAGAGTAAAAGAACTTAATAGCCTTGAGACTTCATGAAGCACGGAGGGTTTGAAATTTTACAGGAGGGTGGTGATAGTGAAAGAGATGTGCCTTTTGTACATATGCAAGAGTAACCACTGTTCTAACACTGGTGAGACCACACCTCAAATCCGGGGTTCAGTTCAAGACCCCTCTCCCCAAGACACCGAGGTGCCAGAGCATGTCCAGAGAATGGCAACGGAGCTGGAGAAGGGTCTGGATCACAGGGCGGGTGAGGGGGAGCTGGGCGGGCGGGGGGGGGGGGGGGGGGGTCAGCCTGATAAAAGGTGTCTCAGAGGAGACCTTATCGCTCTCCACAAGTCCCTGACAAGAGGCTGGAGATAGATGTGGGTCGGACTTCACGACCTTAAAGGTCTTTTCCAACCTTAGCGATTCTATGATCCTTTCTCACGCTAACCCTAGAAGGCGGCGCTACAGCTCGTTGTACACCGAGCGCACACACAGATACCCAAATGTCGCAATTCTGCTGCAGTGACGGTGAGCTCCTGCAGCAGGCGAGGCCCACGGCCTCTCTCTCTCCCTCCCGTCCCCGGGAGCCGCGGGACTCCAGCGCAGCCCCTCACCCGAAGCGGCTCCGCCCGACACCCCCAGCCCCCCTCACCTTCACGGCGCGCGGCCGCCACCCCTCGCGGTACTTGGCGCGCGACTCGCAGGCTCCCAGCTGCGCGTGGTGCCGGCACGGAGCACCCGGAGCACCGCTGCTGCCGGCCGCCATCTTCCCATCGCCCACCGCGACACACAGCCCCCCCATTGGCTCCCTCCGTGAGGCCGGGACGAGGAGCCGCCGGCCTCAGCGAAAGAACCAGTCAGAGGCGGGCCGCGGGGAAATGCCGGGCTCGCATTGGCCGGCAGTGGGTTGTACCATTGACCCGGGGGTGGCGGGCTCCCCCTCCCCGCGTAGGCAGGTCCGTGTCCGGGCGGATCGGGCGCGCCGGGCCCGGGGGCTGTGGCCGTGGCCATGTGGGGCTGTGGCGACCCCGGCGGAGCCGCCGCCGCCGCCGCCACCGTCGTCCTGAGCGGGACCCGCGACTGCTTCCTGCACCTGCCGCCCGCGCTGGCCTCGCTCCTCCGCCTGCAGCAGGTACCGCGGCGGCGCCGCTCGGGGCCCGGGCGGAGGGACGCCTCAGGCGGGCAGGGGGGATTACGTGAGCGTACCCCTGCATCCCTGGCGATACAGAGCCCTCCTCCCCTCCCTCACGACTCAGCCCTCACTACAGCTGGGACCCTTCACAGGGAGACATCGCAGAGCTCCTCCTTCCCTCCTGAGTGTCCGTGTCGTCATTCCATTCCTAATAAAAAGCGGGAAGGATGGTAATTTTTCTTCCCTGACGTGGTCTGGCACTGTGGGCATTTATGTCTCTCTCAGCGCTCCCTATTTCATGCCAGTTTTTGCAGTAGTTCACCAGCATTAAGCGATTAATGTGTAAATATGTAACTCAGGTAGGAGACCATGCAGAATCCTCATTCTTGGTGTACATAAATAAAACGTGTCACTGTAGAAAGGGTCTACCGTCATACAAAATCCTACTGAGGACGCGGGGTCAGTTGCAGGGAATGCACCTTGCATTGTAAATAACGTTTCACACGTGGAAACGGGGGGAGAGACACTGTGTGCCTCTTGTGCCGTGAACACAGAACTAGGAGTGGCAGCAGAACAGAGATGGAAAATTGCAGGAATAAGCCAAGAAAGATGCGAGCAAAGCTCAGGAGTCCTGGCACAGCCCCTCTGGCCCGGCAGGCCTCCCTCAGCGTGGGTAACCTCCTGCTTTCCCAAGGCCAAAAAGGACATTTCACAACAGGAAAACAATGTAGGCGTGTGAAAACCTGCTCTTTGATTGATGGAATTAGAAGAAATGCAGTATTAAATGTGAGGTTCATTTCAGCTGCAGTTTCTGGGTGTTTTATGAATGTGCTGGCGAGACAGAGGAGAAGGGAGTGCAGTTGCTTTGAAGTCCTGTAGTGCCATTCTGTACATCGTTTGTTATGGTGGACTCCCTTTTGCTTAACCTGAGCTGCGAAATGAAAAGATAGGATCTCTGAAAACTTTGTAGAAATAGCATATTAAATACATCTCGTGAATAAAAATGTTAAAAAGGGAATCAAAAGCTAAATCTAATTGCAGAAGATATTAGGTAAGTGAATGACAAAATGTTGTGCAGAAATTAATGTTGTGTGAAGATTAGACACTCAGAGTGATGCTTTATCTGTGGGAATACAGGGAATTAAATATTACATTTGATAAAAGGATCTTAGAACCATTGTAGATATTCTCTGAAAATGTCCTCAGAGTTTACCAAAAAAAGGTCAAATGATACTTGAAATTATTAGAATACAGTTGAGAAAGAACAGAACATCACTATGTTAACAACTAAATCACAGTGTACAGTGTCATGGTCACTTGATTTTCATAAAACCAGTAATTTTTGAAAACTGGAGAAATTACCAATTAAATGATATAATGTAAGAAATAGTCTCTTTATGGAAACTGACTGAATATATTGAAATTCTTCTGTTTGAAATCAAAACACATGAGAAGTTCTGAAACAGATTGATAAAATAATTTTGCTCCGAGTTAATGTGATTTTTTACTTATTTTAAATATGTCACGGAAACGCTTTTTGAGACCATGTAAATGTTACAGTTTTTGTGGAATCAAAGTATATGTTTATTTTTTTTCCTCATTTGAGAAATACAGACTTGCAGTTTATATTATATTCTTCTCTATTATAAAGTATCAAAACTATTTTACATTTCTGTAAAATATTTTTTGATACCTTATAATACAGAAGAAAGGGAACAGAATTAATTTTCTTACTTAAAAATGAAAATATGTTTAAGAATTGAAACCAATGTGCCCTTCTGTGTTGAGAGTTATGCAAACAAAGTGTAAACTCCAGATAATATCTTTAGTTCCTTTGATCTCTCTAATCAAATACAGTTTAGGTTGTCTAATATACTTACCTTATTTTATATTAATTTATTTTCTGTATTTGAAACTCATAGGGCCAAGCTGTGAAAGTTTCCTGTGGTCATCAGCCAGTATTTTTGAGCTGGATGGAAACAAGGCATCAAGGTCACCAGAGTGAAAATATTGCAGAGATTAATAGACATTTGGCAGAGAAACTTGGCATCAGAGATGGAGAACAGGTTTGAAATGCTATCTTTGTTTTCTATTTAAACAAAGAGTATATTGGAAAATAAGTGAAAAGGTAATACTTCATGAGATAGCTATGACTTTGTTTTGTGTTTGACAGTTTCTTCATTTACATCTGCTCATGAGAAAAGTTAATTGTCATGAAATGTTTCAAACATGAAAAGATTTTCTCATTAAATCATTAACAATTGCCTAAACAGTGTTAGCATAGGCTTGTGAGGAGGTCTTTGCAGGGCTGAAACAACTATCTTCAGTGACATTAATTTTAAGAAAATACACTTTTAAGCAATTGAAAAATTGGGAATGGGAACATTTTCCTTGGACTTCCTGTTGTTTTAAAGTAGCTGTTGACTTTCTGCATATTTTTATTTTATTTACTTGGAGTTTAAATTTTCATGCTTTTTTTCACCCCTTCACTGTATTTCCCTGTCTGTCCTTTCTCTTTGATTATTATTAGGTAGTTTCCAATTGTTTTGAATTCAGGAGTTACGTGTTTGCTGTGTTTTGTAATAGTATGATCTTTTATTTACTGTGGTGAGGAAAAGATACTCGTCTCAATTATTACTTCAAACTAAGGGCATGGAGGAATTCAAAACTGACTGTAGCTTTTGTAAAAGGTGACCTAATGTAATTCTCTCAGAGGACAGGTAACTAGTTTTATCTCAGGAAAAAATTAATGATCTTTCTGTCATTACCATCTGCAAGATGTTGTTTGAAAATTGATTTTTTTTTTAGTATAATTTTTGGCAAACACTGACTTTGGAAGTATATATTTAATGCATTTTGAAAGACCTAAGCCACAATAACTTTGACCATTCCTTCTGATACAGACGACATTAAAACTGTTCTGTGGAGGTGGGGCTGCTTCCTATGAAAGCATTCATTAAAGAGTGGGGCTTGCTTTTCTATTGTACTTTTTCCTTATTTTTTAGCTGGTTTTGCCTTGTCTAAATTCATGCACAAGTCAATGAATTTTTCAACTTTCTAAAGTCCTGGGGATTTCAAAACAAAGATTACAAAATGGAAAGATGGTTATGTGATCAAGGTGTATTAAACATTGATTGCTTTTTATTACTTGATACAGCTCCTGATGCTTTTCATACTCACTGTTGATTGATGTCCCCAAGCCTAATGGGATCCATTTCCCATCCATTGAGCATTCATCTGCTTATGAATTACCTAGTGTCTTTAAGATAGTGTGTGTTCCAAGTAGCAAAACATATAATAAAGGAGATGTCAATTTTCTCATTGAAATGAAGGTGGAGCTTTTACATATTTAAAAATAAGGAGTTAAATATTTTGGTGTTACTTTTGCCAGGTATTTCTTGAACCCTGTTCCCATGTGTCATCCTGTCAGCAAGTAGAAGTGGAACCACTCACAGCAGATGATTGGGAAATTCTGGTAATAAAAATAATAAAACCCCTTTCCATTGTTCATGTTCTTTTCTTACAGATGACAGAGATTCTGACTCAAGCAATTTTTTGCACAGTGCCCTATTCTTATCAGCCTCTAAGAAAATACTAAATGTGGTGGAGTTTAGTTGTATTTATATTTCAAATGGTGTATTAGAAAAAGACATGTTTTTTTTCTTCAAACAAATGTTAAAAATTTAAGCAGTATTTAATTTATAATGGTATCACATTTCCCCAGGAACTGCACGCCTCCTCTCTTGAAAGACATCTTCTTGACCAGATTCGAGTGGTGTTTCCAGGAGCCATCTTTCCTGTCTGGGTTGAACAGCACACCCATGTTTACATCAGGATCGGTAAGCAGCACTGAAGGCTCTCAGGGCACCTCCAGTAAGCTGTGTTGCAGGAGTGGATGCATTCAGTGGCATCTTTTGTTCATACTTAGGTACACTTGTGCCAGCAGCCCCATATGGGAGATTAGAGCCACGCACGGAGCTTCTGATATGTCCCAAAACACACGGACCTGAGAATATCACCAGCACACCTTCCTCAGAAAGTGACATCTTGCTCAAAAATTTTGTGAAGAATAACATGGAGCAAGAAGAAACATTAAAGGATCCTTTTGCCGAACAACCTTACTTAAAGCCTGGAGTCCTTGAACAGAGTAAGGCTGATGCAAACATGACGTTTGGCTCAAGTGTTCTCCCTAATATATGGAATTTCATAGGAAATATTTTCTCTAATACATCTGAGCAGAAACAAAGGACTTTGTGTGATAATGATGAAATGAGCACCTTCAAAGACAAGCTGATGAACTTAATTCACATGGATTCCATTTTTAGAGTATGTCAGTCCCAGCCTCCCAGCGTACAGAATGTATCCACCACTCATGAATTTCTGAAATGCAATGCTATTCATGTTTTTCCCTGGAATTTAGAATATATTGATTTGGATCCAAATCCTGTAGTATCTTACGGGAAAATCAGTGAGCTGCTTTCCCCAAGACAGCGTCATCAAGAAGCAAAACAAAATCTGCCACTTGAAAAGCAAAATCATTTGACTAGTACACAAGACAAAAATCCTTCTAATTCTAATAACAGTCAAGCATCCAGTGAGGGGTCTGTTGTTCAAATCGTTTGGAATGGATTTGAAGACCTAAAGAGTGTCATAGAGTATGGCCACAATGGGGAAGCCTTGCATGCTGGAAGAGTTTGGGTCAGTTTGAGCACTCTATATTTTGGGCTTTTTATTTTATAATATTTTCTGTTGGATAGTTGTGAACTGGCTACTTAACATGTGGTTTTGGGCTGTAGTGCATTAATCTCTCGAGTTTATTGGAATCAAATACTGTTTGCTAGAGCTGTGCTTTGCTCTCATTCTGGATTACATTACTTACCATCATCCTCCAAGATGTAGAGTGTGCTCTGGATTTCAGCACCCTTAGCATTTTTACACCAAATGAGGAAAATGCTTCGGCGTTTCTGAAAGGAATATATGCTTTCTTCACAATCTGTGGGCAGCCACTGTATTAATGAGAAAGCAAAAGTATCTGTTTACACACATTCAGTACTGCATAGTAAGACTCTTCATCAGTTAGCTCTTTGAAATGTGCCTTGCACCCTAGGGGTCATCAATCTCTGAAGTAATGGGATCACATATCCTAGTGCTACATGATGTTTGTGAGTCCTTTTATATACTCCTTAAAATTCATCTTAAATTTTTATATCACATAACCATCTTGTATAATTTAAATTGCTTTAGTTTTTATATGCCATTTTGCAAGGTGGCACGAGTCCTGGTGTGGAGATACTGACACTTCAGCTTGTTCTGATAGAACTACTGCCTGATTATGTTCTTTCTCTCCTGGAAGCACCTGTGGGATCAACAAAAACAAAAAAAAATGTGCTCCAAATCACCATTTGACGATTTTGACATAATACATTTCTCACCATTCATTTATTACTGTTAGGAATGAGAGCAAGAGCCTGCAGTGGTCTTTGCCATGAAATCTTTTGACAGGTATAACAATTTTCTGAATGCCAGCATGTGATGTAGGAATTCTTTATGGTCCTCAGTCGTGGTATAACCGAAAACATTTATTAAAAGTGTATATAGCTTTTACAATATTTTCACTATCAGGTTTAACATGAGCCTGGATAGCCGACAGCATAGCTGTTCACGTGTCTGCTAACCAATAATATAATGTGCTTAATATTCACATCAGCTTTTTTTCCCTAAAACAAGTGCTTGTATAACAATTTTTTTCTGCAAACTACTGTTCTTCTGCTACTTGCTAATTTTAGAAACTTTGTTACATCTCTCCTGCCTCAGCTGAATAATCCTTGTTCCTAACCAAGCAGTCTTTGTTCTCTTATTACTTATAGTTCTTTGTTTTCTTGCCCCACACCAGCAATCATAAAGTCTCTCACAGTTAATAAATATTTATGGTATATTTTCAAATTGGTGTAAGTTTAAACTAACACAGATTAAGTGGAGTTTCCTTTAAAGGGCAAACTGACTAGTATGATGTAGGGAGACTGGATTTTCTCTCTCTCTCTCTGCTGCAGGTGTGCTTAGTTCTGGTCTCTATAATGGTCTATGTATATTCACCTGCCCATGTAAAATTATTTTTAATCAGCAAATGAAATTAAATTGTTGGTTTTCTCCTACACTAAGAGCATTCTTGCAGTGTTCTAAGATTTCCTCCTCCTACTTCTTTTTTTAGCTTTTGGATTTTATTTAAAGAAGTTAGGAGGTCAGCTGTAGTGAGCACTTCCACAAATAGGATAAAAGGTAACTAGAAATGTGCATGTAAGAGTAAGATTTGGATATCACTGTCAATGTTATAAATTCTTTCTTTATTCTCTTGAGGTTCCATTAGTGATGAAAAAATCGATGTAGTATTATATATGCAATGTTATAACGAGTTTACTTTCTAATACTTCATTTTTTTGCTTTTATTTTTAATATTTCAGATTCCAGATGGTCTGAGAAAAAAACTACGTATCGAAATACATTCAACAGTCCGAATTAAGTCAGTTGAATCTATTCCTAAAATTCCTGTATCTCTTACACTGCAACCCAAACAGAACTTAGTGAGTTGATATTATTGGTCATGTACTTGTTCGTATATTGGGAAATTGATAATATTGCTCTGGTCAAATTGCAGGAGGTGGGGGATTTATGTTTATTTGTTTTAATTTGTTAGGTGAAGATCTGGAAGTTGTCTATTGTTGGCTATGGAAATAATTCCTAAGGAATTATTTTTTGTGTATAATTTCTTGGTTTTTCTTTTTACTATGTAAATATGAGTTAATAAGTTGCTATGATCTACTTAAACAGAGCTTATCTAGTATTTGTATTTTGACCAATGTACTGTCAGCATCAATCCATTAAATTTTGGGTCATTCTTGGTAGATAACTCCATATAGTTATATGCTAATTGTAATAATTTTCTATTTAAAGGGACTGGTAGATGTCACAGGAGATGGAGAAGATTTAACTTCTGAAGTTTGGCTCGTTTTCCTGAAGCTATTAAAGGATATAGCACCTTTGATCATGGCACATTTAAAATCATAGGGTTTTTCATTATTCCCAGCTTTTGAGAATTTCTGATGTATTTCTTATTAAAAAGGATGTTGACATGAAGGAGAAATGGCATTGGTAGGGAAAATATACAATATTTGTTTAATTAGGTCTCAAGTATAAAGAATCACTGTCAAAATAGCCGCAATAATCAATAATAATTTTGCATCAGACCTTCATTTGGAGTACATTAATATGGGTTCAAATCTAGCAAATATTAAGTGTATGTCTATAAGCCTAAAAAAACAAACACCAAACAGAAAAAGACTCATAGAGTTAAGGAGTGAATATCCAGTTCAAGTCTTTGGGGACAAGACATGTTTAAATTTTTCCAACACTTCAATGCCCAGACAATTGTAGTGAAATTATCATAATTTGTATATGCTGTTTAGTTTATTACTTCCTTTTTTCTTTTCATTATGCTAAATATTTACTTTTTTTAATTTACATCATTGAATCTCTTTTTTTTCCTATAAGTGGTACATACTCTGAGTGAGCATCTGTGACAGTAGGGATATACTTCGTGCCAGTCCATCAGATATATCTCTGGAATGCTGTATTTCTTCTTAACTTGAGACACTTTCTTCATACTGTGTGGCACTGGCCTGATTATTTCCTGTGTTAACTCCCCCTCAAAGCTTTAAATACAGCACTTGCCATTATAGCAAGGCTTAGGTGGGTTTGTTCTTCATCCCCAATATTCTAACTTGGTTTCTTACCTACAGAAGAACTGCATTTTATTAAAATATTGGAGATAAAAGGATTATTAGTTGGACTTGATGATCCTTGTGAGTCCTTTCTAAATCAGAAAATTCTTTGATATTCTGGCAGTAATCTGCTAAAATTGTAAAAAGAGTAGTTTTGTGTAATTTTGTATATTTTCAATACAGAGTTCTCCTTTTCCTTTCTGATTCAGATAAGAGATTTATTTAGTTCTTGGAAAAAACCCAGAAAAATGCAGAAGGAATTATTACAGTAACTTTCATTGTTCTTTCTGAACGCTGCTTCCAGGATCTTCATTGATTCCTCCTTTCCTACATGGGAATTATGTTGTATTCCCATTTAGGAATTCTACATGAGGAACTTAGCAAAGAGATCTGGGATCTAGACTCAATTTCTTTTCCTATTCCATATACCTTGTTGTTCTGGGATAAGTTCCTTAGTCTCTGCCTGCCTGATGAAGTTTGCTAGTGATGCCCCTGAACTGGATGAGCCCAGTGTTCTTTTTCTAGGAAAAGGGTGTACAGGGAAGAGAGGGTAATGTAGTGAGCACCTGAAATAAGTCTCAAGTCAATATCAATGGATATCTTCAAACCCAGGGTCAGATCTGAGCAACGCCCTTGGATCTGGCAAGACAGAAAAGTAAAACAAAAATAAAAGCTTTTCCTTGCTCTCATGTCAGTGTTCTGAGGAAAAATCTTTAGAGGTGTGCTAATGCTCAGCTATGGCTGTAGCAGGGGCTATGCAGATGCTTTCCCTAGAGCAGCTCATAGAAATGGTGTTTGTTGGCAAAATGGTGTTTTCTGAATGAATAAAAGTCTTACATCTTCTTCCATCTCTGTGTCGCCATAAGAGAAACAAATGCCTCATGCATAGGAAGAAAACATTTTTACTTATTAATACCTGGTTTTGTTTTATTTACCTCTTTCCTTTTTCCTATTTAGCATAAAGATATACATGAAGATGATGTTAAATGTGCATTCAGTTCTTGGCTGCAGGATTCCACTGCTGATGATCACCCATGGATAATGACAAGCACAGACTGCATACATCTCTCTGTTAAAGAAGGCAAGGATTATACTGTCCTGTCTACTATGGAATTTACTTAGCCAGTATACCATTGGATTTCTGTATACACCTTTTGACATAACTGATACCTCTTTACACTGGAAGTATAAGCTTGTGTTACCCTTTAATAATGATTAACTTTTTTAATTCTTTCATTTTGGATTATACTATAGTAATATTTTAATCTGTTTTATCTTGTGAGGAATGAAAACTGAATTTATTTGGAGTTTTAGTAGTTGTTTATTGTGTTTTTACAGAAATGGAGGAGTTTGTCCTTAGTGCAGCGCATCCTGTGCACAGTGAAGAAAATAAGTCTGAGAATATTTTTGTACTAAGTCCCAGTTTGCTGCAAAAGACAAATATACAAGTAAATATCACATAGTATCAGGTATCAAGTAATTTAAATTGTTCTACTTGTTTAAAATATGTTGCATTTTGTATATAATGTATTTCAGTTTCTCTTTTCAAGTAAATAATGTCAGTCTATTCCTTAAATGGTATCTGCATCCTTTATGTTACTTTGTAGCTTGAGAGCGTGCTGAGATGCCAGGCATGCCATGCTTGTCACTGAGTTTCATAGAGTTTGCACATCAAACTCTCAGAAAAATCAGTTAGAAAGAGAAGAAAGTCAGTAATGTACAAGTCTGAACATCCTTATTCCTACCTGTATATGTACCATCTTAGTTGTTCTTTCCCTTGGTAACTACACCACTTCTCAGTGTATCTGGCAGGAACAGTAACTTGTTCTGGCAAAGGTGAGACATATTCCCCATTCAAACCTACTACAGTCACCCTGCCTTTTCTCCGATACAGTTTCTGTGCCTTCTGTTTCTTCCATATTTCATTTCTCAGGAGAATAAGGATTTCAGTTTAATATTAGAATTCCTACTTCCATTAGTAATTCTGGTTGAACCACTGTCCATTACTTTAGGGTTGTGGTTGTAGGTGGGATAATATTTTTTTTCATTTTTAAACCTACAGTGAAATTTTAGTGGAGAATTAAGGTGTCTTTTGGCTGTGTAGAATAGAACTAGATTGAAGATTTAGAATTGCTGTTAAAAAAATAATAAAATGAACTTTCTTTTACTAGTAGTAAAGTACAAGAAGGCTTCTAGAAATTGTTCAAGTGACTGGTACTAAGATTAAAGAGCAAAATCTATTTCTTAATAGCAGTGTCAACATCTGCTACTAGCTTGTTATTACCTGTGAACCTCTGTAACCCCTGTTTGCCTGCCCAGCTTTCCATACTAGTGAACAAGATGGAAAAATTCATGCCAGGTGTTTTGTCAAGTTCCTTTTCACCCAGTCAGATGCCTGATCTGTTTTCACTATTCTGCCTCATGAGCTCTCCTGCCAGCAGAACAGGGGATGATGGCACAGGAGAAGGAACAAGTTGCAGGTAGGGAAAGAGATAGTGGGCTGCACAGTCTGTTATAAACAGCACTTGGCCCAAAATCTAATCTTACACTATTAAATCATTGTCAACACTAGATTGTATTTTGGAAGTAGTTATATCTCTTCCACTTCACCAGTGCACCTTTCTTTCAAGCACAGTAAGCATCAGCAAAGTATACATGCAGCATTTTCTTTGCACAATTCAAAAACTCTTCTTCTGTAGTTAAATTTAATCTAAAGTCCTTAACTCTTTTTTGTTGTAGGTTCTTTTACATCCTCTAAATACAAAAGGTGATGATGATAACAACCAGCCACCTATGCCTGATAGAGACAAGAACCTTCCATACCACAAACTGAGTGATTTAGGGTGAGACATTTTCATAGAAAAAAACATGGGAGGGAAAAAATAACACTGATGGAAATGCAGATTTTTTGGAAACTATGCCAGATCTAAGCAAAACTGCATCTTTTGGCTTGTGTCAGGTTCAGACTTCATCCTAGTTTATGCACATGGTTAATTTTGTCCTTGAACAGTCTTAACTGCTGTGAATAGAAAACTTCATGTGTCTGAAGGGGTTCACATACTGAAAACTTCTGCATGTCTGTCAGTAGGATGGGAAGTCTCAGAACTGAGACTTCTTAGCGTGGAAACTCAAAACTGAGCTTTAGAAGAAATACTGATAGTTCAGCAGTTCTTGTTGTTCTAAGCAGTATGAACAGACTTCTGTGTAGCAGCAAAGTATAGTGGGGTGGTTTTAGCTGGCATATTCAAATGAAACAAAATTTATGGTAAGTTGCAGTCTGCCAATCCTTGTCTCCCAGTAGCTTCAACCTGTTTATTTGTTCAACTACATTTAATAGTAAGGATCTCCAAGAACTGTAGTTCCTAAAAGTTTTATCCCAGTCATCAGCTGAGGAGAGAAATGCAGAATCCCGTGGTCATTAGTACAAGGGAAAACTGTTTAACAAATGTGAAGAGATGGGGCAGAGGAGACATTGTGATAAGTGTGCTGTCAGTGCTTGGAAAGGCGCCTGAGAATACAGTCTGTCAGCATTCTAACTTCCTTGTAGTGCAGGCTTCTGCTGCATACACAGTGTGCACTGATGCCACCCTAGGCCATTTAATGTTTCCTTTACCCAACAGAGGAGTGAACAAATTAGGAACATCTTTATTTGAACATATAAGCCACAGCCTTCTGGGGCGTCCTTTATCTCAAAAGCTGGCTGCTATTGCTGTGGGACTACGAAGTGGAGGGGTGCTTCTCACAGGAGGAAAGGTACACACTTTTGCTTTCACTTTGCAAACCCTAGCACCTTGTTTTCCATAGTTACAAAATGGTTTGACTTAGTTTTCTTTGATACTCTGCATGTTCCAAAGAATAAAGAACAAGCTGAAAAAAACTGAAGAGAGGTAATTCAGTAAAACATCATCACTCACACATACACATATATATGTGCATTTTAAAGATTGCTACCAATGAACTTCAATAGGGAATTAATCTACTTTGTCTTTATATTATGATAAGCACCTGTTGCCTTTGAAGTATTTGAATGAAAATAAGCATATATTTTTTCACGTTCTAATGTAAAATGGCAATGGAGTTGATATTTTCCTGTTGCCTCTTACAGTGATCCATTTAATACCATATGTCACTAAACCTAGCAGATGTCTTAACACTGAACTCAGTGAAATCAGAACACTGTACTGGATGTATCTACTCTGAATTTATCCTTGTTTCACTCCAGGGCTTTGGTCCCTACCAAGTGATAGAGAGGCAAAATACATACATACTTTTACTGAGGAATAAACCCAGTGTGGGTACAGCTTCCCCAGCTTGGTGGCTGGTGCATACTGTGACAAAAACATAGAAACACAAGAAATTGGCTCTGTCAATTTACTTTAGCTCACATTTATTTTTGTAGGGAAGTGGAAAGTCAGCGTTAGCAAAGGCCATCTGCAAAGAAGCTTTTGCTACACTGGATGCTCATGTGGAAGTAATTGATTGTAAAGCTTTAAGAGGTATGATAATAGTTATTTTTAATCTCGAATGTTTGCTGTACAGTAAAGAGGCATAGATATGAAGTTAGTACATTTGGTCTGAATAATTTTTCTAGTATTTTTGCTGGTTTTGCAAGGATGTTTGATGCCCCACAATTAGTATCTTCAACAGTCCGACGGAAATACAACTGCTGTAAGTTTGTTTCACACTTCTACCAGTTTTTGTCCCACATACCACCACCAAATTCAAACCATGCTTGCCATGCTTATTTCTAATTGTCACAAAATAGGAAGAAGTTGCAAAAATTGAACTGTGTGGTTTTTCTGCTGTGCTAGCTGAAGCAAATACTATGTTAACAAACCCTAAGTGTTAGGGGATACCTGTACTCAGTGAAAGGATAACACAGGCACCAAAGACAGATTGAACAACCAACTGAGACCTGATTTAGGATGGCATATTTACTAACCTAGTGTATTTTGCAATAGTCATCTAACACTCATGATTATAGATGATGAGATGACTCCTTAGGTTTTGGGAGTTCAGAATCAGTGTTTTGCGCAGAGATAAAGAGCATAAAATAGGCTTTTTTCTGCTCTTGCATTTCACTGGCTTTTCTAAATAGCCTTGCTGTTACAAGGGCAGAAAACCCTCAACTGGTTTCTCACAGAGCCCTTATATAGCCCTGCTATATTCTTTTTGCTTAATTCACTAGTTAAGCTGGAGCTCCTTGCACCAGAGAAAAGGGGAAAGATGGATAATGGGCTAGGTCCTTTGCTCTGGAAAATTCTTCCGATTACTGGATTCTTTGGATTAGAGTGCTGCTGATTCCTTGGTTTTAACTGTCTGGAAATTAGACTTGTAAACTTCTATAATAGTTAGTGAAAGATGATTGATCTCGTTTTAGAACATGTGGAACCTTCTAGTACTTTTTTGATTGAAGATGTGGACTCTTCTTTTTTTTTTAGTGATTAGTTGACTCTGGTTTAATTTTGGTATCTGGATTTATAGACGTAAAATTAAAATAGACAAAATAAAACATTGTGAGCAAGATGTAGTCAGTCTGATTTTTTTCCTGATATTTTGTGTCATTCTAATAGTATTTTGTTTTAGGAAAAAGATTAGTAAACATAAGGAAAAATGTGGAAGAAGCTTTTTTAGAGGCAGCATGGAGACAACCATCCATTCTTTTGATGGATGATCTTGATCACATTGTCGGAGTACCTTCTACACCAGAGCATGAGAACAGCCCTGAAACTGTTCAAAGCAATAGACTTGCTTATGGTAATACTGTGCTACCTGTGTCTGAATAGAAATGTAATGCAACTTAGAATTTCTTGCACCTGAGTTGTACTGTCCTACCTGAACAATTCTGTCTGTATCATTATTGCCTCTGGACCATGTGATATTCAGGCAGAGACTCAGAAAGTATGGTAGGCAGGCATTTGTGGACCCCTAACTGATTCAAAATAATCCACTCTGGACCTTGGAGTAGTTGTTTGCACTTTCACCACTGTTGCTGCTGTGGTGGTGCTGTTGTCAGTACCACTGCCAGAGCTTGAGACTTCTCTGTTCTTTTTTTATATTATTCATACACTCAAATACGTTGCAATTGATTACAAACTGCAGATGAATCTTTAACTGATAGTTACTGATAAATTGATTTTTTATTTTCTGTAATTATTTATAATTACAGTAATGCATCAGTTTGATACTTAGTGATGTTTTGAACCAACTTCTTTTAGATGAGTACCAACTTCTTTTTCATCCTACTTGATATACAGTGTAGAACTTCTGTTTTGTTTTACAGTGTAACAGTCCACAAATGTTAAAAATAAGATGTTCAATTGTAGTTTGACATCCTGTATATGGTTCCCTTTTATTCCTGGAAGTCTACACAATGCTAACTTGCAAATTAAAACTAAATCTAAATTATCAAGATTTATAAAGCCATAGCAAAAAACACCTTCCATTTCTTAGCTCAGTTTGAATGAGCATAATTTTTACTGAAACACTTCTGAAGTTCAGAAAATCTTACTGTAATTTCTTCCTTAAAAATGTGCTCTTAACTTACACGCAGAATTGTTTGGTTTTCTTAATACTTTTATTTAAAGGTGTAATGCAGACAACAGAGCTTTAGCGTTTTTAAGATTGTTTCTTGAAACAAGAAAAATCTTAATTTTTTTTACTTTTATGTATTGCTTTTTTCCTAGAGTGCTTATTTTCTAGGCTTAAGATCTGTTTTTATTCTTGTAAGTTTTCCCTTTTTGTTTGCATGGAGGTAATAATAGCACACGAAAGTAGATGTCATCAATGAAGTTACAAAATCATGTTTTAAAAAAGCACTTCTGATGGCATTTTCTTAATGGAATGCTGTCCTAGAGAGACTCACTATACCTTTTTGTTTCCTAGTTTAAAAAAAAAACCTGTAAACACAGGACTAAAAATAATGTATTACAAAACTGTTACATTTTGTGTGCACTAATGCTATTCTCCAGGGTTAGAGTTATTTTTGTTATTTTGCAATTCATACAGCAATATCTTCTGTGTTTAGTTTTGAAAGATCTGATGAAAGAAGTTATTTCCATGGGGAGTTTGATTGCATTGATTGCCACAAGTCAGTCTGAACATTCCCTTCATCCTTCCCTGGTTTCAGCACAAGGAACTCATGTATTTCAGTGCTTCAAATGTATCCAATCTCCAGATCAGGTAAATTCAAATAAAAATGGTTAAAATGTTGTTTGCCTTGCCAGCAGTCTCAAATACGTTGCTGGAACAGCTGCAAAAATAATACATTACACATGAAGATGAGAAAAAAAATCTGGAAATCTTAGAAGTTCTTTTGTGATCCTTAAATCCCTCAGAACGTAGATCTGTCATTATAAAGTTAAAAAAAAAAGTAATCCAATGAAAACTCCCAGTTGGCCCCACTCTTCAGTAGTAAGTGAAGGATGTATTCAGAGGGCATTTCAGTTTAACGTAAAACAAGTCAGGTTGTCTAACACAGGTGAGATATGCATGTGTCCTTGTTACCTCTAAGGGGATGTAAAACATGTAAGTCATCAAATTAGAGAAATGAAATTAAACATAAGTGTGTTTTTTCACAGCTCAGTGAAATAAGTATGTCCCTAGAATGCGTATTTTAAAAATGCTACTAAAACTAAATGTTAGATTTATGGGAGAGTTTTGTGTTTGTTTCATTATTAATACTATCCATTTACTTTTGAACATGGTCCAGTTTGAAAAGAAAAATGGATAGAGATAAGAATGCACACTATTAACTTTTGTGCAGGGGAGAGCAGATACTTTGACACCCTTGTTAGCTAATGACTCATTTTTATTTAACATGAGTTGTTCCTGTCTACATGTCTTTGGTCACAGGCCAGCAATTAAGAGCCACTGAACAGGGGCCACTGTGTTAGATGCAGTGTGACTTTCTCCCACTTCCTGCAAGGCTTTTAGATTTTATTTTTTATCTTTTAGAAGTCTTTTAGATATTGTTTTTTATAAACATTTTTAAAATTTTTTTTAAAAACAAGATTTTATTGTTTTTAATACTAATACTCAAATAAGGATGACACATCACTGGAAAAGTCAAGATCTCAGAAGATATCAAATTACCTGAAGTGTTTTTATCTGGCACAATATATTTCATCTCAAACATATTCTCTGCTCATATTGACAAAATGCAATGTGTTCTTTTTCCTGTGAAACTGAAAAACTGGGTGTAAACCAGTAGAATTTGGGGAGGGAGAGATGTTTCATTATTACTGTTGAATGTAAAGTAGCTGTGGTGAGGTGAATAGTTATAAAACTGGTGAGTTTATTGAAGTGCACTTGAAGAACTAGCATTTGTTTATATTGCTTAGGTTTTCTTATATTAAGGGTTTGGCATTACACAAATATTTAATAAAATTTTACTAAGTCATACCTATTTACTTTTTGGATTCCTGAGCTCCATATAAATAGTAAACTCAATACACACTTGCTGCACAATTCTGTTTTTCAGAAGCAAAGATGTGAAATACTGTATTCCATAATAAAGAAGAAACTGAATTCTGATCCAAAGGACTTCTCTGATCTTGACCTCCAATGTATTGCAAAGGAAACAGAAGGTTTTGTTGCTAGAGATTTTACTATACTGGTTGACCGTGCCATTCATACCTGTGCTTCTAACCAGAATGCATCAGATAATGGTGGTATGTTGACAAAGAAATCTCTTTATTTCATAGTCTTGCTTCTGTTATCCAGAACTGGTGGAATAATACAGAAACAACCCCAGTTTTTATATTTTAATAAATATATATTCTATTATATATTAATAGAGTATAATGTATTTTTGTATTTTATGATACTTTAAGATTTTATCTTAATTTTATTATTAAAATTTATTTAATTGTTACATATTGTAAGGAAATTTTACTGACAGTTTTTGCGTTTGGGTTTTGTTCAGGATTTTTTTTTTTTTAAGCAGATTTGAACCTGTCAACTGTGGATTTTCAGAAAGCTCTGAAAGATTTTACTCCATTAGCTCTGAGAAATGTCAACCTTCATAAACCTAAAGACCTTGGCTGGGACAGGATTGGTGGCTTAAAAGATGTGAAGCAAATGCTCAGGGATACTATCATGTTACCTGCAAAGGTACTAAGTTCCTTTAAATTAGTTGAATTTTGTACATAATGTTAGTAGGGAAGAATTTTGTTTTGAGGTGTGGCACAGCGTTTGGTAGAAAGATGACAAGCATGATTTAAAGCTACTTTGTAGCTTTCCAATCTTCAGCCGTCTTCAGCTACTAGAAAACACTTTCTCCTTCCCCTTCTCTCTTTCAAATACAAAAGGCAATAACTAGGCTTTACTACAAATCAAGTGTTACTCTACAATATTGGAATATTGCCACACTCGGTTGGAGGGTTTGTGATTAGGTTCTGTAAAGACATTTCCAGCTGTTTTGTGCAGTGCTTTTGCTAGAGGAGTATTTCCTTTTGGATGAATGCCAAGACATCAATCTCTCTTTTCTTCACTTTGGCCTTTCTGCCTTGCTTAAAACTTGAACACTGAGATAAGCCATTGAGCATTGACTCTTCTGAGAAATGACTGAAGAGCATATTTGATCATATCACTCAGCGAATAAAACAGGAATTTAGAACTATCAGTATGGACAATATAAAGCTCTAGTCCATCCCTATTCTGTCCTGTTTCCTCTTGGTAAAAAGTCCCACTTGTTTGTATTTTATGTACCTAGTAAAACTAGGAACCTAGTTCAGCCCCAGGTAAACAAAAAATATTCCAGATGAGCTGTTGGGATAATATTTGGGATATAATAAATTAGATACATTCTGTTTAGACAAAAGTCATCGCTAGTCGGTGATGTTACTTACAGTACTTTACAGAATACTTACTTATTTTAGAATATATCACATTGAAACTCTTTTCCAGTATCCAGAATTATTTGCAAACCTGCCCATACGACAGAGATCAGGAGTTTTGCTGTATGGAGCTCCTGGAACAGGAAAAACACTGTTGGCAGGAGTGGTTGCGAGAGAGAGTGGAATGAATTTCATCAGCATCAAGGTAGCAAGAGTTTAAGATTAATTGATTCATTTTATTAACTGAATGAAATGATTGTACATAATATCTGAAACTGTGTGCTTGTGAGGACAAAAAACTAAAGTAAGAAACTCACATTTAACATTTTGCTTGTCTCTGGATAGCCTTTTGGATATCTGATTTCTGGAACTTCACAGTTTTGTAACTGAGTTGGGTTTTTTTGTATACTTATTCATCAGGCAGAATTATAAAATTTAATTAGGTGTTCTTAGTTTCTCATTTTTTTGTAAAAAGACCCCAGATTTTGATTCCACTGGACAATGAAATTGAACAATATATTTCAAACATTTTTAAAATACAGTGTTAACCTTTGCCTTGTGATTCTGTAACATATGTTCTGTTACGGTACAAAAATGGAAATGATTATTTTTAAACAAGTTTGAATGCTTGAAAAATTGTTCTGGTTTGTTTAGACTCCTTGGCTCTTCTGTTCAAAGATGCCACTGTCTTGGTTGCAAGAAAATTCAGTGTCGTAAACAAAATACATGTGTTGAATTACACATTAGAACGAAGAAACATGTCATGAGTGCTTTTTTCTGATTATATATTTTAGGGACCAGAGCTGCTCAGCAAATATATTGGAGCAAGTGAACAAGCAGTTCGAGATATCTTTAACAGGTTTGTTTTGTAAAGATTTGGGACATTTTCAGTTAATTTCATTGGTTGAACCACAAAGAAATAATTTTGTTGTCTGAGAAGAGATACGGCATCAGATCATGAAAGCATCTGAAATAATCAGTTGTGCTGATCCAGATGTGTGTATCTTGGTAGATTCAACCTGGCCTAAGAACTGCATGTTTTGACTCCAATCAGGAATGTGCTCTTGAAGCTGAACTCCCAGTTGTCTCCAGCTGCAGTGCATTGGTTCACATCACAGAACTGTCTTGGACATGTCCTGAATTCCTTTCAGATGATTCCAGAAGACAGTTGACTGTACTCCAAGTAGTAATGCACACTCAATACGTAGGGTCATATTAAACTTGGTATTGAGGTCCTCAGTGGCAGTAGTTCTTTTTTACAAATCTGCTCTTACTGGCCCTCAGTGCTCACTGATGCCAGCACATCCTACATAGCCTTTGCTTCTCATGTTATCATGTAGGCAGTCTTTTTGTTAGACATCTGTAAGCCAAGAACTCATCTGCTATGATTGGATTTTAGAACTTTTACATATATTAATATGACAGTTGAGCACTTAGAAATGATAAAGTGAGTGAAAAGTGTGTTATAAAAGTGAGCAGTGATTGTATTGCAATCCAGTTCTTCAGAACCTCTTAAATTCCACAAAAACATATTTTCTGTTCTGTCATTAAATACAACTGTTCTCTGAAGCCAAAAAGCAATTACCTTCAATACTTTAAAGCAGTTCTACCTGCGAGTGAAACTTAAACAGAAAAATAAGTATTGCTTTTTTTTTTCTCTCTCTCTCTCAGAGCTCAGGCAGCTAAGCCTTGTATTGTTTTCTTTGATGAGTTTGATTCTATTGCTCCTCGCCGAGGTCACGACAACACAGGAGTCACTGACCGAGTGGTTAACCAGCTGTTGACTCAGTTAGATGGTGTGGAAGGCTTGCAAGGTACCAATTCACCTGTGTGCTCCTTTTCATGCAGAAGTTTAGCAGGTGTTAATGGCATTTTTCTGACCTCTCCTAAGGGGTTTATGTGCTGGCTGCTACCAGTCGCCCGGATTTGATTGACCCTGCTTTGTTAAGGCCAGGTCGACTGGATAAATGCCTGTACTGTCCACCTCCTGATCAGGTGAGGAAACAAATAATTTCACACAAGAGGCAAGGGAAAAAATCAAACTAATGGGTTTTATTCACCTTTTATTTATATATAGTGGCACTTCAAACCTGGAAAAGGTGGGCTTGATTGCCCAGCTCCAGTTATACAATGGGATAAATTCACTGGTTTTAATGTCAATGTGTTCACATAAAACTGGGGAAAGAATAGGCTGTTTACCACAGTCTTCTGGATCAAGTCATATCCTGTGGATCTAGCTGATATAAAATAAAACTTAAAAAACGGGAAACTAATCTGCAGAAAGAAATTGGATGCAGTGTAGTGTGTATAATATTCTCCATCTTTTGTTGAACAGTGAGTCCAGTGAATATGCCAGTTGCTTAAACCAGTCAGTCCTTTGAGGCTGTACAGTGTGTGTCCTTGATTCCCCATTTTATGAGAAAAAATTAGTGCTGTTCATTTTTTAACAAATACCACATTTCATTCTGAAACACGTATGATGAGCCAGTGCTGTAAGACCGTAGGTACACTCTTTTTTTTTTTTTCTTTCTATTTTAAACTTCTAGCTGAGGGTAAGATCATTCAGGTAAACAAAAGTTTTGCACTTTCATTATACTTCTCTTTACAAGATGACACATGAGGAGCAGAACTCACCTTCATATTTTTATGTATTTCATATATGAAAATCCTAGATATTGACTGGGTATATTAGAGAAATTTATTCTCTGTGTACTGCATTTGGTTAGGGTAGTACCTTTCTAGTATTAGGGCAGTATCTTCTTGAAAAAAGATCCTTCTTCCCTCAGATGGGAAGTGGTTGTGATAGGTCCAAAGCACCATCTAGCAGTCAGGACAAGGAAGATAACAGGCTGTTTAACTGGCTTTTTTTTTTTCTTTTTTCCAGAATTCACGCTATGAAATCTTAAAAGCTCTCAGTCATTCCCTGTCCTTGGCCAATGATGTGGACTTTCAGGATTTGGCAGCAAAAACAGAACAGTTCACAGGGGCTGACCTAAAAGCTTTATTATACAATGCCCAACTAGAGGCAATCCATACTAATTTAAATTTAGGTTTAACACAGGTAAATAAAACTGATATCAAAGAAATCTCTCCTCTTTATGTTGATATGTTTGAAAGGGTTAATTGTATCCATGGGTTTTTTAGCAAAATAACTTTTTTTATACCAGGGATTAATGTTTTAATATGTTTGCAGAAAAATACAAGAATATTGTAATGAATTGGTTTAAATGCTTCTTAAACACAAGGTTTTTCTCATTTCATGATTGGTGTTTATTGTAAAGTATATTTATATAAGCCCAAATGTGTTTATCACAGTTGTGAGGAGCAACTAACAGACTGATAGGAGGAATCCCACACAGAGTTTCTTAGGAGCAGACAGCAAAATCAGTTTTGAGATGGCACATTTTGGATGATGGAGGAAATGAGAAATTGATGGGTTTTGGGAAGTTGTTCCAACAGATAGGTTTGATTGAGGTCAGGAGAGAAGTGGCAAAAGGATGGCAATACCTGAAATGGCCGGCTCTGGCTCCTCTTCCAGGTACCAGCTAGTACTTGACCTTCCAAAGTACAGGTTCCCACCCTTGGTTTGTACCCCTCATGTGACTGACTCTTTTGGCCTCTGTTTGGCTACCTCTCTTCACATTTTAATGCCTGTCCTTTGGACAGGGGCAGGCATGGCTTCCACTACTTGGTGGCCAAAGGGAAAGGTTGGGTCAGGGGTGCAAAATTAAGGAGATCCTTTTGAATTGTTTTTGCTCCAACTGTTACCAAGGAATTGGACTCTGAGGATGCAGCTCATAGTATTGAGAGGGATCTCCAGCATGTCTTCCCTAACACTCCCTTCACTTGTAGTATCAGTAAGTAGTTGCTACCTCATGAGTATCTATCATAGGAGGAGGTTGTTGTCTGAAGCAGTGGTCTCCAGAGTGGTGTGCTCACAGAAAGAGCACAAGGCAGTCTATTGATGGCAGGAAGAAAATACTAGAACTTCAGTGGTACATGTATATAATTTACAAATAGTAGCCATATTCTTGGTAGGGTGTGCTCTGAAATTTTTGACTGATAGAGGTGTACAATCAAAGAGGTTTGCAGACACCAGTCTAAAGCAACAATTCTGATTTCCACATCAGCATTTAAAATCTGTTAGCTATGACTAAAAGCAACAATTCTGATTTCCACATCAGCATTTAAAATCTGTTAGCTATGACTAAAAGGGACTATAGCAGTTAGCCACTATAAAAGTAGACTCACTTCAGTCTCCTAGAGCATTTTACACAAGACACTAATTTGCTTGGAGGGTAAGGTTGCAATAGAAGTTGTACAGTTCTACAACACAAGACATACGTGAAGTTTCTCAACACTTGCTGTTACTGAGAGTGTGAGAGTGGAAACAATAAAACCTCAAAATTATCTCTGAAATTGTATTTCTAGCATGAAGACAGAAAGTTCTTCTTAATGGCATTAGATTTTCTTAGCAAAATATTTGGAAACATACTCGTAGAGAAAGACAGATTACTATTAGAGTCAAGTGTAAATTGATATTCGCATTTGCACTGTGTATTAAATCTTTTCATGTATTTCCAATTGTAGTTTGTCTCGAGTTAACTCTTGTAATGTTCTGTTCTTTGTTACAGGATTTTGGATCTAGTTCTGATAGTGACTTCAGTCTCTCTTCCATGGTTTTTCTAAACCACAGCAGTGGCTCAGATGACTCAGCAATAGATGGAGAAACAGGGCTAGAGCAATCTCTTATTTCTTTGGACATGTCTGACTTGCTTCCTGAAGATCCAAGGTCCAACATGTATCGTCTTTATTTTGGAAGCTCTTATGAGTCAGAGATGGGAAATGGAACTCCTTCAGAACTGGTAAATTACTCACTTTATGTTTTGAATTTTCTAAATATAGTTGAGATGCAGAAAAAAACATACCATTTGCCTGGTTTGGTTTATGAATACAATTATGTTTGCTTTGACCTGCAAACTGTGTTCACATAGTAGTCCACAGTGGGGATGGGAATGGAAGGATATGATCTAAGAAAATACAATATAGATTCTCTGCTATCTTGCTGGAGTTTAAAAACAAAATCCAAATGCTTAATACCTTATGATTAAGTAAATTGCATTCATATTAGATTTTACTTGCTGGTCAAATGGCTTGTTCCCTTCCAAAGTTTTTTCTTGAACTTAGTTTTATTACTAAAGAATGACCATCCAGCTTTCAAGAATTAAGTAACAGTCTCAAGAATCAATGAACCTTCTTCAGTTTCCTATAACTAGAATTATATTAATAATGTATTAATAGAATAATGAGACCATGGAATTGTGTAAAGAACAAAACTAAACCTTAATTTCCATCATTGTTTTTAAGAATCAGAATTCCTGATGTAGTAGTATCGTGGTACACAGCAAGCAGCACGTTCTCTGGCCAGTTTTCAGGTAGGGATGTGCAGGTAGGGCTGCCCAGCACTTGCACAGTGATCAGCTCACCTTTCTTGGCTGACAGGTCAGCAGAACAGGGTATGCTGCCTCTGAGCTCCTTACAGTGAAGAGATGATTTCACAGTTTGTGTGTGATCTGTGGGAAATTAATTTTCAAAATCTGTTGTAGAACTGTTACTACAAGTAGTATTCCAAGTTCTTAGACTCTTGTTTTCAAAACTGTCTTGCATTGGTTCTTAAAGCCTAAAATAACTTACCTTGACATTGGAGAAGTAATTACTCACTGCTAAGGTGCTTTGGTATATTTTATCTTGCATTATGGGTGATAGTGTTTGATTAATGGAACTTTAAAGACTTAGTTTTCCTCTGACTGTGAAAATCCTTCAGCAAGGATTCTATACAGACTTTGATCTCTTAATGTTGTTGAATTTGAAAGGTGTGTATTTTATCAAGTGCACAGAGAATTTGAATGTGATGAATATTGAAATTTCAAATCTAACTACATAAACTCACCCAGATTTCAGAATCACGGATTTTCATAAGTAAATAAAACAATGGACTTAGCAAACCTTTATTCTTTTTGAGATGGACCATTGCAAAAATACTTACATATTTTCCCGACACGAAATGCTTCATTTTCAAATTTGGCCTTTTGCCCAAACACCTTGGCATATTAACCTAAATCTTTCTGTTCAAAAACTTACGTATGCAATATATTTTAAAGAGAAAGTACTCTTTTTGCCAGTGGAGGCGAGCTTACATTGAATTGTAGGCTAATTCCCAATGATGGAGTTGCTCTTTTGGATCCATAATGAGTTAATGTATTTCTTCTTGTGATGAATGTAGAGCTCTTTGTGTTTGTCCGGTCCAAACTCCATAACTTACGACTTTACCAGCGTCACTCAGAGAGATGTTGCATCCTCACAACCTGCAATGCTTAGAGCAGCGTCTCAAGAAGGCTCTCTGGAGAACCAGGAGCAGCAAGCAGAGCACCTGAGGACAGAAATCAATGCTATCAAGGCCAATTACAGAAGCAAGAATGGAGTATGGCACTTTTTAAAATTAATATTTAGTCATAACAATTCTCGGTTGTTTTCCCACACTTCTTGGTATTTCAGTTAATAATTTCTGCAATAATATTAAATACTATGTAACAAAAATAGCAAAGATGAGTGATACCTAATTTGATAAAAAGAAGCCAGATGTTAGCATGCATATAATTAAATTATTTCTGTTATTTATTAACATGGAGGGGGGAAGGTTGTGACTGTATTACTAATAAATTTGTCTGTACATGTAATGATGAGGTTCCATAGTTAATGATATCAATGGCACTACATTTCTGTAGAAATTTTTCATTGTCTGTTCATGGCTCTCTTTTTCAAGGAGGACAGCACCCTTAATCAGTCAGCGCTTCCCAAGACCACTTTAACGATTACCCAGTCTCATCTGATGACTGCTCTTCAGGGTATGAGACCATCCATTAGTCAGGATGACTGGAAGCATTTTACTGAACTGTAAGTATTTTTTTTTTTTTTGTAATTTTGAATTCAGTGGAGATTCGGTCTTATCAGATTCCTTATACATCAGAAACACGATGGTTTTAAATAAATGTGGGGACTGGCAGCTGATAGCTTCTGACAGCAGTTTTTTAATAAATATTAAGTTACATAGTGGGAAAGGGAAAGTATTTTACCACTGAATTGTCTTCTTGTTCATGTAGGACCTAGAAATAACAGACCAAAATCCCCTTGTATTAGGTTTTAGAGGTAGGTCCTTCCTGCTTCCACTTAGTAGTAGCTCATTGTATTTTCAGATTGCTGGAGTTTGACCCTCTGTAGTGGTCTTTGTGGCTGGTATGTTTGGGAAAGGCAATAATCAGTAGAAGCATAAACATACTGAAAAGGAGAATGTGTCTCCTTGGACTTGGAGATCAAAAAGCTGGGAAAAAAAAAGGAAGCAGGACAGAGAGCTCTCAAGTTAGGTTTGAGGGTGAAAACTCCTCCAGGTCCCCAGGTCTGAGGAGACAGGCACTTTTCATTTCCATAAACATATACTTAAACATCTGGAGTTCTGTGGTGCATTAATATGCATCTGAAGAGGTAGACACAAAAAACACATTTCATAAGAATTTGCTGATTCTTTTTTTTGTTTCCAGGTATGATAATTTTCAGAATCCCAAGAAGAGGAAAGTACAGATTGGTGCAACATTCAGACCAGGACAAAAAATGACTCTAGCTTAGTAGCTTGTACTTGCTTATAATTGCTAAACTGTAACTGGAAATGACAAATGTAATTAAACCAGATTATTTATATTCATATGGATTTATTAATGCAGCAGTTGAAGATAAGTTTCTTCTAAACTTACATACTGTAAAATTATGTCACATTTTATTTTGAAGAATATTGTCTTCCTTTAGATTGATATTAAATTTTTTGAGAGAACATTGGTTATATTCTGTCCAGTTGTTTATCATATAAACTTTTAAATTTTGTTTTTAATCAATTTATTTGCCAAAATCTAACAATGATTTCCTGTGCCTGTTGACTCCCTCTCAACAAATAGAATCTGTTCAAATAGATTGCAATAATAATGGAGGATATAATTTTTAAATATTCTGTAAAGTCATTCTGTAATGGCCTTTGGAGGGCTTAGAGGAGGATGGTGCTTCATATGTATATTGGTAGGCAACTAGACTAATGCTTTCAGAATACACTTTTCCAGCAAGAAAAACCAGACCAAGATAATTGCATCTTGTTTTCTGCCACTGTTTGTTAATCAGAAGAATACCAAGTTGCATTTCACAACTGCACCTTCTCATCCTTACCTTTTCTTCCTGGAGACCATTAAAAACGTTTCGGATGCGTGGAAGTTTTCTAATGTTACATCCTAAAATCATTCTCAACCACTGTCTTCCATGGAGATTGTTAAAGAGTTGAGGTCCTTAACTGATACATAGACAACCAGGTCTGTTAACACAAGGACAGGGAAAGAAGGATGAGGCAGGAAAGAAAACTAGAGATGTTTCCCATGAGTCTGTTCAACCCTTTGACAGCATTTTGCTTCCACTTTAAAATAGTCTTCATCTCTAACCCAAGGAAGTACTATCTTCAGTTCAAATATTTCCATTTGAAACTTCAGCCCAGTTAATTTCATTCATTAGTTCCTGCAGTTTCTGAGATACCAATAGGAGCTTTGCCCTTACTCTTTCACCTACTGGCTTAACAATTTTTCAGGCAAAGTTTCTTCTCTACACCCAGTGCCTCTATGAGGAGGTCTTCTAGCTCTGTCCTTGTCAATATACTTTAAAGAACATTGTGGTTTTTTACAGCTTTTTTGCTTGGTAAAGGAATCTTCAGCTATTACAAAAGCATCCAGATTAGCCAAAATTATCAGCAGCATCTGTTCTTCAAGTTAGGTCTAGATAATGGTTGGACAAAATTAATTAAAAATGGAAATTATTTAACCTTCCTAGTACTGATAATCTCATAATGCATTGATACTTAAATCTGAAAGGACCAGTCACAGGCTAATCATTCTGGTAACAAAGACCATTCCATAGATTATTGTACTGTCCTCACACTGGGAGTCAATTAGAATATTGTACTTCAGTGCCAAGTATTATATTGCAAAGTTAAAAAGGAAGGTTTGCTATATGCCAAGGTCTTATCAGTCCTCAACCAAAATGATGTACTACACTGTCATGGAAAATGTTCTTAAAACCCAGGAAGCTTAGATTCCAAATCTCTGGTTTTCCTCCTTCCTCCATACAAGGAATTTCATCAGTGTGTTAGTTCGGACATTTCCCTGTATAAGTAAGCTGGATGATGCTGAGGGCAGGTTCATGTGATCCAAGGAGGAGGTCACTGAATAACTACCTGCTGTTAGGTGATCTTTCGGTTTCGTTCTGAGTTATATTGACATCTCACCTTGAAGGGTAGGAGAGAATGTAAATGAAGCCTAGCTGAGGTCTGCTGTAGACCTAAATCTGATATACAAGGAGCACTAAGCCTGTACCTCAGAGGAGGATAATCCCCTTTGTTTAGAGTTGTGCAATGTGCATCAGGTGGCCTGTGGAAACTCTTGCACAAGGCTTGGTAGGGAGAAGTGGTCCAAGAGAGAGAAGTGGGGTTAATGACATTTGTTTCACATTCTGTAGAGGAGTAGGATTCAGCTGCAGTGGCTAAATGATGGTATCACAGGCAGACAAAAAATGTATGTCCTGTTTGAACCTGTTTCTAGTCTCCTCCACCAAGTCAAGAACTAAACCAGCTCTGTGAACCAGCAGCCTAAAGATGAACAAATCCTGTGTCTCCCAACTAGTTCTCCTGTCACTCTTACCTCACTTAAGGGGTAATGTCAGTTTTTCTGGGTAAATACTACAGCCCTTAAAAAGGTTTGATAACTAAGGGTAGCTTTTTTCTTTCACTTCTATTGTCACCAACATTTTCAGTTGTCACTGATCTTTCCTCAACTGCCTACCAGTCTTTCCCCATAGTTGAGGAACTTCTGAAAAAACAAATGTTAAATATAAATAGTGTAAACTGTAACCCTGTTTCCAATGTGCAAGGGATTATTTCAATTTGTTAACAGGATCTTGCTTCCCACTACTATCTAATAATTTTTCTTAAAACTGATTTTATGTTTGAAGCTGTCTTCTTTCAGCTGGTTAGTTGGTATTTTTTTCAAACAATCCTTTGGAAAAATGTACCTGTTTCGAAGTGATCTGCTATTCTGGACTGAGTATTGCTTGGAAAGAGTTTCTTAGGGGAAAAAAAGTGACATACCAGGTCAATTCTGTTAAATCCTGGTTTAATTGGTGCAATTAACTCTACTGAGAGGCTTTTATGTCTGAATATCGAGGGAATTGGGTAATTCCTAATTATGAAAATCTTGAAGACTTGCTTTTCCAAGAATTGAGGACATTGGGGCACATTAAATCCTATCCAATGTGTTGGGTCCTTTTTACTGTTAATGTCATTGTGCCATAAATCACATTTATTCTTTGGGAAACAGTATTTCTGGTGTATAGTAAAAATTTCACAAGGTGATTAATTGTCTAACTTCTTAAGGAGTCAGACTTTTCCATTTTCAAAGAGAAAAAAAATGGAAAATATTTCCTAACCCATTTGAAATTAACTTAAAAGATAAGCAACATCTGCTGAGGCTTAAATTACTTAGCCTTATGTTTCATAAAAGATGTCACCAGCTAGAACTCTGCTTGACAATATTTTAAGCATGACAGTTAACAGCCTGGTTAAAACACATGAATTTTATAATTTATATTAGGTTTGAAATGTACTTTTGCTTCTAGTTCACTAAAGAAGTCTAAATTTTGCGTGGACCAATCTCTGCATTTAATGTCATACAGGGAGTTTCTCCATCCCTCTCTTGGAGCATTAAGGAAATATAGTCAATTTCTCCAACCTAAAAGCAAACGAATATTTTAAAATACTATTTCAAAACAAAAGCACTTTATAAACTTGATTTTCTCACAGGCTATTTTACTCAAATTAACTGGGGATGTATGTGTATACATAGATATATAAATTATTAAAAGATATGCTTGAATTTTTAATCTTACTAATATAATTTATAATTTGCCTTCTTGCCTAATTTATGTAATAACTCCTAGTTACTGTAAAAACAGTAAAATCCATGCATGCTGTATCATTGCATGAGGATCTGACTCTTTGTTTATTATTTAATAGCTCCTAAGCTCATGCAGTAAGGTGGGAGAGAAGCCTACTTTCCAAGAACTTAAGATACCAGTCATAAACCCATAAGCAGTGGAGGAACTTTGAAGAGACCAGAAGCAGAACAGTTTTTTGTGTGAGTTCAGCAGATACTTGCAGAGTTAATCCTGTGGAATGAAGTTGGGAGACTGGATTACAATTTTTCAGTGTCAGTTGACAGGTAAGGATTCACTTCTCTCAGAGGCATCACTTGGGAATAACCCATTTACAGCCACCACTTGAGAACTTTGGCTTTAAGGTTCAATTGCTTTAGCATTTTTTTCCTCTTTGAATAAAAACCAGAATATTTGGAACCACCCACAAAATGCCAATTTGTATAATTCCAGCATTAGCACCAGGAGGATTCAAACCATCCACATGGTTTTATGCTGTTTTTCTGTTGGGAAAGTAATTGGGTCCTTTAGATGAACTAGTTATAGTTCAGTGCTAATCTCCACTTGCTTAATTATTGCCAAGTTTCAGGAAATAGTAATAAAATTGTTTCTTAATGGCATGTATAACTTTAATATAATGCTTGTATATTGCCAAAGCACTGCTGAAGTAATGTTATAACTACAGCATTGGGACCTTGTTTAGATACTTAAAGGCTACAACTGGAACTATTTGGTGGTTTATTGTTTTAGTGTTTGCCAAGAATTAACTCTTAACCATTTTTCTAATGGCCGTTTTTCCAGCAGTTTAAAACCTGCTCATTTTCTGAATGCCTAAAAGACTTTTTTTATTTTTAAAAGATCAAAATGTCCTTCATTAAGGACAGGTTTAAAACACAGATGCAGGAAAAAACTCACATGAAGTCAGCATATTGAAACTTGGCTTTCCTACAGATCCTGGGGAGAAAAAGGTCTTGGCTTCCCTCACAGCAGCATCTGGCTCTACACTGACCCCAGTCCTTCTTCCCATGTTTCAGTGGTTGGATCTTGTTGTCCTTCCCCAGCAGCTGCCCAGCACCACAGGTTCCTGCTGGCTGAGCCCTATCTTGGTGAAGACAGTGGGTCTGCAGCAGAGCTCTTGCAGTGGGGTGATAGGAGCCAGAGTGCTGATAGCAGGCAGAGTGCTGGGGTGGCATGGGACACACGGAGTTGTTCCTCTCTGTCCGTAAGGGATGCGGGGCCCCTGAACCTTGGAGCACAAGGAAGAGTCGGTCTGTCCTAAGGGGCCATGGTTGGGAGCCTCTGCAGAGCCTTCCCAGAGTGTTCCTCATTCCCAAGCAGCTGGTGCAGGCCGGCAGGCGGAGGGAGAAATGCTTATGAGAAATGTTAATTTCATTTCTTAGTGGGTTTAGGTGGATATGTTATTCCAGCTCCCTACGATGATGATATGAATTCCAAAAGGGGCTACAGGGTGGAATGCAGACTCTTCACAGGCCCTTCTTCAGTGAGATGGAGCTTGAGCCGTTCACATACATTAACAGACATTTACAGGGAACAAGCAGAAGAAACCTGAAATTGCAAACCAAGGCCAAGGGAGGAGATGTGGCCTGTGTAGTGCTTTTTGAGACAGCTCATCATTTTCTCAGACTGCAGAGTGGCAGGAGGGGGGTGTTATCAGATGTGTAGGATTGCACTCGTTTTGTGCAGACACTGTTCTGCACTGACATTTGTCAGCTCTGTCATACTGCAAGTAAATTTGGTTTGCAAATGTTTCCCCTCAAGCACTGCAAGATGTATCTGCCACATAAGTTGTGTAACATTAGTTCCCTCTTTGAAAATTCAGTCTTTTTATTCTTGCTGATATTTTTTTTCTGTAGGTGACTGATGAAGAAAGTCACCCTTTCCACTTAACAGCTGAAAAATTAAAAGCTGCATTACAGAAACTAAAAAGCAGGTATCAATAACAGTGATCTCAGATTTTCATGCTTTCCTCATTATTTTGTAAGCAGCATATGTTCTCAGCATTGAAGCACTTGTACAGTTTCATCTCTGCAGATTTTCAGTCTTGTGACCGAGGTGGGTCCAACTATGGCAACAAGAGCTGATTTTAGATTTTGGGCACTATAATAAAATGCAGAGAAACTCCCTGATTTATGAAGAACAATTTTTGTTTTTCAAGACCAAGTTTCTTTCTCTGTAGATTGTAATGGAATTTAAAGTTTTGTAAACAAGATATTGTTCTGACCCTGAGAAGAGTGAATATGCTACTGTAACAACCTACTTAGATAATTAAAGAAACATGCATAATGGGATTTTGATGAGGGTTCTTCTTAGTTGCAGCTAACAACAAAATGTCAACAAAGAAAAAATTTCAAAATGTAATTTTTCCAGAGTTTAGGAAACTTCATTAGTTCAAAACACGTAGCATGATCAGTGATTCTATTCTGATTGGGACTGCATAACCAAGGACATTTTTGCTTATCATATCAAATTTTTTTCCACATTCTTCTCTGTACTTTAAACTGCTTTTCTTCCCTGTAGAAATGTTTGGTTTTGTGAATGTCCACAAAATAGTGCTGGCTAGTATTTCAGGCTAAAAGATTTCCTGTTTTTTTGTCTCAGTATTCATGATCTGCACACTTGATGAAAAATTATGAATGCACTCACAGCTGTTTGTGAAAGATCCAACAGTGGCAGCACAGGCAAAACAGTAAAACATTTTACCAAAGATGTGGTGATGATGGGTGGTAGTGATGTTTCAAAACAGGAAGCAAGATAGACTTCTTTTGTCCTCTTCCAAGATGGAAAACAAGGTTTAATAATGGATAGAACATATTGTTACAAGGAAGGTCACTTCTACAACTCAGTTTCAAGGTGACATATAAAAAAGCAGGTATTTTGGAAACACACAGATGTATGCATAACGGGTTTTTTTAGCTGTATTGAAGTTGTCCTAATTATCAAATTGTTTGATCAGTGTGGTGCCTGTGTTTAGACACTGTCTGTGCCTTTGTCAGACCGTGGGAGCGTGTGCATTCAGACCCTCCCCGTTTCAGAGGGAGGCAGCTTGAATCCCACCCCTGTGGCTGTCAGGATGCATCACAGACCAAATTAACTCTTTAGAGATCTTCATGTGTTTATCAGCTTTCTAGAGCTGAAAATGTTCCAATTAATAATATTATAGACTGGTTCTTTGGGTACATGTAATATCATAAATAGCTGGAGGAACTAGGCTAGAAAAGCAATTGAGAAACTGCCATCCCACAGCAGCTGATTTTGTGAAAAACAAATAATGACTCAGTCCCCATTTTCTGCTTAGGATACGTCAGAGGTCACATACACTAAATATACTCTTGTGCGAGGAGGGCTGTGGAATAGCTGTTTGTGATGTCATCTTTTTCTAATGTTATCTTTTTGCACGTATTTTCTTCCTGTAGCCGGAATCAAAGACAATACATTCAAAGTGCACGGCTTGTGAAGGTCTTACTCACAGTACCCATTAACACTCAAAGATATTTCACATGGCAGGGAAAGTAAATATCAAGGCCTTCTCATCAGTCAACTTTTATTTCCTGGAGTTATTTGATTTCAAGTTTATCCCAAGCATGAAGTAAGACAGCAACTCCTCTTGTTGATACATTAAAGTCTTCAAAGCTTGTGCTATAGTTGTGCATATTACATTATATTATGGGCTGCATATTTCAATCAGAATACTGATAGTACTAATCAGGTGATATTAAAATTTTGCTGAACTTGTGTAGCTGGCAAAATGTTTTTGTATATGCATGAGCTCTGTCTAAACATGTCCATCTCTCAAACATTTGATACATCTTTTTGTATATGCATGCTGAGTGCTGAGGCAGCATTTATTTTTGGCTTCTGGCCTCCCTTTCAGATTAGTTTGGTGTGCCTGTATTCATTGGATAGCATTTTCATATATTAATTATTGAAAAAGCCTTTATACTCAATTGACAGCATTGTATGGGGACTTTTTTTTTGTTTTTGATTTGTTTTCTTTTCAATTCCTTGTTTGCTCTTTAGGTTTGGTAAGAGAAAACTAGAACTGGAAAATTAACAGAGTGCTGCTATAGGGGCTCAGTAGGAAGACTGTTCTGCTATAGATCACTATACTTTTGACAAATACTTTTATCCAGTACTTAGTCACATCAGTAAGTTTCCCTCCCCCACCAAGTCATGTCTATTGCACGTTGAACACTCCCAGCTCTCACCTTTCTCCTTGTATTTCAGATGACTCCTTGTATTTCCAGTTGCTTAATCATTGGTGAGGCCCTTTGCTGGACTTGTTCAGTGTATCCATGCCTTGTTCTGGGAAACCCAGAACTGTGCCCCAGCACTGCAGGTGTGTGCACAAGTGCTGTTTAGAGAGACCTGTGGTGTTCAACATATTCATCTGACCTTGACAGGGACTGAACAGCCAAACAGCACCAACAGCAAAAAACCCTGCTGAGTAAGCTTTTCAGGCCTATAAAAAACAAAGGTAGGTAATAAAACACTACAGAAGACCTTCACAAAACTTTACTTGGCAGATGACATGTCTTGTTGGATAAAAGGAAAGAAAAAACAATGTGATAGGGTCTAGTGCTCATTACTCTTCAGTGACGATCCCCCATGAAATACCAGCCTGTTGTTAAGAGGAATTTGAATGTTAGAAATTATTAGAGAAGAAAAAGATACTCCAGAAAGCATTCTTTCAAAAAAGCCCTTGCTGTTCCTGCATGTGTGCTGTTAAATCTTATGTGCTGTTTACATCCCATTCCATCAGAGCATAGAGCAGAACTGGGGAAATCAGAAACAAACAGCCTAGCACATGTGCCCTCCTTTGTGGCAGGAATCTGAATGGGTAAAACCAAATTGTTAAGAGATTTTTTTAAACAGATTTTTTCCCAGACCTTGCACTGACCTTTCCAGTAATTTTCTCTAAGAGACATTTTTATTTTTTTCTACCTTTGACCTTTGTGCCAAAAATATTGTTGGTCACTACAAGCCAAGGTGGATGTTTCTTTTCTGATGGTCTCAATTTATTCAGGAGCTGCTGGGTTAAGCTTGATTAGAAAGCCTACCAAGGAAGTACATTGCAATATGTGTCCCTGTCATATGTCACTGAAACACAGTATTTGTTTCTATGTATAGCCTAATATGGATATGCTAACTTTCAACATATCATTTCCACTTACCTTACCAAGGGCGCCATTAAGCCAGTCAGGTTCTGCAAACTCTGCAGGCATGAAGTGGTTGGTTTTGGTTTTGTTTTGGCCAACAATAAATGCTGAAGCTAATTCCATTTCCTCCACAGTTTGCAATCAACTTCTCTTGAAAAAGAGACAAATGTTTTACCTTGCCTAGCAGTGGTTTGTTACGACACAATTTAGAAAAAAAGCCCCAAGAAAAAAAGCCCCAAGAATGCTCTGAGAAACTCCTTGAGGAGAGGTAACTGGAAAATTCTGTATGTAGATTCCAACAATTTGGGAAAGAGACACTTGAGAAGGGCACACAGATTGAAAGGACAGGTTACTCTTTGCTTTAGTTCTTAATGGCCTACTGAAATCTCAGCTTGGGAGAGAATAGGTTCCCAAATTCTGCTTACGTAATTCAGATTCACTGCCACAAGCAGCCTCACAATGTAATTTTATACAAAAGTAACCTAATTGGAAAGAAAGGGAACATCGATCATGTAAAATAGTACATACTACAGGAAAAGGACTATCAAGGGCTTGACCATCTGAAGACAAAAATAAACATTCCTACTGAAGTCCCTTAGAGGAAGATTTGTGTTAAGAGAAAACATATCACGTGTGTGTTCTGAACCTGGAGCAGTTGACAGAGCCAGTTTACTACACTGACAAAGGCAGAGAAGTGTGACGATTTTCAGCAAAGTAGTGGACACAAGGGCCGTGGACACTGATGGGGTGTAGGAACTACTGAAACTACTGAAAGCAACTTTGCCTCTAGACTGCTTCATCAGAAAAGAGCAACACTCCTGCTCTGTTCTCCCTAAATGAAGGAGTTCAGAAGATGTTGCAGGAGCCCAAATTGCCATATGTAAGCAGATACCTGGGTTTGCTGTTCTGAGTCTAAATGCCCTGCACAGCCCAATCTTGGTATTTTCAGGTTAAAACAATGTTCCTATAAAAACTAGATTGCAATGTTACTTCAGTTTCATTAAACAGACATTGAAGGACTTAAGCATTTCATAAAGATGCATGAACCACCTGGAGATGCTGTCCATGGAGTTGTTCTTGTGATTGAAGCTACTAAACTAGAAAAGAAAAATAACCTCACTGAAGCTGTAAATAAAATTCAAGAATAACGAATCACCAACTAGAAGGGCTGAGTAAAAATTTAATGCAAATCTTCCTGAAGGTAAGCGTGACTGTGTGGGTAGGACAACTGCCAAATACAAAATTCTGTTGTCAACGACCACAAGATTCTGTAGTGGGGAGCACACAAAAAGAACTACTAACAACTATTAACTGTTGTAAAAGTATTTCTGCTTGGGAACATAATGCTCATCTTCCACAATTGCTGGAGGTATGTAGTCTCCTATCTAACAGATGTACCAATTCTGTGTGAAAATAGAATAAAGTTATAATTTTTTTTGTCTTTTTAATTCAGTAACTGTAAAAAGCAGTTGAAACTTCAATGCTACACCTATTATTTTTGTTCTCCGTTCTGTAAGACCTTTTAAGGCATTTATTAATCATAATATGCAATATAACACCAACTACAATAAATGTATTCTTTGATTCTTGTATAGTATTAAAGTTGAAGGCTGCATTACATGAAAGCAAAGCTGTTGGATTTGCTTGGATACCACACTGTAAGGACCTAATCTTGGGGCTTGTGTGAATCCAGACTGCCAGGATGATTGAGATGATTTCATGTAGCACAGCACAGCAACAAGAGAGGAACCCCAGCCTCATTTTAGAAGGAGGCCAAGAAGCTACACACTTCTTTATCCATTGTGTTTGCATCACGTTTTCCCAGAAAGTATTCTGCTCCCAACAAAGCCATTGCCCAAACGTAAATCCTTCTCCAGAAGGCATTGTTTTGGTAAAGTTCAGGTGAAAGTTAAGGGCTACTCCTCCCACAAATTTCCTGCAATGTGTGCCTCAGGGCATAGGCCGCATCTGTGTGTTACTCAGTACTTTATATATGCTCTGTGCTACGTGTTCCATCTTTAGAACTAAAATGCCTCAATGAAAACGACTGTTGGCTGGCCACAAAACTCTGAAGCTTAACACAAGGCCATAAATGCAGTAGTAGTGTATTTACTCACAATCCAGTGATGCAAGTATGAAACCTACCTACATTTTGGCATGGGGGATTACCAAACTAGAAGACAGAAATGGGTTAGCTCAGCTCCCTCAGCTGCAGGGCATCAAAGCCTGGTCCCCATGGGATCCTCTGGTATCCCTCCTTTCTGCTGAGTCCATGTTGCAGGTCTTCCTTTTGTCCATTTTCCTTACATGAGAGAAATGAGGAATTTTCAGAGACACTGTTCTCAGAGGTCCCATTCTTCAGCTATGTCCATCCATAAGAAGCTGTCTGGAGTCAGTCATTTTCTCTGTGTTTACTGGGTGATGTTCTGAACACAAGAAAAATAGGACAGTTCAACCATTCAAAAACCTATTTAAAAAGTTGTAACACTTCAGTAAGTCATTGCCTGCAGATCCACTCTCTTTTGAGACCTTACAATCAGAATTCTTGCTCATTTTAATTTTTTTTAACATTTCCCAGTGCAACAAAAACTAAAATAAAAATACTTAGTGTTTACTAAGGGAAGTTGTTCCACAGCTCTCTGAAAAAAAGATATTTTTTGTCTGTTTAGACTGCAGTTGAAAGTATAATACTTGAATCACCAGCATCACAAAATGTTAAAAAATTGTATCCTGATGAAAAATGAATTGTTCTTTTTATATTACAATTTATTGACAAATAAGGCAAATGGCAAGCAAGTACTTTTCATTTGATGTAACTTGTAGGAACTCAAAAAAGCAAAACACTGTAAGCATTGTTTTCCTCCTTATTCCTATGAGGATTTGAAAAGGAAAGCAGTAAAGCTTCATTAGACTCAATGACCATCAAGGTCTTTTCCAACCTTGATAATTCAGATAAGGTGAAACAGCCCACAGAAGAGGAGAGGTCCAAGGCAGCACAGGAACTTTACAGTGATCCCCAGTGAAAACCTTGTGGACTGCAGAGAAAGGAAGGAAAACATTTGAGTCAAGGGAGTCACACTGGTTACTGTAAACGTAAGACTTATTATTTTTATTTTCTTGTAATGGTTAATAAAGAAATCAGAAACAAATTCCAGAGGAATTGAAAGGAGAGAATGGAGAGAAGTGAGGTGACCTTGAGATTAATTACTGCAACACACTGAACATGGCCACACGTCTCATCTTTGTCAGCAACTGAGGATTGAGAATGAACTCTGTATTAGCAATCCACTGCTAATTTCTGAGCATTTTGAATTATTGACAGTATCCCTTAACTTTAGCATCTACTCCCTTAAGGCTGATTGTTCTTCCTTGCATTTGAAGAGGGCAGAACAAAGGCTGCAGGCCAAAACAAACAGATTTGGTTCCGGCCCTCACAGGTCCCACTGTATTAAAAGTTGTCAATACCTGAGACTTTCAAATATGTTACACCTTAAATCAAAACCTTTCATGAAGTTAGAACATAAGCCTAGTGCAACTTTTTTATGCTTTCATACAATACCTTAAAGGTGATTTGGGGCTTCTGGGTGCTATGGTCACATATGTTCACACAAAGAAGGAAAACTGGAAAAGATCATTACATTTAAGGCTGCTTACAGCTCTTATTTTTCAGAGGCAGCAGGACTTACTAATCCCTTGGAATTCAGGCCATACAAGCACATCTCACAGTGTTTGGAGCTGATTGGTTTGTAAAAGGTTTAGGGCAGAGAACTTTACTGGTATTTAGGTATGCAGCATTTCTCCCATTCTGCTATTTTAACATTTTCCTTGTTATGCTGAGACTGTCAATACATAAAATTAGTTTTTATTTCCCTTACCAAATCTTTTTCATTTGAATTGCTTGACCATTTTTTTTCTTACCACCATTAGTGAGGACTAAAAAAACAATTTAAAATCAATTTTAAGAGACCAAGCTAACAAACATTAACAATGTGAAACTCAAATCATATGTCAGTGTTGGCTTGCTCAGGAAACACAGATACATTTCTGCACGAGGATGCCAGGACGACAAATCACATTTTTAAATTTGCATCCAATTGTCCAGGAAATGTATGCCCTTATATAAGCCAAGTTTAACAGAAAGCTACACACACATAGGCCCATGTTTCATATTCAGATGAACAAAATTCCCTTAAAAGGTGAGTGTTAAAGAGTCCCTCCTTGCAGATGAGGTTTTAGACTGGAGACAATGAGGTCAATCACTCCCCTCCATGTAACAGAAAACTGTTAATTGCATCACTGATCATTTTACTATTTAGGTGAAGCTAGTCTTAAATTATTTAACAAGGAAAATAAAAACAGCAGTCACAGTTAACTAAATTAAACACTTATATAAAGTGCTGGATGATTATGTCTTTTAAGTTTCTCTTCTGGAAAGTAACTTAAAAACTAAGAATGAACACTAAAGGCAACTTTCAGAAGTCAAAGATGACATGAAACTTGTAGTTTTGTCCCAAGATGAGCAATAAGGTCAGAAGAACAGAGCACTGAAACGATGCATCAACTGGAATGAGAACTTCTACTTCAAAGATCTGATGTATCTAAAATAAATAAATACCACAATCTGTAAACCAGCACATTTTATAATTTTTAAAACTTCTTGTTTGAGGTTTACAAACTGGAGGATATACCCAAAATAACTAGTCCAAAGTATTCCTTAAAAAATTATAAATTATTGGCTACATTTTCTTTAATGGAGATTGCAGGGGTAGGTCCCACATGAGTCCATATATAGCCCTTCTCTGGCCTTGTAGGAACAGTCGGGAAGGGAGATGATCGAGATTTGAAATATTCTGAAGGTGCATGACAAACAAATTCTAAATACTCCATTTTCCTTGGGAGATCTTCTTCTGGTCCTAGGGAAAAAAAATAAATCTTCAAAGACAAAACTTTAAAGCACAAAATTAAGTATGTTGCTTCAAAATATGTGACAACAGCCAACATTCCCTTAAGAGAATTTGTCTTTGCATTCAATGACTTTCCTAGGAAGGTAGCATCATGTATTAGGCAAGAAACCTCTTAATTTTGCTGGGCTGATCTTCCCCCCCACACCCCATTTGAAGCATTCTGGTATTTGAGTGAAGTACTGTAGTTAATATATTTTAAATAGATCCAATTTGTGTCCTGCCTGTCAGAAGGACTTACTAATTTTATCACCAGTAGCAGAACACTCTCTATGCCAGTGCATGCAAGCTATGTATTTTGAATACCCAGGATAAAGTTCAGGTAATTCAGGCCACATCAAAAGAAATAACTTGGACTAGTATATCAGAATCAAAGTTACTATGGTTTAAACCTATCAATAGAACAATAATTTGATCTTTAAAGCTGCACAACTGTAATTGTCCCAACAAACACTCAGATAATCACAGTACAAGATAATCACACACTGCAATAGTGGTAATCATATTATATTCACAAGATAAATAAAAAGTGTTATTACAGTAAATGAGATGTTTACAGAATTAGGGTCTAAAATGTGGAACTGGCATAAAATACCTTGACAAGCTAAAATGTTCATTTAAAAAATACAACTCTGCATTAGAGTAGGCACATAAAGGAAGTTGCACAAAGTGAAGGCTTACAGATTACCTATGATATAGGATGCTGGGTCAAAACAGTCTTTGGGGCTGGCTTGTGTAGGAAGGAGCCAGGTTAGTGCAGCACTCTTTTCACAGTATTGGTCCTGAATAAACCCACGGATCTGAGCATAGTATGTTCTTCCATCCTGCTCATCAACCACTGAAACAACATCTCCAATTTGATAGTATACACCCTAGAAGACGTACAAATGACACTGAAATCAAACAACCTGATTTTGTCAGCTTCACTTCACATTCTGATTTGTATCTTAAGTATCAGTACCCTAAATTATACCAGTCTTGAAAGGCAGCTTCAATTCAGCCACATGCAAAAGAATGGTGGCATAAGAAAGAAAAGTGTTTGTTTTTAAAAAAGAGAAAAACAACACAAAACAATCCTGTTCACAACACTGCAAAGTATCAAAGTAGCAACATTTTGCTTAAGGAGGTTAAATAGAAGTGTTGACATAATTCTTAGGAATTTCTGATAAAAAACATACACACAAGACAGTAATTCCTTTCTGAACTGGTCAACAGCAAACAAGAGATTCATCTGGGATGCCAAGCACAAAGCACCAGGTCCCTGGAAACTATACAGGATCTCAGCCCACCACTGGCTTTGCAGTCTCCCTCTGCCTATCCTGACATTTTATTGAGGGGGGGGGGAAACATTCTGTTTGCTTGTACTGCTGGGAAACAAAAGCAATTTTCAGAACTTTAGAACACTAACACCTTAGCATGCTGGTAAAGCTGCTCTCAAGCATAAATGTGAGAAGGCTCCCTCCTACTTCACTGCAAATGCCAACAGATCTTGTTCCCAGGGTGTCTGAGCCTGCTTGCAGCAGTTCTGAAATGGGAGCCAGCTGAGACTTTGAGGCACTGCAACCCACCCCTCTACGGGCAATATGTTCTGTGTCTAAGGCAGGAAACATCACACAAATCTAAATACTCATTTCCAGTCACTTTTGCCTGACCTCTGCACAATGCAAGTTAAGTTCAAAAATACTGGCTGCAAAAATTAAAAAAAAAATTTAAAAAGAGACACATTTTCTCTTGGAAGATAGAAACGTGGGACAACGATAACTAACTACTCAGGTGAATTACCTTGCAAGACTTAATGGCAATAATTAAGGCAAACCAAAGTCCTACACAACCGTTAGGCAAAGAAGAACAGTTTCTGAATATCCCTATAGTGCTTTCACTGTCCATGACAATTCTTGAAATCAGAAACAGGATAGTAATTTTTGCGAATATATTTGCATAAACCATACCTTATAAAAGATTGATTCTGCTGTAATTATAGTGGATACGGACTCAGGAGCCTTGATGGGCTAAGAAAAGAACACAGAAATAGAAAATCAAGAGCAGTAAAGAAAATCAACCATGAAGTTCCAGAAATTGTTTATCCTTTTAGACAGCATGCAGATACATTATCTTCTAAGAAAACTAGCACGCATTTCTACTTTAAAGTTCAAAACAACACAGCTACCGTTTGCATCCCCAGGATTTTACGTGAAGAAGCGAGTGCTGAACTCCCATGACCGGTTTCTCTTTCCCCTCCTCCCGCGGGCTCCGTGTCCGCCCCAGCCCGGCACAGGCTCCCGGCCCACCCGCGGCCCCGCGCTCTGCCACGCACCGCCTTACGTTTTTTAGCTTGAAGATGTGCCGCCTGCCCTTGCCCTTCGTGGAAACCTTCTTCTCCGCGGCGGGCGCAGACTTGTACTTGGTGTTCCTGAGCCGCGCGGAGCGCCGGTGGATCTCCTGCTTGCTCTGTGGGGAATGGCGGGATGAGCACACGGGGGACGGCCCGAGCACCCCGGCTCCGCCCAGCCCCGCCCGGCCCCGGCGGCTGCATCACCCTCGGCCTCCTCACCTGCTTCCCGCCGCCGCCGCTGCCGCCGCCGCCGCCGTTGCTGTGCTGGGCGGCGGCCGAGGTGGTGGCGAAGGCGGCAGGGGGGGGCGGCGCCGAGCGGGCCGTGCAGTTGTTGCACAGGATCTCGCCCTGCCCGCCCTTCTTCCACATGGAGGAGGACGTGCTGCGGCACACGCTGCAGGTGGGCTTCAGCCCCAGCGGCATCCTGAGCCCGGCGCGGGGCCCGCGGGCCCGACAGCGAGCGGCGAGACCGAGGCGCCCTCAGCGGCCCCAGCGCCGGCCCCTTCCCGGCGGCGGCGGATGTGGCTGCGGCGGGGCCGGGAGCGGCGGGGCCGGCCCTGCCCTCTGCTGGCGGCGGCCGGGCCCCGGCCCCGGAGACAAATGGGCCCCGGTCCCGGAGAAGACAAATGGGCCCCGGCCCCGGAGACAAGTGGGCCCCGGTCCCGGAGACAAGTGGGCCCCGGGCCGCGCACGGGGCTGCTCTCGCTTCGCAGCCGTGGCACGGAGAGCGGTGTCCCGTTAGTCAGCGGGGAGGCCCCATGGGTGCAGGTGGGGCTGTTCAGCCCGGAGAAGAGAACTGTGTGTGGAGACCTCGCAGCACCTTCCAGTATCTGAGGGGACCCTCCAGGGAAGCCATAGAGCGACTCTTCGTCAGGAGCAGCAGTGACAGGACAGGGGGGAATGGGTACAAGTTGAAAGATGGAAAATTTAAAATTAGATATTAGGAAGAAGTTCTCTACTGTGAATGCGGTGAGATACTGAAACAGATTGCCTAGGGAGGCCGTGGATGTCCCATCCCTGGCAGTGTTCAAAACCAGCGCTGAATAAGGCCTTGAGCAACCTGGTCTGATGGGAGCTGTCCCTGCTAATGGTATGAGGTTTGGGACTAGATGATCTTTAAGGTAGCTGCCAACCCTTAACATTCTGTTACTCAGTGCAGCAGAAGCTGCCTCCGGTTCCATTCCTGTTTGCAGGGCATGCCAGGTGCTGTCATCCAAGGATTTGCTGCTGTCACTCTTCATGCTGAACAGAAAATCAGAGGACAGGAAATGGACTGCAATGATTGTCCTGATTCAGGAGAAAGTGTTGGTGGGTCTTACCCTCAACATATGTTAGTTTTGGGCTTCATTTAGATTAGATGTTTGGAAAAAATCCTCTGCTTTGAAGGTGGTGAGGCACTGGAACAGGCTGCCCAGAGAAGTTATGGATGCCCCATCCCTGGAACTGTTCAAGGTCAGGTTGGGTGAGGCTCTGAATAACCTGGTCTAAGGGAAGGTGATCCTGCCCATGACATGGGCGGTTGGAACTGGATGATCTTCAAGGTGCCCTTCAAAAACCACTCTGTGATGCTATGAACTGCCCCTCTTGCATGGCACCTCAGTCATGTATCAAATAGTTTAAAAGGCCAGGGAATGAACATGTGCTTTTGTGAAGCTTTGAGAGCCAAAGGTAGGAGCCACCAATCTAACAGTGGTTCCTCACCTAGTGCCACTCATTTGGCCTTAGGCCACCCCACGTAGATGTTTCTCAAGTCTCATGTTATGAAAGAAATGCCCACTCATGCTTGAGGATTGCAGTCTCTTACTTCCCATACTCAGTTTCCATCTTAGGGTTTATTTAAACCTTCTTTGGTGCAAATTAAATTGATTTTTGTCTTGTTCTCAGTGGACAGAAATAGCCGTAATTTGCAGGGATCTATTAGCAGGTGCTGCCCTCACGAAGTGTGCAGTGGATGAAGGGTGTGCCTGGGTTGGTACGGGCTCATGGACAGCTGTTTAACCTTTTGCATGCCTCTTTCACACCAGCTTTGACTTTGTTGTCTCAGGTGCCAAATTTATTCCTCAATTTTGATTTAAATCCTGATTCACCTTCATATCTTTTCAAGCTCTTTATACTTACCAGGTGCAATTGTTTTGTTTTCTGATTCTTTAATGCATCTCTCTATAGTTGCATCTTGCAGATCAGTGATCTCTCAGAGCCCTTAAGTTCTTCCCACCAGCTTCTGCCCGCTTTTGTTCCCAACTGCCCACCTCAGCAGTCCTCCACTGCTGGGGCCCTCTCACTGCCATCGCATCACTAGTCTGTGAAGAAACGGGCTAGAAGTAAGTGACAATGTCCATTTCTGCCCAGGTAAGAATCTAGCACTTTGTGAAGGTTTTTATTTTGTGAATTTCCCTAAGATATATTGTTAATGGACAGCAAATAAAATTGGCAATAGTTGTTTTTTTCAACTCCAGTTCTACCATCTTCCCAACTCCTGGCTTCTAAGTCTTTGGTCTTTCTGAAACCATGTGCAGGGTCTTTTCTGTCACAAATGTGGAATGTGTGTGGTTTACAAATATGTGTATACTCTTAATTAAATATGCTACTGGATGTTGTTGATAATTTACCCACTGTGATTCTTATTTCTGCTTTTAAATAATAACTTGAATAAAAAATTCCAAATCAATAAAACTCAAGCTTTAAGAAACCTAATCTGAGGTGATACTTTAAGATAATTCAAAAATGGTTTAGATGACCATTTTTATGTTGTCAGAAGGAGTTTTAGGTCAGTATTTCTTGACAAGTGTGGTTCTGACTGTCATTTCAATGGAACCACAGTAAAACACCACCTTGAGATTACAGTGTTCTTGGTACGATTATTCTGTTGGCCTTGTGTAAGACCAGAGAGAGGCAGGGATTGCTGTCAGTGCTGGCTGATCACCCCCCACCTCACCTGGAAGGTGACACAAGGAACAGTGGTTAGTATGTTTTGTCAAAAATTAAACCTAGCATGTCTTTTATCTCAGCTAGGCAATAGCTGAAATGTTCTGATCTGAGAGTCGCTGAATACCTGGTAGTTATGGGTAGGAGAGATGGGGCTCAGGACTTCTTAAAGTACCCCTCTCCTTAGAGGATCAGAAGCCTTACAATGTCGATCCTAAATTCTGAGAATCCTCTTCAGTTTCCTGATTCTCTTAACAGAACTAGCCTCTCTTTGGAGCTGAAGTGGGTTACTCTGTCTGTGGCCTGGCTGGAAGTGCCTGATGCAGCTGAGGCATTTTGCACAGCATAAGCTCAGCTAAAGTTGCAGAGTAAATGTTTTCTTCCAATTAATGTGTATTTTCACTTTATTGTATTTTTACCCAAATAAGAGAAAGGGCTGCCCTTTGGAGTCATCAGAGCCCATCCCTGCTCTGTGAAACTTCCAATGTAGACTCTGCGAAGAAGTGGAGAAAATAAAATGTCAGCTCCACCTGTGTAGGGGGACTGTGTTAGAGACACACTGGCTGTCAGTGCAGAACTGTTTCATCTTGGGAGCTGTCAGTGAGTGTTTTTTACTGGAAGTGGTGCACATCCACACATACTGCTCATTTCCTGCTTCAGCACTTGAATTGTTCTGCAGTGGATTCAATTGCATTGCTTCCTCCTAGCTTCTCACTGCTGTCCTACAGTCAGCTGGCTCACAGCTGAAGAATCCTTCATTCTTATTTTGTGTGTCACTGTTCCACAGTCAGCTGCAGAGGATGCACCTGGAGTGCTTCTTCAGAAATACTTGTGTTGTAAATGCATGAAATTTCATATGAGTTTGATGGACTGGTGCACTCTGCATTTCCACATGGCTCTGTTCTAAGGTTCTGTACTTAACAGCTCTCCTATGAGAAAAGCAGCTTTTATTCCCTTAATTCCCAGAGTCACAACTGATGCTATTCTTGAAGCATCAGTTATTATTTGCATAAGTAAAATGCATCTGTCTTTGCAGCTTCTGGGTCTTAATTACTCATTCAAACTTGTGGTAGAGTCAAGAATTAACCCTGGATTTTGTGAGGTCTTTAGTTTTTGGCCTTCATGCGGGACATGGGTAGGCAAAGCCATGGCAGAGATGACATAAAATGACCATGAGTACTTGGTTCTTTCAAAGTATGTTAAAGTTGCCTCTTGAGCCAGACAATTGCTTGGAAAGAAACCACCTATCGTTGTGTCCACATTTTGGCCTCTATTCTTACCACCCTCCCTGAGTACTACAGTGGCCTTCTGTGAGGGTGCTGAGGCACTGGAACAGATTCCCCAAGGAAGTTGGGAATGCTCCATCACTGGAAATGTTCAAGGCCAGGCTGGATGGAGGTCTGAGCAGCTTAGTCTAGTGAAAGGTAGGGAGATTGGAATAACATGGTCTTTAAGGTCCCTTCCAACCCACACCAGACTGTGATTCCACCATCTTGGCACGCTTGGTAGAGGAAGCTGATAACGTGACTGTAACAACAAACAAAATAGTTTAGTGCTATTAATGTAACAGAGGCTCTCTGGAATTTCCTGGCAGCAATGGAGAGTAGATATTAAGTGGCACTTAAGTAACACTAATTACCAGAATCTTTCACAAAAATTAGTCCCCCCCTCTTTATCACCACTATTTGTAGTGACAAGGCATTACTCTGCAAAGAACAAGTGCACAATATGGCTGTAGCAATTAAGACAAATTCTATTTTAGATTTTTTTTTTCAAAGCTTAATGATGGTACCTTATATTTACAAATGAAAACATTCAACTTACTACATGGTGCCCAGCTGATCTGGCACAGGACTGAACATACCCTAAAAATGTCTGTCAGCAGTCTCAAGGATCTGCTACAGTAAGTCTAAGATGTAACAAGACGGAACGGAATTAGTTTAAGTAATAAATGTTTAATCAAAGAATTTTACATATTATTAACAGCATTCATTTGGCCAAACATCTACATGGTTGTAGTATCCTACTTGTATATAAAGTGGGAATGTATCAAGTATAGACTATGAAAGTGCAAGTAACAATTCAAGGTTAGAGTAATTTTTTTACATTATAAAATTAACAGGTTTACAAAATAGTCTTGCCAAACTTTTATTTTTGAATTGTAAAGTCAATGACTATGGTGTTAAAATAAGTACCAAGAAAATACAAATTTAATAGGCTAATTTCATGCTCATAAGAGTAACACGGAAACAATGGATATACTGCACAACCTAACCAAATTACAAAAAACCAGAACCCACAAACTTCACTATCTTCACAGAGAGCACTCTTACATATCTTACTGCAACTTTGCAAGACATCTCAATGCAATACACAATCTTTTTGTGAGAATCTTTCTATTCAGAAATTACCATTCAAGGAAGCTATGTGAGTTAAACAACTTTCAGACCAATTCATGATGACAGTTCATGAAGGACCATTTTAGCTGAAGGACTTTATACCTAGAGGTATATTTCAAAGGCTCAATAATATGTCAGGAGTAGGGTGGCTAGGGGAAAAGTTGGAATATTTAGACTATTCTAATTCATTCTTTCTAAAGATGCTTGAAAAATGGACAAGGTTTTTGTGGGTAAGGGTAAAATATTCTCATTTCATTTTTTATCAATATGAACCTCGTAACTGCAAGGTTCCAAAGCTGGATTTGCATGAATTAGTTACCAAAACACTCACTTGAACTCACAGTAATCAATACATAAACTTTGCTATCATGACACTTGCCTATACACACTCAGTAGTAATAAACTTTTATATCATATCAACAAATCTCTGGTAACAGTTAAGCAAAACTTAAAATGGAGTGTATGTAATTTGTTCATGTTATGAAAAGTTTTGATTATATGTAATTAAAACAGCCATTTGAACAAGTTATTCTAGTTGTAATTACATACTGTACCATTGTATCTCACTAACTGTAGATTGATGCTTTTAAGCAAATCTAAAACCAGTATTTTTGTTTTTCACGGTACAACAACTAGGAAAAGGTTTTTTTGTGGTTTGGTTTTTTTTTTTTTCAATTTTTTTTCTTACACTAAACAGTAATCACACAGCAAATGAATATTGTGCAATTGAACAAATACCTAGTAGTGTTTTGTATATGCAAAAACACTGACTGAACGTTTAGTTATTTACTGTAAAGGCAAGGCCATGGGTGGTTTTATGGAGGTCTTTGCAATTAATAGCATAGTTACTCCAGAACAAACACTGAATTTGAATTACTTGTTTAACTGTGGCAACTATCCAGTTGGGTTAGGCAAAGGCACCGTAACATGTTGAGCAGGATGTGTTATCTGAACTTTTAATTGTGGGACTGGCTAATATATGAAAATTCTGTATTTCTATATTTTTATAAAATGTTATCATTAAAAGTAATTGCACTATTAGTGCATAAAATGCTTTGTAGAATTATGAAAACAAAGAACTATGATTGCACTTCCATTAAAGTGTCTCTTAAAATACAGCACAGCTGTTGCTAACTCACTGTATTTTAATATTTAAAATAACTGTTTAACAGCAGCATTAGGTTTTATTAACTTAAGATACAGGCTACATTTAATTAAATGCAGTCACCATGGCAACATATGCCAGTTAAATTTAGAGAAGCAATGCTACCCAGTGGTTTCTTTCACTGCTATGAATTGTGGGATTAGTTGGATAGAGTAACACTGCACTGTTTCATTAGGCTACTGCCAGTTAACTTCTCACAGTTTGGCACATTTGGACTGTAAATAGACATGAAAAAATCTTTGATTTTAAAGGGAAAGAATATCCCCTAAAACTTGTTCCTGGAGCAGTACTACAGAGAAGCATTAAATACCTCCGTTCACACTGCTAACACAAATGAAAAATGAGTAAGGAAAAATTATGGAAAACAAAACCAAAAAGCAAATGAACTGCTAGATGTTATTTTGGTGAAATAATGAGTTCTTAAAAATGGAATAAACTATTTCTTAGGAAAACCAACCAAAATAATCAGTGTAAGCCTTTAATCCGTAGTTTCAAGTCAAGGATCACCAGCCTAAGGCTAAACAGATGCTGCATTGTATTAGGAATGTGGAATACAACCTACTTATTCCTTTCTCTTGATAGCAAAAAGGCAAATACTACCTAATTAAATGCAAAGGATATTCCTTGAAAGGTTCACATTATTATGAAGAACTACAATTCAAGAGAACTCCTAAATATCCGTTGTTATGTCAGTGGTTATAACTGAGCTGCAATTATGTGGATCAAAGCCTCCATAATGCTTACTCCACATACTGTACCATCTGTCACCGCCATTCTTTTACTCCAGATTTAGTTTTTATTCATACCAGATGCACATGTTCAGTCCATTCCTTTGAGGTTTGAGGAGTCTGACTTGAACTATCTCCTGAAGCATCTAGGGTGCTTGTTACCTCCCTGTTATTATCACCAATTTGTGATACTGTTTCACTTGGAATAATGTTTTCTTCACAAGTGCTTTCCTCTGTTTGGGTTCCTCTGCCTTCGTTTTTGAGTGCATCCTCAAACAGTGCATGCTCTTCCTGAGGCTCCAGCCCTGTGTCTGTAAGATTTGGTTGCCCTGCTGACCCATCTTCAGTACTGGGCTGCTGGGACTCCTCATCTGTTTCTGTACTCGTTGAGGGGATCAGAGCAATACTCTGTGGGTTCATGTCATGAAACCAGGCCATAATATTTCCAAGTAGATTTTCATTGGTATTGGGATCTTGACTGCTGGAATCAGCATCGCTTGATGTTGAGTATAATCCGCTTCTTGTCTCGCTGCAGGGGTGTGAATGAAGACGATCAGCTGAGAAGGGATCATTGCCTGCACCCAGTCTCATCAGACTGTCACCGAGTTCCAGCAGCTCAGAGCTGCTCAAAGCACCCCTTGGGTTGTCTATACTTATGGGAGCTGAGTCCAGTCTTGTAGGCAAAGAGGTACCTATTGCTCCTAAAGATGCCTCATTATTTAGAAAGTCTCTAGTTTCTTCATCTATGGCCAAGCCAGATTCTTGTAATGACAGCTGAATAGCTAGCAGGATATTTGGGTCATCTTCATCCAGAGAACTCAGAGCCTGTGGAAATACATAAGGTTGCTCTCAGCATAAAACTTGCATCTTGTTATATATATTGGATGAAAAGTAATTTCGGCTCATTTCTGAAATTCATTTGTTATTCCTACAGGTCCTTTTTCAGAATCAGTTTTTACCAACAGAGCCGAGAACACAATTTAAAAGGTGATTATTGTTATGTCACTGACTGTTTAGCAGGTCTTATGAGTGTGAATGTGTAATTTATTGTTCTAGATTCCCCCTTTTTCATTGAAGAATTAAGAAAATTTGCAGAGATAAAATGACACAGAAAGGCAGAGCAGAGGAGAGCAAGCAAAGCAGAGAGAATGGAGAAGAGATTAGGGGAGATACCTGAAGAGAATCCTGGTTTTCAGAGCGACTGACAGGGGTATAGTCATGAAGCGAAGAGCTGTGCAGAATACCCATAGAAGCTGAACTCACCATGGAGGTGCCGTGTCTTCTACTGCTGCCACCTTCCTGAGTGTCTGTTTGGGCAATCAAAACAAAAGCGGGTGAAGAACCAGCGAGCAAGCCTCCTCCACTACTGTTTATTGAGAGAGTCTCTTCCTTCCTTTTGGGTTCTAGTTGTGTAATTTTACTCCTTTATTCACTGAATGAAATAATCCAAACCACTCCTGCCACACCAGCTCTTATACAGTGGTGAAACACCAATCCCACTGTTTTAGGAGTGACTGCCTGGCTCATTTGTGCCTTGCTGCCCTCGATACCCTTCTCTGTGAAAGGATGGGCTATACCATAGGGAGCATGGGCAGAAGGGGCAAAGTGCTTCTAAGGCACACACGATTTATGGAAAGCCCTGAAAATTACTGTATATGGACACAAATACAGAACACGTTTACAGGTGGATTACAAACCATGTTTTCCCACTTCTCTGTTCTTTGAAAGACAAAACTTCAACTGTAATGTTAACATTACACTGTAATAATTTTTACTGTAACAGTGCAGCACAGTTAAGAGTAGAGTCGTTAATGAATACTTCAGCAATTACTGACATCGCTGTTTTCTTACAACAACCAACAAAGAATAGAAGTAAGATTCTGTTTCCAGAAAAAACTGCTCTGTAATAAAAATAAATGTAAATCTTTTGACTTTGGGAAATGGAATTTTCCACTCCAAAAACTCAAAATGTGATAGACTGAGATAAAATAATATTCTCTTGAGTGCTTTAACAGTGTGCACTGGCCATCACTACTATATCCAAGTGTTCAGTCAAAATCTAGTCCTTGAACTAACAAGATGGTTTTGCATTTTATCTGTAATAGAGAAGAACCAAAGTTCACAAAAATTTTGATTACTTTTTCTAAAATAAATGATGCCTGTGATCCTTTCTCCTCAGTAAAGGATTTCTCCTTTCGGTTTTAAAGAACAAGCTATGTGTTAAGTTACTGAGACACAGCAGTGAGAGTTTGTGCAGCATGGCTGAGACTGAGCACACAGACTGGCAGCTCTGCAGAAACAGTGTCACAGTATGATTTGGATTCAAGCTATTTTTGTACCTTTGCTAAGGTTCTGGCAGAACTGAGCCAGCCCAGACAGACAAGTGACAGAGAGACCTTACGGGACTGCGCTACCAGCCATAGCCCTGCTCGGAAGAGCAGCACTTTGGAAGTCACAGCTCAGGCCAATTTCTTTCCTGGCTGCCTTCTGGATACAGCAGTTTTGGAATACAGCCTTGTGACTCTCCTCCACAGACCTGTAGACACTACACGCTATGCACAGCTGGTTCTTTTCATTAGCGTATAAGAGCTGGTGTATGTACGAGTGACCTTCAGAATTTCTTCAGAAAAGCAAACCTGTGCTGGACAGCTGAGGAGTTGTTAGTGGGAAGATCAATGCATTTCTCTTTAAGAACAGCAGCAGCCACAGTGAAGCCAACAACACTTCTAAGACCACACAAAAAAACTGCAGAGACAAGCCTTTATGTTGTATCCTGGAAAATACGGCAACGTATTTGAAACTTCTTTAAAGTGTTTTCACAGAAGAACAAACACTGTGGTCACTACCAGCAGTTTCTGAAGCAGGAAGATAAAAAAGGCAGTCCCAGAGAGGTCCATACCTAATGTACTCTCACTGGGGTCATCAGGGTCTGGAGTATTACTCAGCAGACTGTGCATGTCTCCACGTCGACGCTGTCTGTGCCTCCTCCGATACTGAAATTCAGCATATTCCTGCATAAACCAAAGGTTACAAAACACAGGGCAGCATGCAGTACTATTTTTCTGAGTAACAAGCACCACATTTTTATAAAAAATGTGTGATTTTATGTTTATTATAAAATCACCCACTTTCAGAAAAATGAATTGCAAGTTGTATCATGCAACGCTTAACATAAATAACAAAAAAATCCAAGGTAGTCCTAAATCTAAAAAATAATGAATTAGCAAAAAAAAAAAAAACCAAAAACAACAAACCCAAACTAGATGTACTACCAGCATTTTAATACTTGCAATCTCCTTTTTTAACAATTCCAAGAACACATTTCTTGTTTAAAATCTTTGACGCCAAACTTTCTATATGCACACATTGACACACTTTTTAATAAATGCATACCCAGTGATTTTAAAACACAAAAACAATTAATGTGAATCCGACCAATAGATTATCTCAGAATCTCTTCTGCCAGCAATTGTCAGTAGAAAATAACCTTCAAAAGACTACAGAAAGCTGGCAGACAGACACTGGGACTTGATGTACTTTTCCCAGCCTCCAGGACACTATGGCTGCAGAACTTCTTAAGCCACATCTGACACTCTTCTACTGGACAGTCTATGACAGATTTTTATTCCATGAATTACAAATCTCCTCTAGTTTTGCCTCATTCAAGCTGCTAATGAGCCATACCATACAGATTTGAACACTTGCAGCCTGTATTTTCTCTTTTCCTGTATTTTTGTGTGTATTTAGTTTATATAGCATTTATGGAAAAGACTCTTGACCACATCAAGCTAACACCCCAAGGGTTAATTATCTTAATACTTGATACAATTTGTCTATCTTTCCTAATATGAAGCAACTAATTTTATGCTTGAAAGGAAACTTCCAGGTGTCTTTTCTGGTATGTCCAACTGACAATGAACCTGACTGTTCACCTTGTGTTAATTTCAGTTATTCATTCACACAAGGCAGAAAAGCTACCCTCCCAGGTACTTGCTCTTCAGAAAAGAATACTGTTCTTTATTTCTGTGAGGTCCAGGTAGGGAAATCTGTAATCCAAAGGATTCATTTGGCCAAATGAATTTGGAAAAGTAACAGTACCATTAGTTTTCCTTTCCTATATTAACTCCTTCATCATCAACATCTAAAGTACCTAAAACTTAAATCCAGAAGTGTTATTTCTCTTACACAATTGCCTTATTAATGTAGATGGTATAATGAGAGTATGTTTTTTCCTGTGAGCTTTCTCAGACCAAATTCTTACTCATAATGACATATTCAAGACAAAAGGAATAATCACAAAATCCTAAGTGTGGGCAAATTTTTTTATCCATGTAAAATTGTAAGAACATAAAAAAGTAGCTTTATCAGACCAGACAAAAGGTCCATTTAGCCCAATATTCTGTCTTCCATAGCAGTTAGTACGCTTGTTAGTCTATGGAACACTATAAAGAAACTAGGTAAACATGAAGTGATTCCTCTCTAAAATATTCTTCCAGGGATCTCAGGGGGTTTCTAAATGCAAGGTGGTGCCTCTAATAACAGAAAATCAAACCTTGATATAGAACAGTATAACTGAAATATTTAAAAAATACATAATTATATCATTTTGAACCAGAAAAAGAATCACGGGAAGTGATCACTGAACACGAAGATTTATTCATCATACCAGATCTTAGCTATCATTCATTTGCAATAAAAGAATTGATTTTACCAATAGCCATTTAATTTTTGGTTGCTTATTAACCTTTAGAAAGAGATCCTGATTACCACTTATGCAACCTTATTTCTTATTATACAGAACAATTTTCTACATTGAGGAAAAGAAGTTTTAATTTTGTTGGGTAGGAACATCTTGATTTCACACAGTGTTCTACAACAACCAGCATTCCTCGCTGAAACCAGTTAGATTTCATTTTCTAATAATCTGCTATACATAGTCATTCTACTACTTATCAGTAAAAGTACAGCTCTCTGTAAAGTACTTTGCAATGAAATTCCCTAAAATAAACAATGACCATTATTAATTCTACAAGATCCCTTTAGCATAGGTGGTTGCAAGTATTCGTGATAGCTACATAGCAAAGAAACCAACTTGCATCACACAGTGCCACATTTAGGCAAATCATAAAAACTCAGAAGCAGATCATTTAAGCACAGCTGCAATTGATCCTACTGCTAAACAGCTTTTCAACACATTTCTTACCAGCTTCTTCTCATTACCAGTTCCACTGATGATACAGTAAGATCACAATGAGTTTGATGTTATCACATGTGGGATTATTTCAAAAGAACTAAAGGAACTGGGCAGGAGAAGCAGCTGATTTTTTTTGTAGAGAAGCGAGCCACGTTCTCACCAGCGTGATGCTCACCAACAATAGCAAAGGAAATATATAGAAAAAGTACATGGAGTTTTCTAGGATGTTTAAAAATGACTAGCTAGAAAGAAAATAGCAAACAAGGAAATGTTGAAATGAAGTTTCCTTCCTGACTGAACGCTTTAATCTAATGTTCTCAAAACATTAAATAAAAATTAAGATGATAAAGGAAAGCTTTACAGGAAGCTTCTCATTTTTAGAGCAGAGTCTCAAAAATGACTTACTCTTTCCCATATAAAGATCAGAGAATATTAATTTTTTAAAAAATAGCAGAAATTAATGCCATTTGGTTTGCAATTTCCATCCTGCTTTAATACATAACAATGAAAATAAATATTTGAAATATTTAACAATACTTAGGAGTATGCCTGCATGTTTTTGTTGGATTGTGACAGAGGATGGAAATTTTTTGGACTTTTTGTCAAATTCTGCTGAACTGCTACTGCATTCAAAAGTAATCTCCAGAATTTCTTACATTTATTACTTTAAGGTTCTCCAGCACACAGACAACAGTTTATACTCAATTTTAAAACTGCTTATGTACTTGGAAAATGATGAATGCAAAATAAGTGTGTCTAATGCCACCTTAGATAACTACATCCATATTAGAGGCATTGTTTAGAGTCATTGCACAATTAGCTACGAATATATTTCCTTCTATTGTGAAATAAATGAAATGGAAAGCTTAATCAACTTGAAATGCTTTGACTCAAGGTAAGGACGCTTGTCATGCAGATTGTGATCATACCTGTGTTTCTAGCATATGCAGAATTAAGTTAAAAAAAATTAAAAATAAATAGTTTACCTCAGGGGATGCAAATCCTAAATACTCCCAATCCCATGTTCCACCAGCAAAGCTGTAAAATGGAAAGACATACCATCAAATTTAGAACAAATTTGAACAACCTCCAGAGCTTCAAAACCTATTGAAATCTGAAAACTAGTGCAATTGTAGTTTTCTAAACTTTAAAGTCTTCCCCTTTAATTCTTGACTCAAAATTAATTTTGAAAACGCTACAGTTAAATGGTCAGCTATTCCAGAACTGCCTGATCTGTTTAGCAAATATTTAAGAGATTTTTGAAGTGTAACAGGGATTTAGTGACAATCTTGATGGAAAAAAAGTGAAATGGAAATCATGACATCATTAATATATCACAAATGGGGAAGCAATTTAGGTTGCAACACACCGAGCAGTGATCCTCAAAAAGAAAAATACATTTCTCCCCAAAGGCTGTAATGCCACAAAGATCAAAAGTCCAAGAAAATATCCCTATCACAGTGATTTACAGCCACCCTGCTCAGCACCTACCTCATAGTCAGAGAACAGCAGCAGATTCACCCACTTTGGCAGCTATCAAATGAACTTTTTGTGATTTGTGCAGTGTTTTGGGTGGATTACCTGCGCCTGGGTGCTTCTGGAGAGTCTGCAGGAGCAACACCCCGGGCCACAGAGGCCAGGAACTCCTGTCGCTTTTGCTGCACAAGACAAGCTGCTCGGATAATTTTATGGCGGGGTGTCCGAAGGTAAGGCCTGTTCACTTTCTGTGCAAGGTCTTCAGTGACCATTTCTAGGTCTGTCTGCAATAGTTAATAATACAGAAAAAAACAGTTTTACAGGGAAATGCAAATCAGGAAGAACTGTTCTCCATAAATACTGAGCAAATGATACCATTTTCCTGAAAATACCTTACGGAATACCAAAATACCCCAAAATATCTGCTCCAAAGCCTACTCTTTTACCGACCTACATTCTGTCCTCCAGCTTGGAGCAGGATTTCCCTGCACTCTGAAATATTCAACATCCTCAAGAGACCTAAGGGACAGGAAAGGAGGCAGCAGTCCCAAGTACTCCCCCAATTTTGCCTCCTCTCAGATGTCAGGCACATCAGAAGGGAAAGAAAGAAAGAAAGAAAAGAGAAGCTAGAGAAGGAGATGAAGGCTGAAACTAAAATGTTACCCTCAGAAAGCAGATTACAAGAAATTTTCTAACTTTCCCCTTCCATCTGTCCTTATTCTTTTCCTTTGCAAAGTGATATAAAAAATATGCTAGTTTTCCACACTTGGTTATAAATATAAAGCAAGTATGCCAATTTTTAACTACAAAAATGGCAAAAAGACACTAATAACTAATATAAAAAAAATAAACTGCCATTAGGAAAGTAAAATATATCCATGTACTACCTGCATAAGTTCAAATATTTCTTTCTTTGTGCTTTTAGGCTCCAAAAAGAATCCATATGGATAAGAACACTTAAGAATGCGGCGAGTTTTTAGAAGCTCTTGCACTGCATCTTCAATGAATGTGGTATCAGGACAGCCTCCCTCAGCTGCAATATGAAACAAGCATTGGGAAATGCTGATGTCAGCATTACTTTTGTGCATATCAGTTAAATATTTTGCAAGTAAAGAGCAGCAAGTTCTCAATGACTGCACAGTGTTCTTACTAAAAGAAACAAGCACAGAACATTAGCTTCAATCTTACTAATGCTACTTCCTCCTCGAGGCTTTGGAATAGTTAAGATTTACTATACTTTTAACTTTCATCCAATGTTTACAAACTCTAGTACTGGAGGGATGACATCACACAGCAGTCTGATATGGGCAGTATCCAAAAAAGAACAGTTCAGCCATATCAGTTGATGTGATTTCAAATCAAAGAAATAGATCACAGCAAATACTTACTTCCACTTAGAGCTCTACTCAACTGCTCCATCTTTTCTTTGGCTGTTTTTAGAAGGCGCTGTTCTAACTAGAAAAATAAAATAAATAAAATACAATAAGATAATTATTTTTGGGTTAACAGAACAGAAACAAACATCAGTAAAAATGGGTTGACCCACACCTGGTAGCTAAGTTCATGGTTCTTAAATCTTGTATAATAGTGCATAAACCTATCAAGCTCTTGAAATCTTCTATGCTTCTTTTCAGCCTGGAAAATAATGGGGAAACAAAAGAAATCAAAATAAATATTATCATTTCATACAACAATCACCATTAGATAGAATTAAATAATGAACTGTTTCTATTCAGACTATATATAAAGTATTGTACACAATGCTGAGTGCCATGTAAGAGACGAAAGTAATTTTTGAAATTCACAAGGCTGCACATACTGCAGCCAAAGAACTGATACACTGTCAGTGCCTGCTATTTAAAGTAACTTCCCAAAAGCCAAAATTAAGGCATGTCTTCTGTAGTGCACAGCAGCTAATTACAGGACCAGCTTGCTCATTTCACAAAAGGAAACCATGTCACAGAGAAGTAAAATTACTTAAGTCACCAGTGGTTGTTAACAAAGTCAAAAGCAGAAATCTTATGTATCCACAAATAAGTAGTGCTTTCTTTCTGCCTCTTTGATATGTTTAAGGTTGTATTTTTCCATATGGAACTCTGGTTTGGAAGAATTTTGATTAAAGTTATCCTAAATGGAGAATTGCAACCTTAGTGCTATTTTTCAAACACACACATTCATTTGTTACCTCTACTGTCATCTCCTTGGACTGTTCCTCTACGTGCTGAATAACTTCATAGCGAGTGCATCTGTAGTAGCCTCCAGTGGAAGAGCTGTGCTTCTTCCATTCTTCTAAGCATATCCAGCAAAAGTCATATTTGCACTTCAGAAAAAAAACAGGAAAAAGGAAAAAAAAATTTGAAATGTCTTAGATTTGTAGTTAGGCATCATTACTCCTCTATGGACAACTTAATTAACAGCATTCTGAGTGTAAAATATTTTTAAGGCACCTTCTTTCTATTTTACTTTACTAAGAAGATCTGTTTATCAAATCATATCAAACCATGTCAGTCATCATTTTTGTTCCTTCAATCATAGGACTGCATTGGATCTACATGTTAAGTTTAAAGTGGATGAAATAAACGAATGGTAAATACAGTTCCTCAGGCCTGTTTTTAAATTATTGTTAAAAAACAGTCCCACTTATTTAAATAACACAGAAACTGTTAATGAGAGAGTGATTTTTTTTTTCCTGATATTACTTAAAAACCCATGATTACTGGTGTTTTTGTCATGTGGTGTTCCTGATACAAAATATTGATAACAATTACTAAAGCAAGAGAGAAGAGGTCTGAACATAAAACTCTAATGAGTGATTACTTCCAGTGAGCCTTTTCTGAGCTGACTGACTGAATTGCTTTCAAAATAGGTAACACCTTACAAGGAGGTGTAAGGTGACTTACGCAGGCTTCTCTGCATCAGAGAAGATTAGACTGTGTTAAATATTCTCAATTCAGCATTGAGTTCTCAGCTACTTAATTTCAAAATAACTGGAAGCTATTTTTGGACGGATAAGCAAAAGACGTCACCATTTGGTGAATCATGTTATTTTATCTCTTTTATAGATGAGGAAAGAAAATTTACATTAATTAATATTAAGCCTTGAGTATTATTAGTGGCATTTGATAAATTAAAATGCATTTCTTCTCTCTTTGATATGTTTAACCTTTCCAGGAATACCTACTCCATACCAAATGTGTTTGTCTGTAGTTGTTTTATATAATCACTTAGATATATTATAGGAAAGAATGAAATCTAATTCTTGTATTGTACTTTTGCTAATTTTGTCTCAAAAATCAGTAGTGCTGATTTTCTTCTAGAAAGCAATTCAGACTAGAATATTTCCTCTTGTTATTGTGCTGTTCTTTCTTGTTTTCAAACATTTTTTAAAGCTGCTGGCTTATAAAAAATGATAAGAAGTGCTGAGAAATGAAGTATGAGAACAACTGTGTCTAAGTGTTAAGTGTGTATGCACTGCATTATTTGCCTGTCATTCAAACCCATTCATATTCATTATAAGAAAAAAAGTCATTACAAAATATTCAAAAGATCATATGAAACAAGCTGTTTCACAAGCAACTGAACTAATAAAACTTGACTTCCTTTTAATTTAAGTGTATATGCTCCTACTGCAATAATCTCAGCTCTCCCTAATTATCTCCATTCTGACCACTCCATTATACTTATCTTTAAATCTCTCATATCTCCAAAAGCCTCCTCAAACCCAAGATTCACACAGTGTTCCCAGACCCTCCTCCCAGTATTGCAGTCTCATTACACATTCAAAACCACATCAGCTGTTTCTACCCACCTCCCAAACCTAAAATCATTTTCTAAAGGGCAAGAAGAACAACCCTGGAAACTACAGCCTGTCAGGTTCACTTCAGTGCATGGTAAAATCATGGAAAAGATTACTCTGGGAGGTACTGAAAAACATCTGGAGGACAATGCAGTCACTGGTCACAGCCAGCAGGGCTTCATGAGGGGATGTCCTGCTAGTCGAACCTGATTCCCTTCTCTGACAGAGTAACCCACCCAGCTGATCAAGGGAAGCCAGGTGATGTAATCTTTTTGGACTTTAGCAGAGCTTTTGATACTCTCTGACAGCCTCCTTCTGGACAGAATGCCCAGCTCACTGCGTTACGTGACGGCTTCCCTTGGACACAGGACTGGAAAGAATACTGAGTTTGCTGATGACACTAAATGGGGAGGGGCTGTTGACTCCTCGAAGGCAGGAAAAGGTTCTTCACCCACAGGGTGGTTGGGCCCTGGAACACATTCCCCAGGGAAGTGGTCACAGCACCAAACCTGACAGAGTTCAAGAAGTGTTTGGACAACTCTCTCAGGCACACGATGTGACTCTTGGGGTGTCCTGCACAGGGTCAGGAGTTGGACTTGATGATCCTGGTGGATCCCTTCCAACTCAGCATATTCCATGATTCTATGATCAACTCCTGAGCTCTGTTTTATGTGTCTTTATGATCACTGAGACTTGTAGCATCACACCTGGGCTTAACAATCCCATCTGCTGCCTGGCCACAGGCTAAGCCAAGCAGAGCAGGTAATTGCTGAGCAGGTAACAGCTGGGTAAGTATTTCAGCCTCTCTCTTGATGGCAGTAGAAATTAAGTCTCTGCATCATACAGCTACCAAGTTTCATGAAACTTGCAGCAATTTATTTTCTATAAACCCCCTTTTGTTCCTTGAAATCAAAGTACCCATAAGGTTAAAAAACGACTATAGATAGTGGAGTGAGACAGCAGGACTGCATAAGCCTGGCCTCATTAGAAGCTGTGCTCGTAAAACAGTAAGAAAATGCCTGTTTAAATACAGAAAACAGGGTTTTATGAGCAAGGAGTATTGTCCTCTACACCAAGGCACATGCAAGATGCTAAGAAGCAGCCACAGCCCATCATGTAGTGGGCTTGAACAGACCTCCCTGCAAAAAAAAGGCAGAAGCTCCATCAGGGATTGTTATTTCAGCAGAGGAAGCGACAAGTGAGGTGACCACGATTCCTCGTGTCCAAGCCCTGCAATGATCTTGAGGACACCCTTCCTCACCAGGCTGAGGGGAGGCAGCTGCTGTATGCAGAGATTTCTCCATGACAAAAAGAATCTGACTGTTTTAAGGACACTTCAGAACTCTGGTTGTCAGCCAGTGCCTCAGAATGGTAAATTACCTACATTCATCAGTGTTTAATGGCCAAAGTCTTCTCCAGCCTGAAGCCACTTTGTTCAACTGAGCTCAGTGGCAACAGCTGCAGCAAACATCCCTTATACAGCTTTTAGAAATACAGAACTTATGAGCTCTTTTAAAAATCATTTAAGACCAAAAACCCAAAAAAACCCAAACCAGCAAACCTGGCATAAATTAAAGTGCAGGAGAATGTTCTTTGCTGCCAATGATACCAAAAAAAGCCCCAATCTTCAATTCATATCACAGAAAGAGAGAGAATTTGTGACAATATAAAGAAAATGGGATCTGCATAGCAATAGAGAGAGACTTGCACATTTTCAGAAAAAGAAATACTTTCTAAATCTGCTGGCCTTTTATTGTAGGCCAACTATGTCAAGTGTTTGCTACTTTCTTATTTTTAATGATGCTCCTCAAACAGGTTATAGCTGTAGTTACATGAGATATTTCTGACATAAAGAAACAGTTTTCTAAATATGATGCTTTTAACTAACTTGAGAGAAAAAGCATTTTCAAATGACACTGAACTTATGGCAAAAATATTTTTTCTATTTTGGTAGTGTAGTGCAAACATGTGACTAATTTTCTGGCTGCTGTCATCAATAAATTTCCTCTGGAATCACTCTTTGCTGTCTTTTAATTCCTACTGATGAATTCCTGTTTACAGTTTTCCACCTAAACTTCTCTTGCTTTGTTGCTGTGTTAGAGAAATAATGCAAAAGAAAAATATAGTAAGGCAAAACCTTTAATAGAGCTAAGCCTTCCTAAAAATCTTACATCTGCCAATTAAAACTGTTCTTTCTCTTCTACAGTTAATGATGATTAAACCATCAATTATTTCTGTTTCCTTGAGTTTCCTACTGTATTGGCAATTATTCTTAGGTTTTCATGGAATTTCAATCATTACAATGTACATTTGTCAGCCAAACAGATTTCAGTAAATATTAAACCTTTTCTAAATACATGTAACCTGCCATTTGTTCGTTATCTAATTCTTGCAACAGGTTCCATGAGCTATCAGGCATGACACTTCAGAGGTTTTCGACCTCTGTGATCCTAAAATATGTACAGGACTGACAAACCTGAATTATGATTCCACAAGAAATCCCATGATGGGTCCTTCTTACCTTTGCACACTGCATGTGGTTGCAGCCCTCGTTCTTCTGGATTGGAGACTTGCAGTTGGCGCAAGGTTTGGAGTTGGTCAGTAACCACAGGCAGTTGGCAGCGTCCTCATAGGCCTCACTCACTCCCACAACTTTTTGAGGGTGACAGGAGGATATGGCGCATGCAAAAACAGAGAGGTTGAAATTGTACTTGTGTAATCTTTTGTGACAATCAGATTAGGAATGATGCATGTTTCCCTGTTTCTTGACAAAATATTTAAATTTTTCACAGTATGTATTTCTCACATATATTTTATTATTACATTTTCTAATTTGTACATATATATATTTTATCAACACATTTTTTCTATGCATTTCCACACATCTCTTTTTATACAAATTTATATACAGTATATATGACAATTACACCATATAAAGAGGCAAATACATACATAACAACACAGGCGTAATTTGACAAACGAGGGTGTATTTTGCCTCCTTGTAAAATGTTCTATGCTTTCCAAAATGTTTATAACATACTATGGAAAGGCTCTGAACTGTGGTAACCAAGATAAGTTAGTAATGTATTCAAATTGCTGTCATCTTTACTTTTTTCATTAACTTTGATTAAGAAAATGTCTGTAAACCCCTTTATTAATTTTTTTAGTAAATGTTAAATGTTAAATATCATTAAGCCATTTCCTACAACTCCCTGAACCTTACTATTATCCCCTGTTGGCTTGAATTAGTTTTAAAGCACATAAAAGTCTTCATGGAACACTACTCAATGACAGGAGCAGACTGGGCTAAAAATTAAAACTGGACAGGATAAATGAAGGTATACGCAGGGATAAATGGACTAATTAATGAAACAAAGCTTTAAAAGGAAGGCAAGGAGTTTTGTATACCCTGACTGAACCACACGTATTTATGGCGAGGAATGTTTTACAAAGAACAGTCTACCATAGTGCTGCATTAAAAATGTGAAGCAGTCCCTCATTCAGGGATATAATTTTCTTTCCCTTTTACCCTGCTTTTCAACCAATGTTGAAACTAGTTTTTCCTTAATGCAACTAAAAGAAAATCCATCTAAAACCGGAAGATCAAAATGGCAACAAAACACCCACGCCCTCCCTGCTGGCTCTGCATGACTCTTACGTTCTTCTGGTTTCATTTCAGATATTTTCTGTAGCCAGTCCTTCCAGGTCTGGCAGTCACAGGGTTCATGTGCTTCACCAAGACATTCCCTGAAAAAGAAGGTGTATACACAGTTATTTATAACTAAGAGATTCAGAATAAAGTTAAAATTGGTTCAAGCTAAAAAAAAAAAAGATGCTCAAAATTTAATTAAGAAAACAAAAGCCAGCTAAATATTTTTAGACTACTTCTCACAAGCATAGATGACCATTATTAAGGGTCAGGAGAAAAGCTTCCTAAAACTACAATCTGAAATAAATCAGATGGCTTGCAGTTTGTTCTTATACCTAGGTACTATTTTAGTGCCAAGGAAGTGCTAGTATAGTTTCTGTGATAAAGGTAAACCAGACTACAGAGTTTATCCAAAAGTAGGTAGTTTGTTATAGCAGAAAGTTATTTCATGTAGAACTGCTTGCATCTGCTCAGTTGCAATAATCAACCTTTAACTTGATTCAGTTAAAGAGTCAAGCTTTTAATCTAGAACAAGGTTGAAGCCCTCCAACACCAGCATTAAGTATTTATGGATGTTTACTCTTTCCACCAGAGTCTCTTAAATTGAGCCTTGAACTTATTTACGTGGACACAGTGGAGTAATGTGTCTCTTGAGCTTCTCTTGAAGTTCCTACTAGGATTAAGGATGGCAATCACTACTACACAGTGGCAGCAGATACATGGCTTCCAGATGGTGCTTCAGTGTAGATGTGTCAGTATGCACTCTGGATTTGTAATAACTCCTTTTTTTCTACTGGAATGGCAGCAAATAGCCTCAGACATCTGCCATATCAAAGAAAATAATTTCAGATGGGCACCAGCTGCATCAGAGCATACACAAGTTTGCTGCAGATCCAATGGTGAACTGCTCTCTTGCAGTGCAGGTTCAGAAGCTACATCAACACTTTCCTGATTGCTCTTGTCCACATTTTAAACAGGAATTCATGAAGAAAGAAAAGGTTATGGAAACAGTTCAGAACTTTTTTTCCATTAGCTAGTCTGCTAACAGAAAAAGCTGAAATTCAGCACATTTGCATCTCTGGTTTGGACTTAAGATCTTAGCTGGGAAAGACTGTACTGGAATGAATAACTGGTCCTTAATAAGATGATTCCAGCCTTGGTTGAAAGCTAACACCTTTCACATCTGTTGGACAGTAGGCCACTTAAATCATTGACTTCAAGAGTGCCAAGACTCTCCCACAGTATGTAGTATTTGTTGCCAGAAAGGACTGCAAACAGCAAAGATTTAACATTGCCAAGCTCAATTTTAAGTTAAAAGTTGATGGATTAGTCAATCTTCTATGGGGAGTGGGAGGAGGGACTTGTGTCTTTGATATTTTCAAATTTGTGGATTTTTAATGAAGCGCAGTCATATCTATATCTAAATCTTTATATCTATATCTATCTATATATGATAGTCACAACAGTTGTTCAAGAACAACTTTCATGGAAGAAGCTCTTTCCTCAGCCCACCCCAAAACAAGGATTTTTATGCTGGGATGTCATTTTACTAGAGGAAGAGCATTGAGCCTACTGTTCATGAAAGTTTTTATGAAAGTTGCATTTTGGACAGACTTCCTGACAGCAGTGAGTGAAAGGAACTAACACTGAGCAGCTGTGCCAATTACCAGTATGAGCCTCCCCAGACGCCTTGCTCAATACTCAGCAGGATGATTTATTTGAAGGCACAGTACACACTTACTAAAATTGTGGCAAGTTTCAACACAAGTTAAAATTCATGGAACAGCTAAAAACACCACCAAAGAAGAATGTAGTTCTGGATTTTTTTCCCCCTCATGATATTATATTTGGAATCAAAACAGCAAAACACTGCTGGCAACTCATAACTGGCTTCCCAAGTGCACCTGAAGAGTTGTCACTCTTGCAGAATGAGACTCTGCTCCTTGTCCACATCTAGGATCAAAAGGAGTGAGGACTGATGGTACAAAACTAAGTGTGCACTGCCTGCTAAGACTATTTTCCAGAAATGTCTGCTGGCTACAAGTCCTTTTGCTTCTGAAACTGCATGAAAGGGGGTTCTAATATGTTGAATGGATCTGATAATAAACTGATGTAGGATTTGTGCAGTTTTAATGTATACTACATTTAAATAATTCAGAATGCTTTTTTTGTGAAATGGAATAGAATTTTGTATTTGCCGCAATCGATTACATTTTGTTGAAGATGCTGTGAGTGGTGGGTTATGAAAACTGAGTAAATTCTAGAGAACTCAGCATTGAAGAGGAACATTCCTACTCATACATTAAAAAGAAAAAAAAAAAGAAATTGCTCAATAGACTCAAAATTTTACTGCTTGACAGGAAGGCTATAGATCTAAAAAAAAAGTTAAGTGATTATCGAGGGGTTGGTTTTCTAATACATAAATTCTAAAGAATCTCTTACTAAATGCAGTATCAATTGCTACTACAATGTCTAAGCTGTAGATTACTGGGGTAAAATGTGCAGAACTGACATAAATACATGACTGTGGGATGTGCTGATTGAAATTTAAAGAGACAAAGCCAGCCCCCTTTAAACACACACATAATGAAAACCCTCTGAACTGAGAATATACTTTTTCTCCAGAGGAACTCATTCATACACAGACTGTACTGTAAGACTGGTATGATGTCCTTAGCAAATGGTTCTGATTTGAGGTACCACAGGATGCTTTGGTTGCTAGCAGAACTTTCTTGCCATTGCTGAAACTCTCCATTCACTTCTTTGAGGATGAAAAAAGAGGCTTTTGAAAGGCCTCCTTGGACATTTTGTTACTAACATGAGGTATTTTTCTGTATTTTCTGTATTAACTGTATTTGCTTGCGCAGTATTTCAAAGCATTAATGTAAAAAGAATATACAGAAATATTATCAGGAAACATAAAAACCCCATTTCTCCTAAAAATTAGTCACTCAGAGGACATTTTGGTGAACATTCTGGGGAGCTAATACATTCAGTCCATGTAAAGGAAGCAGAAGCTGCCATTGTCTCAAGGTTTATGTCAATATGAGACTGAAGTGGTCTCAGGTTCCTTCAGGTTAATGGAAAAATTGATTCTCTGTCATCAGAAGCAAGGATGAAAGGATGGTACCTTCTTGTGGAATACTACCAAGTTTTGTTGTATGTTCACTGGTAGAAAACATTTTCTGGTTTGTTTCCATGGGACTTGTTTATTTCTGAGTTCTCCATCCATGGTAAATAACCTAGTCCCAAACCTCGTGGCTTTTGTGGTTGTTTCATTAGGTCTGTTTTCTTTTTTCCCCCTTCTGCCTTTCATTCATATGGGGAAAGAACTAAAATCAGAAGCACCTTTCATTAAGAATGATGATATTTGGAATCACATAGATGATTTAGGATGTCCTTGTAACATGGTTTCAATTGAAAAATGAAAAGAAGAATTGCTGAGCTTGTCTGAATGCCTATACTTTGGTTGACCATTTTTCATTTTCCAAGAAATGTTCCATTAAAATAGTCATAAATTGTCAGTCTGATACTATCAAGGAAAAATATGCCAGATCTTTGTTACTTCTGTTGATGCTGTTATGTCCTTTTCTAGGAAGTGCTGAAGATCAGCAATCTGAGGGATGTTTTAAAAAATATCTGTCTTTTTACTCCTTCTTGAGCTTATATTCATCTTAAAACTCAGTAGAAGATAACAGAAAGAAAAAGTGCTGAACCTAAAGTGAAACAAAGATTGGAGTGATCCTGCAAACACAATAGCTATGTGTGAAGGAAATGGTCCTTCGTGGTCCCATTTAAATTCCAGCTTCTTTGATGTGATTCTAGGAATATTCAGAAAGAGCTAAATATTGTTAATTTTCTGCACTACATCTGAGAATGTGCCATGTTTTGATTACACAACTATCCAGACACAAAAATCCCTGTTCCAATATCCCACTTCTTCCTCCCTCAGAACAGAACACCACAACACTGCATGCTGTTGCTTTGCACCTAACAGAGCCAAAACCAGTGTATTACAAATCTTTGCAGTGCCCCAAAATACTACAATATTCGTGCACATAAGGTTATTTAGTGCATGGATAGAGGATAGTATGGTCATATACCCTTCCATACTAATTTCTGTTGCACTCTTGGTGCCAAGTGGGACTTTTTAATTAGTCCCTGGAATAGCAGTGTCTGTGAGTGTATGCAGATGCAGGTAAGTTTCCAGTACTAACCAGCAAAAAAGATGTCCTTTTCCACAGTCTACTGCAGGGGCTTTTAGCATAGGGAAGCTAAGTGTATCTGATCCTGTTGAATTTGACCCTTGTCTTGTTAGCCTTACTGCTCTTTCACAGCCAGGTATAGGACACCATTTAATAGCAGGATTATTTTCAACAAAGGCCTGTGGGGGAAAAAAAAGAAAAAAAGGAAAATATTTTACCACATAAGATCAGATTTCATCCTTGATATAAAACAATCTGTATTCATAATCTTCCTTTGAAGGAACAAAGCCAAAAACTGTAAAAACAGTCTTGTGGCTACAAGGACAGACTTTTAAATACGGTTATGGAAAGGGAATAATTTAATGTCTGCTTTTTTTTTTTTTTGTAACAACAGTACTTCAGACTTACACTTAGAATGAAATTACTTACATTCCAAACAAAATGTTCAGTCTCTGCAAGTTAATTCTTTAGTGATATGGCTTACAGTAAACTTCTACTATACGCACTGGCAATACATTTATTAATAGAACTGATTCTTTCAGTTGGAAAGAATGAAAACCTTACTGATTAAACAAAAATCCTACAATAAACCAGAAATCAGAACTAGACTAACTCAGTAATTTATTTCCCATCTTTTTTGGTTAATTTAACAGGCCTTTTGTAAAAACTGTATCTAATAAACGAGGATAAAAAACGAACTTCCACTACTTTGCTTCAAACCTATGCTCAACACCAGTCACTTGAAATAAAAGATGCTAAAGATGAGTCAGATCTGGTAATTTAATTTGCATCTTACTGTCTATTAAAGAGACTTGTCACAGAGAAAGCATTGTACTGTAAATGAAAAAAATATTTCTCTACTTCTGCCCTGCCACCACTGATAATGCAGCACATTTCTCAAAGACTAGTTCATTACTACATTAGTATAAAAGAAGAAAGCTGAATTAAAAGGTTGCTCTTAAAAACAAATTGCAATGATGAAAACAAATACATTAAAAACCCAGGAAAACCAAATCAAGCTTCTCCTACTCCTCTTCCTCTATATAGCAATCATGTCAGGCATTGTACTAGTTATTTTTTAAAATGCACAGGTACTATTTCTGAATGCAGTAAAAATAACCTGAAAAAATTTCAGATGGCAAACACAAATAACTCTGATTATAACCTGTTACAAAAATAAGTTTTAATGATTTTATTAATACTGCGTTAGTATTAAAATACTTTGGAAATATGGCATTTCTACTTAAGGAATATATAAAATGTTCTTTGTTTTTTCTCTGTGGAATAGCAAACATTGATATTATGCTATGTAAGAGCCAATACATATTTGCATGTATTTGTTTATGAATTTCTACTTGGAAAGTTACAGATATATTGCAGCATTTCATACAGAAGCTTTTAGTTACTTTTTATAAAATGAAATAGGAGTTCAAGAGTACAAGAACAGTTTGATAATTTACCTTAATGTCAAATTGAAGGTATCTCTTGTCCATCTCCTTGGAAACCACACTTTCTATGATGTCTACAGGCACAAGCTGGAAACAATCATATGCTGGGCAAAAAATGTTGTGAGCTTCACCCTCCTGAATTTTCAGATTCAAAAATCTGCCAGCATTTTGTCAGTATTTGTGAATAAAAAGGAGAAATTAAAAGGCTGCTGAGTACTTTACACTATGTTCACAGATATTCACAATGATCACTTTTTTCAACAGAGTGTAAGAACTATCTCTTTCTGCTCAAAAGAGCTACATATTTGATGAACAGCATAATTAAAAAAAAAGAACACTGTCATGGTTCAAATGTGAGCACCATCAGCAATATTTAGCCCTATGTTTGTGGTTTCCATCCTTTCCATTTATCAGACAGCTCTGCAATGTTTAATTAAACTGCGCATTACTTCTACCTTAAATCAGAAACAGAACATGCAAGTGTAATTAATCCAGGAAATAATTAATTTAATATGCAATTAATTTCTACAACTGTGCTAATAAAGCCAGGTCTTTTCTTGGACACAAATGTCTAAATGGTGACCTTTTTAGTCCCTGACCACCAGAATGCAAGACAGAACAAGCTCAAAAATCTGCTGAAAGCTGGACTTTAACAGTTGTTTAGTTTCAAAGCTGTAACAGACTTATTGATCTGACATCAAGGATGATTCCATTCTAACTTTAATCATTTAAAGGACAGGCAGTTATTCTAGGATAGTCACCTGAGATCCTTTAACAGTTAAGGTAGAGATACTTGTCAGTTCATCCCATCTTAGATTTGCATCTTAGAGTTAGATAACTCAGTCCTGGCTATGTTCCCAAGGGACTTAGAAATGACTGGCTCAGAAAGATGAATTCCACCCTAGATGTGCCACCACAAATGCTTGCCACTGAACTGTGGCTCTGAGCCTGTAGCTCTGAGCTGGACCCTGTGTCCTGCACAAAGGACACACAGTCTGCAGCCAAATTAGAAACACCACGTCAAACCAGCGATCTCTTGGTAACCCCTACATCCTGCCCAGGGATTTGCAAGGCAAGAGAAGCACACCTAACAATTTTCTTGCCACTGAAAAGAACTGCATTTGGAAAGCTCATATGGAAAAAAAGCTCTTCCTTGGCACCCAGCCAATGAGTTCATGCAAATGGGGCTGATCTTCAGTAGGAATAACGGTGCTGAAATGATGCTGTTAACAAGACACTACAGGGCTACAGCTCAAGTAGTACAATCTCCTGAATGGGGACACAGGTGAATACCTTACAGATATAATTATTCCTGGGAAATATGATTAATATTTATGCTACCATAATTATCCACATCTGAGATTTTCACTAGTGTCACTACTCTGACCTATGCAGTAACAAGTATATTTGACTAACAGGACTTCTAAGTGAAACCTACCCCTCGGTTATTAACCCTCAATATAACAAAAGCATTTTAATTGCTTTTCTGATTGGATATGGATTCACAATTACTAAGTTTAGTGTGCTGAACTCAGAGATGGAATTAAGCATGTGCTTAATTTAGAAAGTGTAAACCTCAATGCTGCCAACACCACACACACAGAACAAATCAAGAGTAGGCTTATCTACTTACACACAAGCTTAAAACATTTGCTTAGGAGTTTTGCTGAGTCAGAACCAAAACAAACATTACATAAACCTAAACCAGTTGGTAACAGTTGTTTGAGTAACAACTAGAATATTTGATAGGTGCAAACTAGAAACTCATTGAAACCCAAACACTACTTTAACACCAGCTGTTTATGGTCTCTGTCCTTTCCTCTTCAGAATGGCAAGTATGAAAGTTTCTCAAATAATAGGAAAGTACATGTACTCACGCCTCCCAGCATGCTCTGCAGAAGTCATGTCCACAAGGCATATCCACCGGGTCTTCAAACACAGAAATATTACACATACAAATGTCACACTGTAGATGAAAAAAATGCTTCTGATTAAGAAAAACCCTAAAGCTTTTTGTATTGTTAGCAGAATGAGTTATATTGGAAAGCCTCAGCAGAAATTTAAAGCTCTCAGTAAAGAATCTAACTGTATCCAGAAAAAAAAGTTATTTAAGCTATAGGAATGGGAAAGATTGGGTATCTCTGTTTCTATAACTCCCTATCCAAAGAGTGTATTTTGGGCTGCTTTTTGTAGAGTCCTCAAGCTCAGGAAGTGCTTCACTCTGCAGAGTGCTGGAATCTCAGAATTAAGAGTTCTAGGTACAAAAGGGAGCTGCATTTTTCATCAGCTTCACTGACAGCCAGAAATGAATTTGGAGATGATAGAGGCTACAGGAAATGTTTAGCATCTCACACAGTCAGGTCTAAATCAAAGTGGAACAGTTTAAGTGTGCAGCACCAGTAAACATTGTAAATAATAACTTATATATATATTATTTTTTTGAAAAGATTAAGAAAAAGTTACACTACAAATACTCCAACAGAAGATATAATTCTTGAATTTTAAAGAAGGAAGTACTAAAGAAAAAATAACACTGAATACTGAGACCCTTACTCTGAAATAGTTAAGGAGCAGGGATGAAAATACTCACTGCTTATGGTTATCTGTGGAAATAAATATTAATGTTCTTCAAGAAATACAAAAAGACTTTTCTTTTTATTGAAACAAAGACACCATGAAAATGTATTTCAACTTTCAATGCATTAGGTATTATAGACATATAGTTAGTATTATAGTATTATAATAAACATAGAAAGTTAGCCTGTGCTATGCCACTTTAAAAGCACTTATATACAGCCAAACAACATCAAACCAAAACTTTAAAGTGCAAAAGTCAGTGAAGATATATATTGTTGCTTCAGCCATTTAACTATATTGTCTTGACAAAATTAAATATTTTAAAAGTTGACAATGCATTAAAAATAAACCCCACTAAATTTATATGAGCTGTAAATTTTGTTTAAAATGTACCTTTAAAGCAAGGAATTTAATGAAGCCCTGAGTTCAAAAGATCACGTAAAAACATTTACTAGAACTGTTTATAAAATAGGATGCAAATGTAAAACATGTAAAGGAGCTTTGTACCTTGCAATTTTATTTTATTTATTCCTTTTAGGTTTTATTTTCCTGGCAAAATGAGATTTGATAGTTCAGATAAGATTCTTAAACAAACAGGAATACTAAATGTGTAACTCTGGATTTGGATTTAAACACACTAGATCTCTAATGGCAATCATTATCCAAAGCTGCATTCCTGGGTTATGGAACGTCAATGAAAAACAAAACACACAATGTAAAACTGAAGACATATAATCTTCAGTTCAACATTTTAATTAGGACAGTTATTAATGGATAATATTTAACTGCTAATGTAAATAAATGTACAGTAACAATATACCCTCTATATAACTTCTTTTACAATTAAAGTAAAAAAGTGTTTCTATGCAAGAATGCAAAATTGTAATTTTAATATGAGATTTAGGGATGATCCATTTGCAAGACTGCATGTAATACTCTAAAAAAATGCTTAGATCATGGAGCAAAAGTTTTATAATGCTGCAGCTGTGGATTATTAAAAAGAGAACTCTGTCTTCCAAAAGAGCCAACACTGATTTTAATGAAAAGCGCTTTCATATTTCAAATTTGCAATAGCTTTGTAAACCGCTTGAAGCAGCCCACACATAGTAAAAGTAATTATAAGCTTACAGTACACTAGTGGGTTGACATTTCAAAATGCAGACAAAGACCATTTTGTTTTCTAAAGAAAAAATTTTCCAAAGGCAGGGTTCACAGAACTGAGTACATTTGGGGAAATGGATACAATGAAAGTGAATATCTTGATAAGGATGAGACGAGAAGTTCAAAAGAGCCAAGTGCACTGATGTGACTGTAGCTGTCTAAAATGAGAGTTTGTGAGTGACAGCCAAAATGAAAACAGAATGGTTTATATTTGCCAGATGCTCAACTGCTTTATCATATAGAATGTTTAAGGTGCCAAATTCTCTGTTCACCACTTTTGGAAAGAGAAATACTTTATACTTTTACACAGGTATTTTTGGCAGCTCCCCTGTCTACACAGGTGCACTCTGTTTAGAAATCAGCTCTTTTGCTGCGCTGGTTTAAGATCTATTTATAAATTTACCACAGCTGTCTCCATGTCTCCTGGTGAGGGGCTGATTTCATCAGGGGAAGTGACAGAAGAGCGAGTAGTGCGTGGAGTGCGTGGAGAAGGGAGCGTGTCCCACGCGTTGTATCCGCTTGGAGGGGGCGTTGGCATCTGAACCCCTGAACGCTGGCAGCAATTCTCTGGGTTACACATCCAGGCTTCGAGCAACTTCTCCCTGTCCCAGTCTTAAAGAATACAGAGATACAGGAAATTACACACCTGACAATGTTTAAAAATTATTGTGTAACTCCAGTGACGTGCTGGGTGGGGGTGGTGGAAAGAGCCTTGTGTCCGTCCCGANGTGACCAGTGGGGAAGGCGAGAGGTGGAACAAGGGACCCAGGAACCAGTGGGGGTATCAAGGAAAGGAGAACTATTTAGAACATGGACCTAAAAAGGGTAAAAAGTCTTAGACTTCTGAGCCTGCCCACCAGAGGACCTCCACTGTTTTGGGGTCCTGAGGCTTCTTGGTCATTCCTGCAGTGGATTCAACCACTGCAACACTCCACCCTCTAAAGAATATATAAACACTAGACAAAAAAAATTAAAAATTAATAAGTATAATGAAATGTGATTGAATTGAACTTTAGACATTACATTTTGGAGAACACATTCCAAGATAATACATAATGCAATGCATTTTTGTAAATAATTGCATTACAAGCATCTTCTTTCCCTGCAATATCAGTCTTAAAATTATTTTTGTTATTTATTTACAGCAATTGCAGTAGCTAGAAGACTCAATTGAAAACCAGAACTGTACCAACTTTCACAGACAGATGAAAATATACCAGCCCTCACCACCAAATTTTCTTTATTTTCCTTTCTATGTTCCATGAAAACCGTAATTGTTTAATATGGATTTAATTTTATCTGTTGTGGGTTTTTTTTAAATGAAGCCAAGAAATGAAGAAAGAAGACTAAGAAAGATCCAACTGGATTACAAAAAGATTTGAGACCTAATGAGTCTTTATATATATGCATATAAGTAATGTGTTTCTGGGGGAAAAAAAATCCCACCTAAGTGGAAAGAAAATTTCATATAGTCTCACTACATTTTATTCTATAATTAAATGTTAGTAAATGTTTTACTTGTCTTCATAATTAACACGTTACTAAATGGATCCAGTGCTCTCTTTACTAACTTGCGAATTTTAGTAAAACGCAAGGTAGTTATATTTGTTGAATTGCTTCTTTTTTATCCTGAAATCTACTGCTGTATTATGAACTAAAGAGAAACAATGTTGAAAAAACACTTGTAGAAAAACTGTAAAGTTATCTGTTTTTATGACATAGCATTTTTTAAATCTTGCCTCCAATTCTACATACTTCTGTCTCTCAATTAAAAAAGAAAAATACACTCTGAACTCTTAAAACCCGTGTCAATAAATTGATATATTTGTACAACAAAAGAAAGCAAAATCTGCTGGGTTAAATATTATATGTCTGTAAACTATTAAACTTAGTATATAAGAATGATCTTTCCAAGAATTTAAACATGCTTTTCATACCTTGTGTGAATTAAGTCAAGATTTCACATTATTCTTCTATGAATTTCAAGATTTAATGTAAAAACATTACAATTTGTCATTTGATGTCAGTTGCTTAATCTCTGTAAATACCTGAGTTATTCCCTTTACTAAGCTGAACCAATACAGCTACAGGCAAAACAGTTGGCTTTCTCATGACTTGCTAATTGTCTGTGCTTCTTTCTGTGCACTGGCCAATTGCATTAAGTTACCAAGAACATCACTAAGGCAACATCAGTAGAATGACCTTTCCAACACAGACTGATTTCTTCTCAACTTTCAATTCCTGTTTGCTAGATGCTGGCAGACATTTCTCCACACTTTACATCAACCTCACTGATTTTCAACTAACTGCAGACTGAGCAGAGAGTTTGAACAGTATTCCCATAATTTTCCTCTTCAAAGTATCTGCACAGGTTATGGAGCCTACTCATTCAAGTATTTATAATTTTTAGCCTTAATGAGACTATTTGGGGAATACAACAGCATTCAAATACTGCACATATTATAAATACAATATAAGAATTAAACAAAGAATTGACATTTAAAAAAAAAGCAAGGATTGTGCCTTAAATATAATCAAACTGGCACAAGTTCATGTTTACTTAATTCAGTGTTAAAAGGAACACAAATATCAGCTATGCAAAATAATGTAAAAGAGATGAGTTTCAGGAACCACAACTCCTCATGAAAGTGTACCAAAAGCTGTGGGTTTAAAATAATGTCTATTTCACTTTTCCCTGTCTCACTGATTTTCACAAGGAGCCCACAAAAATAATAGGGTATGAAAGCTTAATCCAGCAACACAGTGATGAGCACGCAAACCATTAACTGCCTGAGTAGTTCCTTTGGCATAAAGTAACAATGCAGATGCTTCAGTAAGCATAAGTTTTGAATCATTGAATCAAAGCCTAAAGCTTACACTGAGTTTCAGAGATACTTTTGTCTGGAGCAAACACACTGAATTCAGTATATCCCCTTTCCGACAACCCAAGTTTAACTTGAACAAGAGTACAGATTTGTTTCAGTGAAAATAAACTATTTACAGATATGCATATGGAAAAGCATACTCTGTATTAAAAGTGTAACTATAAAAATATCCTTCAAAGGACAAATACTAATTTAATTTAAACTCCAAGGCAATTTCCAGCCACTTATTACAATGGTCAGACTGCTTTTATTGCAACAAAAAATAAATTAAAATGTTTTTGATCCCGTTTTATACACAAATACACAGTGGCAGAAAACCAATCATCTGACAAAAATAGATTTGATGAGTTTGACTTTTTTGACATATAAAACCATGGAAGTTTTACTTCTGTGTCCCTCACCAAAACAGGGCAGTTCTGTTTTTCTACACTGCTTAAGTTAAACTGTCTTCCATTATAATTCCTAGTTTGAATCATTTTCCCATCAGTGTCCCTGTCTGCCTCAATGCTTTTTGACATACTGCAGCTGTACTTTCTGAAGTACTGTGTGGTCTGTTTCCTGCTATTTGATTAACCACTACTTCTCTTTTACTTGGAAATAAAATGCAAACATAAAACTGTGGTTTTGAATTAGCTGAAAGCAGTTTCTTTAGACTTTAAGTTTTGGGATTACCATGTGCCCGAAGTAGAGCTTCTGCAGTAAAGAGTGGGGCTTGAAGCATATCAGCAGATTCCACGATCAGCATATCCTTAAGCCTTCGCAGGTCTTGAAGTCTTAGCCCCTCATATGGCTTTAAGAAGAATAAGAAAGATAATTTATGTCTACTATTTTCAAATTAGTGAAATGCAATATTAAAAAGAAAGCATTCAAAGCACTGTTACTGATCACAATCTCAACTGTGAGGCAGTATGGGACAAAATTTATTCACTGTGCACACCAATGACCATGCAAAGCTATAAGGAAACACTGTCATTTTGTAATATTTATAGTATGACTTTTCTAATCTTCAAAATCTAAAAGCCATCTTCAAATGATAAGCTACCCTAACACTGACTCTCTATCCCCCCAAAAAAGCTAGATATTCACAGAATCCAGATGAACTTTGATTCAGTGATTAGGCCACAGATATTGTGTAATAGCTATGACAATGCATGACAAGATTTGAACTAAAGATTTAGAGAAGAGGCAGAGAAAGGACAGGTTAACATACATTGCATATAGATTCCCTGACACTAACTTTATACATTAATTGAGACCTGCTAACTCTCACTTGATCTGGAGGAGGATACACTGAGACATTAGACAGTGAGAAGTTTGTGAGTAGAATCCAGTACAGGTCTTCTGAGGCACCCCTTCAGAAGCGAAGTCAGTCCGGAACAGGACACATGAGACATGCAGTTAGGTGTGCACAGAAACACAAAAGGGTTGAGGTTGGAAAGGACCTGCAAATGTCATTTTTTCCAACCTTCCTCCTCAATCATGGTCACTTAGAGCCAGCTACCCAGGACCATGTCCAGATGGTTTCTGGATATCTCCAAGGCTGGGGATATACTGTACATGGAGATGTCAAAAGTCTTTTGAGAAACAATGGCCAACTCTCATAGCCCTACAGAGAGCAGATTATTCAGCTGCCTTCCTGGTCTGGAGGTGCATTTCCTTATGAGAATTAAAATGGTCAAATCAGAAAGACAAAAAGAGGTAATTTTAGGATTCTGAACTAGCTCCAACCAAGAGAGTAGAGGTACACACATTTGCAGACTCCTTTTTAAAACAAAGGAAGAATGTGATAGCCAATAATGTATTTGTTAGTGTTGTACACAGAAAATGCCCCATAGATAGGAAGAGGAAAATCAAGTGGGAGGGTGTGTACAGAGAATGGATACAGAAAGGGTATGTAAAAAACCACTATTCCTACATGCACTGGTTTTATTTATATAAAGGACAGCTAACAAAATATTTAAAGCATTTGACATAAAATGTTACACACTCAGTACTAATTAGGAACCTGGCCACCAAATGCCAGTTGTCTTCATCAATTTGGAGACAGAAGGACACAGCAACCGTGGTGACAGATAACCACAGTTTAAGACTATGCATCATTATTTACTATCTATATTTTGGTTTTATGTAGACTATAGTCCAGGACTCTCCAGTGCTAAATTATAAGGACACACATGTATGCATACATACATAGCCCAAAAGCAAAAGACTGGATTTGTCCTAGAAAGGCTACAATCTAAATAAAGGTCTACTGTCCCAGAAGGCAAAAGTGATGGGGAGAACGGATTCCTTGGCTTTCTAAATGCTTTTGTTCTTTTGAGACACCTACTCTAAAAAGGTAACTTGCTTCCTGTATTCCAGACATCATCATAAATGTCATAAAGCATCTAAAACCATAACTGACTCCCAGAAGGACATCTCCTGTTACCTAATCAGTGAAATAAACAGGTGCTTCTTGATATTAGAAACTTTGTCATCAGCAAGAGTAATGCTCCACAGTTTTGAATTGGGTCTTTGTTCTTTTTCAGAAAGCCAGCAAAGCAGAAGAGAAATGACCTATGAGTGTCCTGACCTGTATCTTGATTGCTCAAGTTCAGGCAGTTTCTGTATGTCCTTCCATTGTTGATCATGCATGACTCAGTAAAGGACAATCTGAACGTTAATGGCTTGCACTGAAATAAATCTGGGCCACTTGGATTAATAGCATGCTGGAACTTGACTGACCTTCTTAATTTATTAGAAAAGAGATAACTTTTAAAAAACATTTCAGAGAAAGAGGGATAATGTGTGCCAGAATGTTTATAATTGTGCTGTATGTACAGTAAAAAAATAGAAGCACAATGGTCATGACTGAAACTGAACTTAATTTTGAACTGCAATTGTAAAACAATCAGCTGCATCAGCACAACAGTACTCAATCCTTGAAGACCATACACATCATAAGAAAAAATGTCTTTTCTGTTAAACTTGAAAAATATAAGCATATTTTATGACCTGGTATTTTATCCTGAAATGCAGGTATGTTCAGAATTATATGTAATTGATTTGTTCTAGGTCAAACACTGGCAAGTATCTCCCTTTGAGTAACAGACTACAACATCATCTCAGCTGGAGCATTCCACACAACCCAGCAAGAGAGTTTTGGATCTGCAGATTTTAAGAATCCTAATTTTATCTCTTTAAGTAATAAGGAAAATACTTATTAAGAATGTGTTTGAAACGTCAGACATTTGTTTTATAAAATAATATATAAGCCCACAGAAGAAGCTGAAAGAAAAGAAATTTTAGGCTGGCCCTATCAAGTAGCTTAATCTGGAAATTTTAGAGTGAAGACTTTTTACAATGGGAACCTTAAAAATGTTAACACGTACAAGACAGTCTTGTAGAGATTTGTGAAGGTACAGTGTTTAGTTATGAGGGGGTACATCCTTATAATACCACAGAGGTTTGTTTTTAACTACTTCAAACACTGATGACTTATCTCTGCAATGCCATGTGCTGTAAAGGATTTTGATTACAGCTTATGACCATTAAAGCTTAATGTATTTTTGTGTGGCTGGAGCACAAAATATAATTTCAAGGTATTGTAAAGTAGTAATTAAGTAATAATAACCTCCTGTTAGGCCTACTGCTCTGTAATACTGTTCAATTTTCAATTCCTTCTTTGTATGGCTCAGAGACCACCCAGGGGCTTGGAGAGTTACTACTTTAATGCATTGCTGAGTTTCTCACTAAAGATTCCAACATTTCTGTATTCTCAAGAGCCCTTCTTTAAAATTTTCTTCTCAAATTTTTACTACTAACATTTAGATATCACAAATTACACATTTTTTTTCTCATGAAGGTACTTTCAGTATGTAAGTTGATTATTTTAACAGTTCATTTCAAACTATTATTACTTTCTTCTTTTTTAAAGCACCATTAAAATAGACAGAGGCAAAGTACCTCTTTGCTACAGTGATGGCTATATAATTAAATGGTGTCAAAACACTTCATGTAAACATCCTTTTTTATGGGTGGATGGAGTCCTGTAGTTAATGGAGTAATACATTAAAAATTATTTATACTCCATTTAACTTATTCAAGTAAAATTATATGCACATGTACATAAGAGTACATGTATCTTAACTAACTGTACTCCCCTTCTCTCCTTTCACTAAATAAACCATTCTCTATCTGTAGAGAAAATAAATTTTAATAATTTAAGAAAATTCTTTATATTTATGGTATTTGCATTACTTACATATTTATATGACATCAATTCAGGAACTGAAAATAACCATTCCAATTATTATACACTCAGTAAATCTGTGATACACTCACTAGCAGTGCATTTTTACAGTATTCAGTGGCACATATGTAAAATGAATGAAGAAATGGTATATTTTGCTATTGCACAAGGTATTTCACTGTGTCTGACTGAGAGCCAAAACTGTTTTTGATGATCTGCTCTCAGGTACTGCTCATTCCCAGATGTTTCTTATGTAAGTTTAAAACATTACATGATTTGATTGAAAGGAAGGCCCTGTTATCTCCCAGGGGTACATGAGCAAGACAAGTATGCTCTCACGCTACAGTAAACAGCAATGTAAAAGATTGTGCAAAAGAACAACCAAAATCTATAAAAGCAGATTAAGAACAATCTCTTACTGTCATATTATTTAGTGTATCTTCAATTAGATTTAAAAGATAAATTTAGATTTTATATAACAAAGATTTTTTTGCAGATTATTCAATGAAATAAAAGCAAAGAATCAAGAAAAAAAAGATTGTGTTCTCCTGTAAACATGGCATGTTTGGAAGGGGAGGTATTGGGTACTATCATTCCAGATACTTCTGTGCAGATCATAAACACTGGAGTTAAGCCCATTTGGCTGTTTTGCCTGGGAAGAAATCCTATTCATGGTTTTCAAATGTTTTATCTTTTCCTGTAACCTTCATTCAAAAGAAGCAGTTCCTTTGGAAATGCATTTCCTAATGTTCAAAGTTTTTAAATTATTCATGAATGAGTATTTTCTGTTTTGGAAGGATGTTGAATGGCAACAATTACAGGCTGAATACTAAGCTAAAAAAGCATTTTGTACACGCCATCCCTCAGTTTTTAACATATAAAAAAGAAATTAAGAGAAAAAAAGTAGAGGCTCATCCTTGAGAGGCAATTTTGGTGAAGCATCAGTGCTCTGGGGCTTTTGATGGAGGCATCACCACAGCCAGTGCTAAGTGCAGCTTTCACTGCCCACCCCAGAAATTTATGTACAGACCTAGAGGATGAGGACATGAAGTCATTTGGATTGCAGCTCAGTGCAGATCTTTCTAATGATGTTTCTTCAACTGGTTTTGGCCACTCTGAGGGCTAAGATTGAAAAATTAACATCTGGCTACACACTCTTGGCACCTCCCTTGTGCCAGCATTTGTGCTCTTAGAGATAAGAAGTTAGTCAAAATATCCCACTGGAAGTCATAAAGAAAGGGGGGGGGGGAATCAGCAGGAAGCATATGATGACAGAATTGCTGTAAGTGAATCCCCAAGGTCATCAACTGGTGTACCAAATTCCAGGCTGAGATTTTTTGGCTTGTGAACATTTAGAACATGTGAGATGTATGTGAGATGGACAACTGTGCAGTCCCTTGTAACTATCAAGTTTTTAAGCTGGTTTTGCTCAGCATCTACCTTAAAGAGACATGAAACAATATCTTCTCTTGCAGAAAAGCCTGTTCAAGTGGCCCTTGATTTTTCCCACGCATATGTGTAAGTTCCCCATCTTCTTAATGGTGCTGGTATATATGCCAGCAAACCCTTGGTAAAAATATAATGATAACAATTGTTCAACTTAAATTAAAAAGGTACATATTACCACTTTTTAAAACTTTTTCTTCTTTCAAGCCAAAATATTGCTATGATCCAGCTGAAAACATAACCTTCCTAATAGTTCTACTTGCATAACTAAAGGAGTGGAAAACTGTAAGGATGGCAAGAAATGGCTGCAGCCTTTCAAAGTGTTTCTTGCCAAGAGACAATAATATAATTTCAAACTATCTTCTTACAATTTGGATGCTTCTGTATGGGAATATTCAGAGAAATTAAAATGAGCTAATTACATTTGCTACTTCCATGTACAACGTATATTAAACCTCATGTCTAAATCTCTCATCTAGGAATAAACAATCTAATTAATCCTGTTTATATTTGAATTTATCCAAGAAAAATGATCAAAAAATTAATTGAACACTACAAAGACTTTCTTACTCACAAATAAAAGTGACCACGAGTGGCATTTTTCAGAGGAACAGTTCACGTGATCTAAGCCTACTCATGTACTTCCTTTTAAACAACATTAACTCATAAGTGGGCTAAGCTAGTAAAAGGCCAAGCCATGCTATTTCTGAAGGGAGTAACCATAGAGAAATGTACTGTCCTTTAATTTAAACAGAATTAATTTGTATTATTTACTGAATCATATAATTTATCTATGTATTCTCATTTAGAATTTTACCTAACTAAAATCTGATTATGGATAGGGAAGGAACTTGTACTCAGAATCTTTCTGGTCAAATTATCCTTATAGAATCACAGTTGTCTGTAAGGCTTATCAGAATTCAAGCAAATTCTTTGTCAGTGAATTGTCTGTTTCAAAAATTTACTTGGAAATAACACCACTTGTTCTTACCTGTTTTTCATACAAACTCTGGTATGCAGTAGCTTCAGGCATCATGTTATAAAACAAGAAAGTAAATGAACTATTTTGAAGTCCTGCACTAGTCAGTTTTGAGTGTTTTTTGTAACATTCAACCCAGTCTCAGTCCAGGAAGATCCACCAAAACAGTTTCCCTACTCTATTCCACAGATTTGCTCCATTTCAGAATTTCTTTTGTCTTAATTTTTGAGACAAAAAGGCATTAAAAAAAAATTAAAATGTTTGGTTTAGAGAAACTGTTTCCCAGCTTACTGGCCTCACTCTTTCTCCTCTAGCCTCACAGCCTGCAAGTCAGTCCACATAATTAAGATATGGGAAAAATTTCTGTTTAATTTTGACAGTGTATTTGTTATGTTCTCAATGAAAATTGAGAATATGAATCTAATAGGAAAATGATTGATTTGTTTTACAAATACAAAATACAAAATACAGTACCTACTGAAATACTTTGCTGACTTGTCACAATGTAACTCCTATAAATATAAATGTGTAAAATACTTCAGATTTAAAGGATCCTCTGACCTCTTTTTTGTCTAATGCAGCATACTCAGCTTCAATGCTTTCAGCTTCAGGATCACGTGAAAATACCATTCGAGATTCCAGGTTAAGAGCCAGCTCTTTGTGGTGCTGTTTCTCTGCACAGTCACATGGGGTATCTTTATTTTCATTTTCTGCAAACAGATCTCCACCATGTTTTACTAGAAGCTGAAAAGTAAAACAGCAAAGTAAGCAGTTATTAATTAGCAACTCTAATAACATCCTAAAGAAAAAGCACGTTAGTTAAGAGAAAACAAAAAAATGAGCAAGAAAAACAGAGAGACAAATACAATAATAATAACAACAACAACCATAATGATGATGATGATAATAATAATCTCTAGAAAACAAATATTCTCTATTGTTATTAAATAAATTACTGCTTGCTTTAATGCATAATTATAGCTATATCCACAGTAATTCCACAGAACCACGAAAGCTAAGAAATATGTTAAAAGGCAATGCTGCACAATATATTAGTTAGGTTTTAAAGACTAAAATTCTGCTTTACTGATATGGTCAGTGCCCCACAGAAAATGAGGGGCCTGAGGCCCTCAAGTATGTGTCAAGATGGAGCTAGAAACACCTTTAAATATTTTTGCTACATGGGTACCACTCCACCATTTGTATACTTGTGCTTACAGAAAATAGGAGATTTCTTGGGTAGGAGAGATAAGAGGATACCAATTCACAAGGAGCACAAAATACTACTGGTAGCTCTACTTTGTTTTTGAGGACATGAAAAAAGTGAAAAGAAATAATGCTAGTTCTAGTAGTTCTAATACAATCTAGTATGGTGCCATTTCACCAACCCCTTCTTTTGCCAGTAATTTCCCCCGCCTCTAAATGCAGTTTCTAACTATTAAACCCTTGTGCTGCTCTGCTTAACTTGCTAACTTGTTCTTCTGCTATAAACTGACCTGATATAAGCAAGGACAGCATATGCCACAGATTTTAAAGGCCCAAGTGGACCATTCTGCTGATTTATGATGACACCTTTATATCGTTTCTAAAATGATTCATCTCATTTCTAAGTAAGTCTACAAACATTATCTTGCCTTCAAGTTAAGACAATGATGTCTGTAACAACCCTATCCAGGGGATTTTAAAACTCAGGTTCTAATTTTTATACTTCTAAAAAACGCCAAATTTCTCCAAAGTTCTTCATGCAAGCCTTTTAGATCATGATCAGACACTCCTTAATTTTTTCTTCAGTAGAAAATTTCCTTCACCTGTCACTGCAGAATATAGAATGTCTTTTACAAACCTGGATTCATTCTTGTAGATTGGGAAACCTTTCCCACATTCTCCAAAACAAAAAGAAATGCAAACCCAAAAATATCACAAACCAGTGCAATGACAAGATTCAGTTGAGAAGATATTAGTATCATTGAGTATTTGATCTTCATAGCAGAGTATCAGGCAGAAATACAGATAATACTGGGACAACTACCAACATACACAGTCAACAGTTAACCTCTGTTCTATCTAAATGTCTTAACATTGCCAAAACTTTGTTATCTTGAGTATCATATTCTGTCTGTTCATTTTAACCTCTAACAGAAACTTTACTGAGGCAACTAAGACCTCTTCTGAGGGAAATAATATATATATATATATAT